>JAJSOF020000041.1:16345381-16809628 GCA_025594305.2 Periplaneta americana
TTTACTGGCATGTAAAAGAAGTCCTGAGGGAAAAAATTCCGGCACACTGGCGACGCTGATATAACCTCGGCAATTGCGAGTGTTGTTAAATAAACCATAATTTTTTAATTTTAACATTTACAATGACTGCAATACAAAAACAATGACAGAATGATATTTACAGAAGAAGGCGACGAGGCTTCTTAGACATTTCATCGAGTACTTCATGAGCTTTTACTTCTATATTTTTATGTATGTAAGTTACATCAAGTCCAGTCCATTTAATCTGTCTGCTCCAATCGTGCTCCTCAAGTAAGTCTTCAAATACCGCAAAGTTGAGAACGACCGTTCTGGTGTTGCTGTAGTTACAGGAAACGTGCAGAAAAGTTTCAGCGCCTTGCGAGTTCAGAGAAAAATAATTTCATTGCACCTGTTCAAAGATGATATAAAATCAGTAGGCATTAGGTGAAGATTTTTCTGATCAAGGAAATTTCTTCTCCTCATCCTCAAGTCATTGAAGAAAGACTCTGATGATGCATAACATCATTGGGCCACTGATTTACTATAGCCTCAACACTAGTTTCTAAATCTTCATCTGATGCTCGCACTATGTTTTTAGGCAGAAAAGTTTGTATGGACTTTAGGATTCCCTTATGATTTAAAAACCTGCCCTTGAGCTGACTAATGGAATAGTCAAAGAAGAGAAGGAAAATTAAGAGCCTAAAATACTCTTCATGACTCTCTGTCTCGAAGTAAGAACGCTGTGTTTGTCTTCCTGCAGTTCTTGGAATTTAACACTTTAGCAAAGAGAATTTACGTGGAAAACTCTCTAATTCCTATGTACATTCACGAAATAAAATTAATATTATTTTTGTTTCTTGTTTCGTTTTTTTCTCAAAATTTCGGGAGGGGATATATCCCTTTAATCCCCCCCCCCCTTGCATCTGCCCCTGTTCTGTGTGTTTGTCTATGTATACGTCTGTTTGTCCCTGTGACTGTATGTCTTTCTTTATCTTTTTATATGTTTTTTATGGTCCATCTAGTTTTTCGTCCATTTATCTGTGTCTCTGTGTGGTTGTCGACTGCCGCCTTTGTTTATAATATTTTACTGATACTCGTGCAGTATGTAATGTAATATACATACATAATTCCTTTTCATACTATTTGACTTATAGTACGTGTTTGCATGCATTGAGTACAGGTAACTTTTCTGTAAATTTGATGAAAAAATTATAGATTTTTAAATGTTTTCATTAAGAAATCTATAAGCTAGAGACATATGCTAATATTGCCTGTAGTTATGCCATGATAAAATGTGAGTTGTGATCCACTGCCAAATGTTGACACATGCCCTCTCTACAGGCATGAAGTCCACACCTGTGGAGTAACGGTCAGCGCGTCTGGTCGTGAAAACAGGTGGCCCGGGTTCGAATCCCGGTCGGGGCAAGTTACCTGGTTGAGGTTTTTTCCGGGGTTTTCCTCAACCTGATACGAGCAAATGCTGCGTAACTTTCGGTGCTGGACCCCGGACTCATTTCACCGGCATTATCACCTTCATATCATTCAGACGCTAAATAACCTAGATGTTGATACAGCGTCGTAAAATAACCAATAAAATAAAAAAAAAAAATACAGGCATGATTGATCTAAATTTGCAGATACAAATAGCCAAGCCATATGGCATCTCACGATTATTTCGTCACAGCTACAGAACTGTGCAACCAATTGTTTGATTTGTTAACACTATTTCAGAACTATTCATTTACATTAGAAAGGAATTGAGTAAACCGTAGTGAACAATTTTGATGTGCAAATCAAGCTTTCAGGTATAACTCCTGTAAAGTGGATTTGAATAATTTCTAGGACAATAAACAAATATCTGCCTACTACTGTCACATGAGGCACCTGCGTAACTTGTAGTGAAAGAGATGTGCGAGAAAAAATTGTTCCGGGGCTGTGTATCGAACCCGGGACCTTTCGTTAAACGTACCATTGCTCTATCAACTGTGCTACCTGGGAACTCTACAGAAAAACTGATCCAATTTTCCCCTCTACATCCGCAGACCTTAAAGTGGGCTGACAACCGTCAAGCAACCAACAATGTGTGCACACTAACTCTGTGTGACTTAAATTGCATTCAGGTATAATTTCGAGGAAGTTATGCTTGAAAGTTTGATTTGCATAATACACGTCACTGTCACACAGAGTTAGTGTGCTCTCAATGTTGGTTGCTTGACGGTTGTCAGCCCACTTTCAGGTCTGTGGGTATAGAGGATCATTGTCTGTTAGAGTTTCCGGGTAGCTCATTTGATAGAGCTTTGGTACGTATAACGACAGCTCCCGGGTTTGATACCCGGCCGCAGAACAATAAATCCTCGAAGTTATTCAATCTTGATGTGAGTTGCGATTAATTTTGGTATGTCGCTTGAATAGAAAATATATTGCGTGCACTTCGTTAATTACTTTTCATATTGTAGATCCATAATATACACAAATATCAAACTTTGAGGGAATCTTGAATGTAGTACCCATCCCTCATAACGCGATTGTGTAAGAAATGGACTACTATTATGAAATCGATGTAACAATTGATAGAATTCGGTGAAGAGGAGCAGCCTTGAACCTTGCTGTTACGATGGTACCCAATTGGAATAAAGTACATGATATTGCCAACATATGGGCATGTTGGTTGCTTATGAGTTAGTTGCAAAGTGCTTTTTTTTTTTTTTTTTTTTTTTTGAGAATCCGTGCTTCGTTACTGAGACATAATTCTGCTCCACAATAAATAGGGATCGAGAACGGGGAAGCTGAGGTATGGTTTTATTTACAGGAAGATTATTTATTTACAGGACACTGGGAATGGAAGCTACTATGCATATCGATATGTATGTCAGTAACGAAGGCCTCGAAGTTATTCAATCTTGATGTGAGCTGCGATTAACTTTGGTATGTAGCTTGAATAAAAATATATTGCATGCACTTCGTTAATTACTTATCATATTGTAGATCTATAATATACACAAAAATCAAACTTTGTGGCAAACATGAATGTAGTACCCATCCCTCATAACTCGATTGTGTAAGAAATGGACTACTATTATGAAATCGATGTAAGAATTGATAGAATTCGCTGAAGTGGAGCAGCTTTGAACCTTGCCGTTACGATGGTAGCCAATTGGAATAAAGTACATGATATTGCCAGCATATGGGCATGTTGGTTGCTTATGAGTTAGTTGCAAAGTGCTTTTTTTTTTTTTTTGAGAATCCCTGCTTCGTTACTGAGACATAATTCTGCTCCACAATAAATAGGGATCCAGAACGGGGAAGCTGAGGGTTGGTACGTGAAGATTTTTTATTTACAGGAAACTGGGAATGGAAGCAACTATGCATATCGATATGTATGTCAGTAACGAAGGCCTCGAAGTTATTCAATCTTGATGTGAGCTGCGATTAATTTTGGTATGTCGCTTGAATAGAAAATATATTGCGTGCACTTCGTTAATTACTTTTCATATTGTAGATCCATTACATACACAAAAATCAAACTTCGAGGCTAATTTAAATGTAGTACCCATCCCTCATAACTCGATTGCGTAAGAAATGGACTATTATTATGAAATCGATGTAAGAATTGATAGAATTCGCTGAAGTGGAGCAGCTTTGAACCTTGCTGTTACGATGGTAGGCAATTGGAATAAAGTACATGATATTGCCAACATATGGACATGTTGGCTGCTTATGAGTTAGTTGCAAAGTGCTTTTTTTTTTTTTTTTTTTTTTTTTTTTGAGAATCCCTGCTTCGTTACTGAGACGTAATTCTGCTCCACAATAAATAGGGAATGAGAACAGGAAGCTGACTGGAACGTGAAGATTTTTTATTTACAGGAAACTGAGAATGGAAGGGACTATGCATATCGATATGTATGTCAGTAACGATACATGAAGTCGTTACGACGCATTCTGATGTTATTTGTATATAATTGGTCAATGACATTTTCTTATGTGTAGAAGCAAGCCAAATAAAGGCAGGTTAAGCAACTTCAAATTTTATGGCATTGAATACTTATGAATTCAGTTGACGAGATAATCTTGTCACATATATACGTAGCATATATTGAAAGTGATTCTACTGAATTTTTGAGTTAGTTAGAAACTTTGCCAACTTCCCCTTCCCGGGCTGCAACAAGAGTCTCGTTAATTTTGAAAGCACACATTTAAATATATGTATTTTAACAATGCTTCCGTTCTCGCTCTCGTCGTTTCCGATCCCGGTTTATTTTCGACCAAGCCTTAGTTCACTCTTTGTGACAAGGTTAATTCTGGTTTGCCGAGGAGAAAGGGCAGTAACAAATATTCTCACTATGACTGACAAGGTTAATTCTGGTTTGCCGAGGAGAAAGGGCAGTAACAAATATTCTCACTATGAGTGACAAGGTTAGGTGGGGTTTGATTAGGGATATATTAGTAAAAAGACTTTCGCGCCAAAATGACATGATTCATTGCTAGGTCCATTATCCATTTCATTTACTATTTTCGTTTCTGAAAATAGTCTATTTGAACGATATTCTCTGGACCACATCATATTTCTCCATTTTACTTTGATAACGTGTTATATGATATCTTCGAAAATGTGATTTTTTTTTTTTTGGCATATAAAAATCCGCCGTTATAATCGGGGAATGAATTGTTTCAGAATACAGTTATTATACAGGGTGTTTAAAAATACGGGGCATAATTTCAGGTATGTATTTCCCACATGTAGACAATCAAAATAGTTCATTACAGCATGTGTCCGGAAATGCTTTATTTCCGAGTTATGGCCTTCACAACATTGAAATTCACCAGAACGTTTTTCTTTACACAGGTCGTTGCCGTCAAAGCAGACATTAAGAGGGCACTCTGACAGTTCATTCCGAGGCGAAGGTTACATTCAGTGTTGTGTAGGAGTTAGACTGTGCGACATGCATTCAAATCAAGAGCTGGCAGAGATACACTTCATGTACGGTAAGGCGGACGGCAATGCTGCGCTGGCTCGTTGTTTGTACCAGCAGAGGTACCCACAGCGACAATGTCCAGATCGGAAGACATTTGTACGTCTCCATTACCGTCTGTGCGAGTATGGAAAATTTAACTCTCCTGGTTTGGGAAGGAGACGACCAAGATCTACAACTCCAGAAGTACAGGAGGAGATTCTGGAGGCTGTGAACATGACTCCTTCTATCAGCACACGAAGGGTAGCGTTGCAAGTCAATGTTCCTCATACGATTGTCTGGAGACTGTTGAAAGAGTATCAATTGTATCCTTATCATTTGCAACGTGTACAGGCCCTGTCACCAGCAGATTGCCCTGCACGAGTTAGGTTCTGTCAGTGGTTCTTGCAGCAGTGTTGTGTAAATCCGAACTTTCCTGCCTTAGTATTATTTACAGATGAAGCACAATTCACACGAGATGGCATAACAAATTTCCACAATCAGCATGTATGGGGTATGAAAACCCACATGCAACTGTTCCATCTCATCACCAGGTTCGGTTCTCCCTCAACATGTGGGCGGTATCATTGGTGATCGATTAGTTGGACCCCATGTACTTGTAAACAGACTTACGGGGCAGGCGTACACAAACTCCCTGGAAAGCACCATGCCTAATGTTTTAGGAGACACTCCACTGATCAATCGTCAACACATTCACTTCTTGCATGATGGCGCTCCTGCACACTTCAGTCATACGGCTCGCCGGTACTTGGATCGAAGGTTTCCTGATCGATGGATAGGTAGAGGTGGCCCAATTGCTTGGCCTCCACGCTCACATGATCTGAATCCTCTCGATTTCTACTTGTGGGGCCATTTAAAATCATTGGTTTATTCGTCTCCGGTGCCTGATTTGGAATCCCTTCTGAATCGAATTGTGGCATGTTCTGAGGACATATGCAATACTCCTGGAGTTTGGGATCGTGTTCGCAGGTCAATGAGACATCGATGTTAGGTCTGTATTCAAGCAGGAGGTGGACATTTTGAACATCTTCTGTAATGACGACCTGCGGAAAGAAAAACGTTACGGTGAATTTCAATGCTGTGAAGGCCATAACTCGGAAATGAAGCATTTCCGGACACATGTTGTAATGAACTATTTTGATTATCTACATGTGGGAAATACATACCTGAAATTATGCCCCGTATTTTTTAAACACTCTGTATATTCACGGCCTACTTGATGCGAAGCGAGCATCAAGTACGCCGTGATATATTACTATAGTCTTTTCGCTTTAAGAAAAATCCTAATGTAAACAATACCACGTGACTGAAGTGAGGCTTCATTGGCCACTGTTTGGCGCCATAGATTCTCAGTACATGTTCCCGCCTACTGTTGTACATTCTGTTTCATGTTAAACATTTCCCGTTACTCATCAAGTAGGCCTAATCTTCCTACTATGCATTCGTTTGCTTAGGAAACATTTACTTTATAATTACTGCATTTAAATTATTTTAAGTCTTATGTCTTCACAATGGACAGTTGAGGATACACAAGCAATACTTCAGTACCACGTGCTTACGTGAACAACTACGAAGTGACGGCAGCTTGTTACGAGAACAGACTACCACGGCATTTCTGTTGGTATTCATCCGCGTTCATAGGACATAACAAAATATAAAATTTACATAGCGTTTTACACATCAGTGAAGTTAAATGTTTCATCATATTTAACAACTAGAATTCAATTTTTTATTTTCAAATAATACAAGAGTGTGGTTTCCAAATACGAACTATATTTTCCTGCGCCATGTGAGTGTTTCGACTGGGAGCCAATCACGGGTATGACCTCAACGTGCTTATGTTTACATTAGGATTTTTCTTACAGCGAAAACAGTATACCAACATGACGATTCTCTTTTGTTTTTCACATAGTTTCGTGTGGGAAGTGTTGTTGGCGTTGCTTTTTTGTCTGCATTATTTTTCGTAGAATTTGTACACTAAGATCTTTAATTTGAGTAGATTTACAGTATATACATCCAAAAATTTTTCAGCGTTACTGACTAGTTACTACTTAAAATAAAATTTATCCGTGGTGTCTTTTTTGTGTTTTATTGTAATTTAGTCTTTATTGCTCGAAATCAAATCACTTACTCTTCACAGCATGGGAGAACCAGTCTACTACAACAGTATTACAGAAGACGAATGCCTGCGGAGAGAAGAGAGGATTGATTGTTTAAAGTTGGACCATCTGGAAAGACATGAACGCGTACATACAGACGAGAATCCTTTCGTTTGTGATATATGTGGAAAGAAATTTTCACAATCTGTTACTCTAAAGCAGCATGCACTAATACATATAGGGGAGAAGGCGTTCAGTTGTGATATTTGTGGAAAAAAATTTTCGCGATCTAGTAATTTGAAACAGCATACAATCGTACACACAGGGGAGAAGGCATTCAGTTGTGATATTTGTGGAAAAAAATTTTCGCTATCTAATCATCTGAAAGAGCATCAACGTCTGCACACAGGGATGAAGCCATATAGTTGTGATATTTGTGGAAAGAAATTTTCGAAATCTAGTACTCTAAAACGGCATGCACTCGTACACACAGGGGAAAAGGGGGTCATTTGTGACACTTGTGGAAAGGAATTTTCGTCTTTACGTTCTTTGAAACAGCATTTAATCTTACACACAGGCGAGAAGCCATTCAGTTGTGATATATGTGGAAAGAAATTTTCGCAATCTACTCATCAGAAAAAGCATGAACGCGTACATACAGGGAAGAAGCCTTATGGTTGTGATATATGTGAAAAGAAATTTTCCGATTCAAGTAACTTGAGAAGGCATGTACGCTCACACGCAATGAAGAAGTCGTGCAGTTGAGATATCGCTGGCTGAGAACATCCTTGTTCTATCTCCATTTCTTTACTTTTTGGCAAATTGAATTTAAAAGTTTCACTTATAGTTTAACTCACAAAAACAAATATATATTTCTTCAAATGATACAATTTAGAGTATTGAAGACAATAAAAATGGGTAATACCATTCTTCCTCAGATATACTGAAAACGAGCTTCTGCAGGGGCAGGAATGGAGATAGAACAATATGACTGTGACTTTTCAAATTTTGTGTTAGAACCATATTATTCTATCTGATTTTGATGTGTGATATTGTGAAATAAACGTAAAATTTCACAATTTATACCATGCTATTGTTACTGTTTACTTAGGATACAATCTTTTGTAAATCTGTGAACAGATTTAACCAACAAGACGTCCTGGATGGCCTTTGAAAATGGTTTTATAAACTCTGTGTGAACTGGGGGGGGGGGGAAGTAGGGAAAGGAGCTGTGATATACAGGGTGTAACAACTTTAATGTTTGGAATTTCTGGAACATGTTCCCTGACACGTTCTACGTCGATTAAACCTAACATACCTATATCCAAAGTTCTATAGGTTTGGAGTATTTGTACCCCAAAGTTAAGTTTTTTAGTTTAATTTTATCGCTGAATACTGAAAGAAGTAACACCAATTTCCGAAAGTGACATGTCTATGTCATTATTTTTATTATTACCATATTACATTTTAATATCAATTACTTGTGAGTATGAAAGAAGCAGTGCAAAGTTGAAAAAAAATGTCCTTAAGATTCCAAACACTGTACTTCTTGAAATTTGCCAATAGGCACGTGAAAATACCTGTGCACTAGGAATCCTACGATTTGGGAACCGTGCTTGATATGCCAAAACAGCTGCTGTTGCATTGCCATCACACAGTCCATACACATAAACTATGTCGGCGTATTCCTGATGTGTGTACACAAAAGGCATGTTTTAATGGTCAAATCTCAATAAAAAGACTAGTCACAATACGGTTTATTTTTCTCACAATTATTATTTTTAACTGTTGTCTGTTTCGTTTCCTTAGCAACCTAAACAATTTTAATTTAATTTCTCTTAAAAGTAAAATTTCCTTCATTCATTGCTTTTCAAATGTTTCTTATGTATCTCTACTTAGTAATCCCATAAAATAGGCCTTGTATAAACGGTATAATGCTTGGAGCTGCAAGAAGTTTTTTTTTTCCAGCTCTGTTATCTCTGTAACCTCTCAATTTCGGATATAGGTATGTTAGGTTTAATCAACGTAGAACGTGTCAGGGAACATGTTCCAGAAATTCTAAACATTAAAGTTGTTACACCCTGTATTTCTCCTTTTCGGTAGAAATATTTTACAAGGCTGATTTTGTAAACTACAGAATCTATGAATTCACTGACAAATACAATTTGTGAATAATGATATCAGTATTGCTTTGAAATAATTTCATATATTTACTATTATTGTAAATAATTTCTGGCTGCAATTGAATTACTTTACATTTCAGAATACAATTAAAAAATAAATAAATAAATAAAACTTTAAGTACAGGGTGGGGCATAGGAACCAAGTGTTTTTAAAATAATCATAAAACAGTTAGTTTTTGTTTTCAAACCATTTTATTCGTAGAACAACGTTTCAATTATGAGTGGAAAATTACATCTGGCATGCAATGGCCGTCTGTGTTGACGTATAGTTTAAGGCGTTGACGAAAATTCACCTCTGTTCTTTCCAGGGGATCTCTGTTGATTTGGGTGATGTGTTGACGTACTGTGTCCTTTAATTCATCTAATATTCGGGGCTTATCCTCATAAACACGTGCCTTTAGGTACTGACATAGATAAAAATCACGTGGACAGCTCAGGGGACCGAGGGAGCCATGGAACCACTAAATCTCGAAATGAGACGATTGGAAAACAGGAGGCAAAGAACTGCCATTGACGCTCTGGAGATATGCGCCGTGGCCCCATCTTGCTGAAACCACCTATCTTGTATGGGGTGTAAATGTAAATCGCCATGCAAAATCCGTCTTACCGTACGATTGCTGAGTGGCACAGGCTGTGCAATATCGCTTATCTGACTGAAAATTTTCTGGAGTACTCACTCTGTGTTGGGGGCCGTGCGATTTATTCTTCAGTATTGCGCCTTTTAAGATTTTTTAACCCAACATAAGAATGTGTCACGCACGGGAACAGAATCATTCCGATTAATATTGAATCTGTAGCAAAACTCATGCCGTATCAGGTCACTGACACACCATTTGTAACAAATAGTAATATACGTTACAACAGCGGTATGTTGACGTTTTCATGTTCGAGGAAAAGATTGAAAAAGCGAAACGTAGTTGAGCTCTTTTAATTTCCCAGAACATGAAAAGAAACATACCGCTCGTGTATCGTACATTATTTTGTGCGAAGATCGTTTATTACATATCTGAAAGACGAATTTCTAATTAGTTGCAATGAAATCTCCATGTCGATTTCTGTTTAATGACGGCAACTTCGGAAAACCAAAATATCTTTCTTCAATATTGTTGCTATAAAATGTTTTCTGTGTTTACTATACTCCAGCAGGCCGTGATATACGTCTGTCTTTTTTCTTCTCCCAGTCTATAAATGCGAACTTAAAACAAACGGTAAGATTATGTAATGATTTATTTTTCATTTTAATATTTTAACCATATTATTTATATAACATATTGCAGTAATAACATCGACATCTGGAATCTTGTTGATTTTTTCACAGCTTCCTTAATGTTACTTGTATCAGGAATGCAATAATTATCGTGGAGTAGTAGAATTTACTTAATTTTTGCAAATATTTAAAAACAATAATTAACATTGCAATTTAGGTGAAATTGCAGTGGTAAGTTTCCGATTTATAATTATTACTATGTTAAACGTCTCTAAAAATAATATGTTAAAAGCCTAAAGCAGTAAAATGAATGTCGCGCTTAATCGGTAAGAAGAGGGAATCTGTTATGTGTGTTACGTTGGGAATACTGTATGTGGTATTTCACACTTTCCGCGTATTGGTTCTGTGCGGAAAACAAGGAAATACGCACGATCTCGCACAAACACTCATACACAAACATGCGTCCACTGCTCCATGATGCCGACTGCAGGTGAAATGCCATGAGCCACGGAATGGACTGTCACATGCCGCACGTCTCTCCCTTTCATAATGACCGAGTACAAGCCATTTAAAAAACACTTGCTTCCCATGCCCCACCCTGTATGACAAAGGGCTATGCAGTTCATATTGCACTTTCAGTTTCCTGTCAAAAGTAGAGTGCATACTATCCACTTCTTTAACTGGGCGTTAGTGCATAGGATGAAAATAAATGGTTCTAAAAGTAAATCTATAACATTTTGTAAAACCCGAGAGGAAACTAGTCTTAATTACGAATTCAGTGGTGTTGTAATTCCGCAAGAACAATGTTGTAAATACCTAGGAGTGTATTTAAACCCCAAACTTTCTTGGGGAGAGCATGTTGATAATGTTACAGGTAAAGCATGGAGGGCACTTCACTTTATTATGAGAATCTTGAGAAAGGCTAGCCCCAAATCGAGGGAAATAGCATATCTAACGTTAGTGCGACCGTTAATGGAATACGGAACTACATGTTGGGATCCCTATAGAATATATCAGATAAATTCCTTAGAAAGAATCCAGTATAGGGCAGCTAAATTTGTTAAAGATAAAAGAGAAGATGGAAATGAGACGATAAAAGAACTTAAATGGGAAACTTTGGAAAACAGACGTAGGAAAACTAGAATAACATCATTGTATAGAGCACATCTAGGTCAGAAAGCATGGCCAGACATAACGGCTCAGTTAGAAAAGCCAATGTACTATGGTAGGAACGATCATGATTTTAAAATAAAATGTAGGAAACAGAACACGGATGTAGGTAAATTCTCATTTTTAAAGAGAACTATAAATGATTGGAATGACCTACCTGCAGCGGTCTCTGAGGAATAACTTAAAAAGTTGTGTAAAAGTTGACATTCAACATTTAATTTTTTAAGGTGACATGTATTTATCTAGTCTGACGAGTTACTTCCTTGGTTTGCATTGTAAATTATTAAAAAAGCGTGTAAGAGGCCTTAGACTAGAAATGTTTAGTTTAAATGTAGTTCTGTTTATAAGTATGCATAAGGATGTAATTATTTGACTTATTTGAACTGTTGTATCAGTGAAGCAAGGTGAGTCAGTGAAGTTATGGTTTTACAGTGCAGTGAACAGTGATAATTTATAGCGTCAATGAAATGTGTTCTATAGTGTCAGTGAAATTTGTTACAGAGTGTCAGTGAAATGTGTGCTAAAGTGTCAGTGAAATGCGTCATAGTGCCACTACAGGGAATGAGATGAGAGTAAAGTAAAAGACTATTGAAACTTATGTAGGACCTATACATAATTATGTAGGTTGTATTGTAAAATTAGGTATTTTATTTATGTTTTATTATTATTGTGTTAAATTGTATTGTGTATTCTTATTGTAAAATTGTATATGTATTGTAAAATTGTATTGTGTATTGTAAATTTTATTGTGTATTGTTTATATTGTATATACCACTGCCACCGGGTGCTTCCCCACTTGCAGTGTAAATAAATACATACATATCTGTACGAAATTGACGCATGGGATTTCTTTCATTAATCATAACAAAGCAGTACTCATTACTGAATTTCTGATTTAAGCCATACGTGAATCAGTTCACAAAATCACATTTTTTATAAATGGAAATTGTGTATACCTGTTAATCCTTCATACTGAATAACACAATATACCTTTTTCGACTTTATAGCCTTAACAGTCAGATTGTAAACAGCCAACTTCCTTGAATAATGGAACACTGATGTATCAGACTCTGGACATTGCATTGCAAATCAAAGGAAATAACTTCCCATATTTGATCATAGTTTTCAGTGTCCAGTTTTTTACTCTTCCCTGACTGCAACCTTCTCATTTACGTGAATGCTATGTTTGTTGTTCTTCACAATCATAATTATGAAATTAATGTTTACTCATCTAGATTTGTCTTCAGCGGATGTAATACTACTTCGATCAGACACAGAAACGTAATCTGAATCGTCAATATCTTCCTCAAAATCACTGATTTTTACTTTTTTCTTTAATAAACAAATTTTTGATATTGATGAAGTATCCTAAGAACAAATAACGACTAGTGACTTGTAGAAGCATGCACTCGTACAGACAGGCGGTATGTAATTACATTAGTGATACATGTGGTAAGAATTTTACGAAATTTATCCTTGAGAAAAAACATTAACATGTCAACACAGGATAGGATGCATTCAGTTTTGATAAACGTGGAAAGAAATATTTGGAATGCAGCAATTTGATACAGAGTTCAGTCGCACAAACCCTACAAGAGAAGTTCGTCTTTTTTTTTTTTTTTTGCAAAAGAAATTCATCGTTTCTTATATTAATTCATATATTTGAACGTCTTTGCGAGAAAATGGATATGCCCGATTTATTTTAAACGATTATGTGATGAGAGTAAGTCCCTGAAGAGGAAGAAAAATAAAAATATTTAACGAACAGACATATATATATATGTATTTTCCACTTATAAAATTTCTCATGAGTGTGGTTTTAGGCGTAATAGATAGACTATTGATCAAATTTTTTGTATTTGACAGATATTGGGGAAAAAATTGGAGTATAAGTGTACAGTACATCAGTTATTCTTAGATTTAAAAAAGGGATATGACTCGGTTAAGAGAGAAGTTTTATATAATATTCTTAATGAATTTGGTATTACCAAGAAAATAGTTCGATTATTTAAAATGTGTCTTAGTGCAACTTCCAGCAGTCTGTACAGTTCCTATCTGATGCTTTTACAATTCACTGCAGGCTAAAGCAAAGAGGTACACTATCACCTTTGCTTTTTAACTTCGCTGTGGAATATGCCATTAGGAAAGTTTGGGATAACAGAGAGGGTTTCAAAGGGAATGGGTTACATCATCTTTATGTCTATGCGGATGACGTGAATATGTTAGGATAAAATTCACAAACGATTAGAGAAAACACGGAAATTCTGCTCGAAGGAAATAAAGCGATAGGTTTGGAAGTAAATCCCAAGAAGACAAGGTATATGATTGTGTCTTGTTACCAGAATATTGTACGAAATGGAACTATAAAAATTGGAGAAGAGGTGGAAGAAATCAAATATCTTGGAGCGACAGTAACAGATATAAATGACACTAGGGAGGAAATTGAATGCAGAATAAATATGACTTATTATTCGATCCAGAAGGTTTTGTCATCTAGTTTGCTGTCAAAAATCTGAAAGTTAGAATTTATAAAACAGCTGTTATATTACTGGTTGTTTTGTATACATGTGAAACTTGGACTCTCACTTTGAGAGAGGAATAGAGATTAAGGGTGCTTGAGAATAAGGTGCTTAGGAAAATATTTGGGGCTAAAAGGGATGAAGTTACAGGAGAATGGAGAAAGTTACACAACGCAGAACTGCATGCATGTATTCTTCACCTGACTTAATTAGGAACATTAAATCCAGACGTTTGAGATGGGCAGGACATGTAGCACGTATGCGCGAATCCAGAAATTCATATAGAGTGTTAGTTGGGAGGCCAGAGGCAAAAAAAGAGTTTTTGGGGAGGGCGAGACGTAGATGGGAGGGTAATATTAAAATGGATTTGAGGGAGGTGGGATATGTTGGTAGGAACTGGATTAAACTTGCTCAGGATAGGCATGTATGGCGGGTTATGTGAGGGCGGCAATGAACCTCCAGGTTCCTTAAAAGTCATAAGTAAGAATGTATGTATTTAATTTCTAACTTCTTTTAGGATTTACCTTTCGTTTAACTAACCAAACCTAACCTTCGTATGTTCAGGATGTGTAAGTGGAGTACGAAGGAAACTTCTTGATTTGATCTGCAATGTGCACGTCAAAATAAATCCAGCAAAGGATCACGCTTGCACCCAAGAGAATTCCATGCATGCGCAGTTAGATTCCACAGCCAAGTTTCTCCCTGTTGTTAGGCCATCATGGAATTTTTTGCACTCAGCGGCAAAATATCATTTTACATTGTAAATATAGCATTTTAGTTACTTCTGAACTGTTTTGTAGCGAGTTTTTGAGAATATGTTGGTGACCCTGGTCATGGATCGCTTGATCATAGCCCAGATCACATGGATGACAGAATGCCGGTACCAAAGCGTTATTGACCATATAATGGCGGAAATTGAAGAGTAACGGGTACAATAACCATGATTCTGTAAATCCCCTGTCGGTTACATTTGAAGAGTCCACTGCAAGAATTATGGCTGTCAGTGAGATGCAGTTTTCCAGAAACTGAAGTTATAGAAACAAACACTCATTCCTGCTACAAGAAGCATTTTAATGATAAGGTAGGTAACCCTTTACTTTTATGTATTATTACAGAGTATACAAACAAAACATCAAATGAATCCGGAAAGATTTTCAATTACTGCAGTAACATTACTAATTTAAATGCAAAATCTCAAGTACAATAGTACTGGATGTCACACGATCTACCTCATTAATTCATGAGTAATTGCATGGTGCACTAATGCTTGGGCTGAGGTTAATGAATAATCAACTCTTAATATGTCTTGAATCATTAATATCACCATTAATTTTAGCCTGAAAGATATACGACATCTTAACAAAACATAAAAGTTAGTTCTTTTTGACAAATTAAGGCCACCTGGCATCCTTTGTTCTCACTTAATGTGGAAGTTTCCTGTAGAAATTTCTATCATTTGGCCCACAAAATTGCACTAGATATTGAAGATATTTATATGTCTCCACTGAAATATGTCCCAGTTCCATAACATAAAATAATTATTGACGCTGCTTATTTTACAAAAGCTGTTGGAGATTTAATTTTTACATAATTTTAAAATTAAGAAATCGATTTATTAAATCAGTACTTTAATCCTTCCTTCATAAAGGAGTCCAGGAATAATGGCTTCATCTGCTGAGCTCTTTGTGGGGTTCTTGCCTCTTGTAACACTCAATTTCAAAGGACTGTCGAAAGAAGATCTGTGCTGAACAAGTTGTGTATGAGCTTCTGCAAAACAGAATTTGCCTGATGGGTATTGAGGCAAAGGGACACTTCTTCATGAACATATGCTATAAAAATGCTATCCAGTTTCGGAGGAGTGCCTGGTCTACAACAATAACTTGAAAGGGTCATGGTTTCACCCAGGTGGATTCAAATACATTAATCCAGTCTTCTGACACTTCTGCCTGTAATTTTCTATTGATTAGAGCCATGTTACGATCACATTCGAGGCACATATATCCCCGCACGGGAAAAGTCACTTCTATAGTTTCCAATCGTTTTGTGTCTGTTATTACATAGTGAAGAAATCTAAATACAGTGTAATTTTTATTTTGGTCCCCATATGAGTCACAAGAAATCTCGAGGTTCTTAACTTTAGCAATATGTTTTGTGAAGATGAAGTTATGAAGCTTTGATGAAACCTCATCTGATCCTTTGCCTCCAACAATTTCAGGGTAGCAGTAGAAAAATAATTCCGACCTTCATAATACATTAATGTTTTAATGAATACAATGACAACTCCCTTCTGTAATAGACATCATTAATCGATATGTTTGGCAGGTGGAGTTATTTTCTCGAAATCCATTGCGATTAATTCGTAATTTTCCCTCTGCATGCTTAATTTTCTCGCACTCATTTTTCGTGCATAGAATGTGCTTGTTTGCAATTTGTGAACACTATTTTCAACTTCAAGTTTGCGAATTTGAGATTCTGCATCAGCCTTTTCATCAATATTCAAATGGCTCTCTTGCAATTTTTTTTTCCTAGTACCCCCTTTTTTCAGCTTGATACTTGTCGCAACTACTACAGGTGTCACTTCGATGATATCCGAATGATATATGAAATTTTGTATTAAGCATCTTTCTATATACAATTCGTAAGATACTTCAGGTAATTTTTTTCTTTATACATTTTGTACGTTTTATACAGAGTATTTAAAAAATACGGGGCATAATTTCAGGTATGTATTTCCCACATGTAGACAATCAAAATAGTTCATTACAACATGTGTCCGGATATGCTTTATTTCCGAGTTATGGCCTTCACAACATTGAAATTCACCGGAACGTTTTTCTTTCCGCAGGTCGTTGTCATTACAGAAGATGTTCAAAATGTCCACCTCCTGCTTGAATACAGACCTCACATCGATGTCTCATTGACCTGCGAACACGATCCCAAACTCCAGGAGTATTGCGTATGTCCTCAGAACATGCCACAATTCGATTCCGAAGGGATTCCAAATCAGGCACCAGAGACGAATAAACCAATAATTTTAAACGGCCCTACCCTTCGTGTGCTGATAGGAGGAGTCTTGTCCACAGCCTCCAGAATCTCATCCTGTACTTCTGGAGTTGTAGATCTTGGTCGTTCCCTTCCCAAACCAGGAGAGTTAAATTTTCCATACTCTCACAGACGGTAATGGAGACGTACAAATGTCTTCCGATCTGGACATTGTCGCTGTGGGTACCTCTCCTGATACAAACGACGAGCCAGCACAGCATTGCCGTCTGCCTTACCGTACATGAAGTGTATCTCTGCCAGCTCTTGATTTGAATACATTTCGCACAGTTTAACGCCTACATAACACTGAATGTAACCTTCGCCTTGGAATGAACTGTCAGAGTGCCCTCTTAATGTCTCCTTTGACGGCAACGACCTGCGGAAAGAAAAACGTTCCGGTGAATTTCAATGTTGTGAAGGTCATAACTCTGAAATAAAGCATTTCCGGACACATGTTGTAATGAACTACTTTGATTGTCTACATGTGGGAAATACATACCTGAAATTATGCCCCGTATATTTGAAACACTCTGTATATGTTCAAATCCTCAGGGAGGTGAACCTTTTCACTTTTGTCTTTACTACAGTGACTAGGTCGTCCCTTAAAAGATGATATGTTCTTGTACAATTTCAAAACTTCGTGGGATTTTTTTATTGTGATGTATTTTCCACGTTTATCCTTTGGTGCCTGGCCAGTTTGAAAGATTGTTGCAATGTTTGTACTCTCCTTCAGGTTACACCATGTATTGAAATAAATGCCTTTACACATATTGTAATGTCAACTATAGCTGAAGTATCATTATTTATGGTTCCTCTTACTTTGTAATAACGTGCCAAATGCTGAAATTTCGCTTCATTTTCTTCTTGTCTGTGCCTACGATTCTTAACTAGCTCACATGTTATTAATACAAATAAATATGAATTTTGTTCATTATACGTATTCTTTTCATTAAATTCTTTAATGATACATTTCCTTTCTAAATCAGAAACTGTTTTACAACACTGAAATCTCTTACAACCCCAGTTTGCAAGACCATTCTCTTCATAAAATCAGTCATTCTGTCTCATTTTAATCTTCTTTTCCTTCTTACATTTTTTTCACTCCCAAATTCAGAATCACTTTCCGTATCGCAGAAATATTAAGTAACAGAGAAATATTTGTCAAGGCAGAAGAACACAACCATGCAAGCAAAACCATACAGATGTCGTATATTGACATGAACAGCAGCAGTGCACCATGGGCACAAATGACTGTCATCATTCTTTTCGTGTACTCAGACTACATCCTGGTCTAGTCGTTTATAGCATTTTTACCTTTGCTTGAAACTCTGACTAGCAGCATTATAGCCTTCTCATAATAACTAAATAATTCTATGTCATCTAATGTATATGATGTCATCTTTAACATATTTTCGGTAAAAAAAATAGTACATTATGCAACGAGCCTATAATGGTAGTTATTAAGACGCGAGTACGTTTGTTTATGAAACGAGCGCAAGCGAGTTTCATAATTTTCATATGAGCGTCTTAATTACCATTATAGGCAAGTTTCATACGACTTTTTATGCTCAACCATATTTCTAACTTGAAATTGTTCCTAAGTATTCATGTTATGGTTATCTAAGTGAGGAATGGAACTGACCTTCTAAATTGTGAGATGTGCGCAGGTGCGAAATATTGATTTTTTCCGAGGAACTAATGTCATTGACCTTGATATAATTAGAGAATAACATGAAATTAATCTTGATATAACCTGGAAATTTATTTAGAATTGAAAAACGAGATGACATATTGAATTTATTTGAATATTATTTACAATTAACGCTAATTATTATATTAACAGGACATAACCTTCTGCGACAGTATTGGATTTCCAGCCTCCTTGACGTTTCGATAGTTGTCTTTCGATTGCATATCCGAGAATAATCGATACTTGCGGTTTTATAATGCTGTAATTGTGATTTCTCATTGGCTGAACAACTGAACTATAATGAATAGGTGTACTATAATGAGGTGCATTAAAGGGCTACTACTAGGTTTATAATTCCTACATTTCGGCATGGTCGAGCATAAACTAAAATAAAATTCGTATTCCTAATATTTGTAACCTTCAGTATTGTACAATTATTCTCTAATGCGTTTGCTCTTAAAACATTTAAGCAGTACCTTCAGAGTTTATAAAGAGAGGGATCTTATTCTGTACATAATTAATGGAATTCATACCGACATACTGAGTAGCCTGATACTAAATATATTCTGTTTTCTTTTATAGCTTTAATTAGTTGAGGAAAAAATCGGAAGTTGCACTAAATTTATTATATATATTACATTGTAACAATTGTGAAAGGTGGATCTGTTTGAAGTCTTACAGATGTGTAACTGCCTGTTACAGTTACGATGGATGTGATCAAGACGGAACCCGAAGTGGACCCGTTGGCTATACTGTCGAGTGATAACACTGATACAGATGAGAAGAAGCCCTTATCAGAGGTACACTGACAGTCACTAGTTCTAATACTTCTATGGTCCACGAGAATCTCAGTGTACAGTGTGACAGTATTATGTGGGGTGGAAGGTAACCTGTTACATTAATTGACAGAGATAATATTAAATCAAGTTACTGCTAACAAGTTTTCTCAAACAAGTTTTTAGATGGCTCCAATAGGTTTGAGAATACGAAATGTAACGTGTTGTAATGTTGCAAAGATTTGCATTGCTCCTTGTGGTCATTGCGCCATAGTGGGGGTGAGTGTACGCTCACGTTATGTTTAATTTTCATTGTGAATGAGCCATAACTCCAGTCATCCACTCCGCAGGACTCGCGAGCGGAGAATGCAAAGAAAAATGTCTCATATGTGTCGATCAAATTACTACAGATCAAAACGTTAAGCATTAAATGAATTAATTACGCAAATGGTTTGGTTTTTTATATTCTTTATTACACTATAACCTCTTTATCTCTAAATTTAATACTATGGAACCTACTTAACATTCACATTATCTGTTGATTTCTGTGCTTTATTCGTAATTACAAAATAGTAAGGAATGTAAATTGTTATAGAACAAAACTATTTTCGTTTCGCTAAAAATGTCAAACAGAACCTTGTTATTCTGAGCCTTCGACAAGTTTTACGTTTGATGGATACTTAACATTACGAATATATATTCAGTAACTCAGTCTCCATTTAAGTTATTATCTTTGAAGAAATTGAAACTAAATTAACTCAGAAAAGAAATTAAGTTTAACCCCTACTGAGGAACAATGACCTCAAAGAACACTTACTCTTTGCAGCATTGCAACATGTTACATTTCATATTCTCAAAACTATTGGCCAAATCAGAAATCTTATTTCACAGAACTTCTTCGCATTTACGTGATCTATTACCTCTGAATATAAGTAATAGGTTCCCTTCGACCCTGAATATCTCCTAGTTTATAGCTAGCAGACTTACAGTATAACAAACTGAGGTGAGCATTTGTGAATGTCAGTCACTGCTTGCTAAAACAGGACATCTTTTTACAACAGGGCTACCTTCTATATGGAAGATAATTTATTTGTAGTTGTTAGTACTTACTTATGATTAGCAGGAGTGATATTTTATATTCTTAATGTGTCACTCTCTCTCATTTTGCTAGTCAGGTTCGTGATTTGCTTTCAATATATGATACGACATGATTTTATATGATATAATATTGTATGATATATGATAGGATATGATATAATAATAATAATAATAATAATAATAATGATAATTATAATCATAATAATAATGATAATAATAATTTATTAATTTATTTATTTTTAATTAATTAATTTATTTATTCATTTATTATTTATTTATTTAATTTTATTTACTTATTTTATTATATTTATTTATTTCATTTTATTTATTTATTTCATTTTTTATTTATTTATTTATTTTATTTTATATTATTTATTTATTTATTTTATTTATATAATTTAATTAATTTATTTAATTTATTCATTTATTTAATTCATTCATCCATTATTTATTTATTTAATTATTTAGTTATGTATTTATTTATTTCTTGATGTATTTATTTACTTATTTACTTATTTATTTATTTTATTATTTATTTTATTAATTTTATTTACATAATTTAATTTATTTATTTAATTTATTCATCCATCAATTCATTTATTAATTTATTTAGTTATGTATATATTTATTTATTTCTGTATTAATTTATGTATTTAATTACTTATTTATTTATTTCGTTATTTATTTATCAGAAAGTATAATTACAATATGACAAAATTAATAATGACAAAATAACAATAAAAGTGCATGATATAATTTTTTGCACATAAAGACAATAATTACATTTAACGAAAATAATGACAATGAATGGACGGAATAAAATGGATGACAAAATACCTAAAATAATTAAAAATGAAAGGATGGAATTATATAAATAAACTAGAAAATTATATAAAGGATATTGAGTACAATATTATAATATATATTGAAACAAAATACATAAATTAAATTGATATATAACTCCAATACTATATACTACACACCATTAAATGGATCCAAGTTAGATCCATGCAGATTAGCATATTTTATACATCTGCAGACCGGAGAGTGAGATTTAGAATTTCTATTGTAAAACATTTTATGAAATCTTAAACTCTAAGGAGAAATACGAAGACTGATATTGCGTAGGAGAGATTCACAATCAATGTCACCCTTAAAGACTGTATAAACAAATAAATAATCAAGATCGTGACGTCTGGCAAATAAACTACAGCAATTAAAATATGTGCAGTTAACCTTAAATTTATAATCATCAGAATGAGGTAAAACTCTATAAGAACTAAAGGAAATCAATTTTCTTTTAATATTTTGAAGTGATGGAGTTCCATACAACAGATGCATATTCAAGCTTGGCTCTAATCTCTGTATAGTATAAAATTAATTAACACATAGGAGTAGAAAAAGAATAAGTTATAGATCTAAATAGACCAAGCATTCTTAATGAATGGGTATAAATATATTGCACATGGTCATGGAAATATAATTTAGAATCAAGTAAGACAACAAGATCTCTAATACTATCTTTCCTAGTAATTATGACATTATTAAGAGAATAAATAAAATTTTAGGAAATTGTTTTACGTGAGAAGGAAATAGCAAAAGCTTTGGATTGATTAATTTTGATTCCATTTTCGACAGTACTTAGTGCAATTGAATTAATATCATTTTGAAGAATTTGACACTCAGCCAAAGTACTAATTTTACGAAAATTTTGAGGTCATCCGCAAATAAAAGGCAGCTAGAACCTATTGTTTTACTTTGTCATTTATAAATAATTAAAATAAGAGAGGCCCCAAAGTAGATCCTTGAGGAACTCCACATAAATTATTAAATGGATCCTAGAGAGAATTACGTAGTCTAACACAAGATTGTCTATCTGTTAAATAGTTTTCAAACCAATTAATGTTGTTAGTGGAGAGACCAAAATTACATAATTTATTTAATACAATTTTGTGAGGAACAACATCAAATGCTTTGCTAAAATCAAAATAAATTGAATCAATTTGACCTTGAGTTTCAACAACAGGCATAATGAGATTGAGATAGGAAACTAAATTAGTAGTCGTAGATTTACCATTAGTAAAACCATGTTGGGCGGAGTTGATCTTATTTTGGACATAAAATGAAATATGTGTTTGTGTATAATTTTTTACTATGACTCCCGCCACTGCCATTACTGCCACCCATTACTACCACTACTACTGCCACTACTTCTGCTACTACTACTACTACTACTACTACTACTAACACTACTACTGCAACTACTACTGTTACTACTACTGCTACTGTGTTGTATCAGTGAAGAAGTATGTCGTGTCAGTGAAGTGTGCTGTGTAAGTGAAACGTGTTCCTGTCAGTGAAGCTGTATAGTTTATAGTGGCAGTGCAAAGTATTTGAACAGTGAAATGTTTTTGAAGTGTTAGTGAAATCAGGATAGAATCAGTGAAATGTGTCGTAGTTCCAGTGCAGTGAGTGAGTTGACAGCGAAATGAGTGTAATGTTGAAAGGTACTTGTGCAGATATGAACATATACTCGTGGGTTTTAGTTCGATCTTAGTTTTAAGATACAAATTAGAATATTTCAAATGTTATTTTAAGTGATCGTTTCATTTAATTTAGTATATTCCCTGTTGTTGTTGTTATTATTATTATTATTATTATTATTATTAGTATTAATTATTAGTATTATCATTAATTGTATTTTTAATTAATAAGTTTATTCATTCATTCATTCATTTCATTCATTTATTTTATTCCATAGATCTTACATGAGCAATGAAGCTTTAAGATGTGGAACATGTCAACATTTTACAATATTACAATTACAATTTTTACAAATTTTTATAGTTTTACAATTTAGTAATTTTCTACAATTTTTACAATTTTGTACAATTTTTTTACATTTTTACATTTTTTACATTTTGGCGAGATGTAGTGAGATGAGATGAGGTCCGAGGATTCGCCAAAATATTACCCGGCATTTGCCTTTTCGGTGGGGGAAACCTCGGAAAAACCCAACCAGGTAATCAAATCAAAGGGGGTAATCAAATCAAAGGGGTTGATGTCAAGGACTCGCCATAGACCATCCGGCTTCAGTCCCACGGCTGAGTGTAATTAGTTACCACTGCCACCGGGTATATACCCATTGCAGTGTGAATAAATACATACATACTACTACTACTACTGCTGCTACTACTACTGCTACTTCTATTACTACTCCTACTACTACTACTACTACCACTACTACTACTACTACTACTACTGCTACTATTACTACTATTGCTACTACTACTACTACTACCACTACTACTACTGCTACTACTGCTACCACCTCTACTACTACTGCTGCTACTACTACCACTACTACTGCTACTACTACCACTACTACTACTGCTACTACTACCACTACTTATACTACTGCTACTCCTACTACTACTACCACTTCTACTACTACTACTACTACTATTTTTCTGCTACTACTACTACTACTACTACTAATATTGCTACTACTACTACTACTATTACTACTACTGTTGTTACTGCTACTACTACGACTACTTCTACTATTGCTACTACTACTATTACTACTGCTAGTGTTACTACTACTACTGCTACAAGTTTTATCATAATTCTTTTCTAGTAAAACAGATATTAACATATTTTCAAGTATGATATAAGCGTAAATCTGTACTGTAAATATTTTGTAATAAAGTATATATTGATGTAATTTAAAGTATAATATAGGCCTAAGCCTAAATCTAATACATATTTTCTGTCCTCTTGTTTCGAACAATGTTATCCTTTTTTATCGATATGAATCTGGTCATCCTAATTACATATTATGAAATCATCTTAAAAAAAAAGTAATTAAATTCATTTATGATGTCTTTTATAATCTGTAGGAAGGGAATCTATTGGATGTCCAATTAATAGGCATGAAGACGGAATATGCAGATTATAGCTGTGATGTGAAATCCGAGATAAAAGTTGAAGACTGCCCAGTGCCTATTAGCTTTCCTGTGGTGAAGACTGAAGTTGATGTAAGTGGTTCACTAACACTATGTACCTATACCAGAATTCTATGTTGACGTATGTACAGTAGCGTGCAAATTAATCCGAACACGACATATTTTTACATTTTCTGTCATTGTTGGCCTCACAGTTGCTCATACCGCTTTAATTGACATCTGTAGTACGTGTAATTCCATTGTTGAAGGTCTGTCGTTTTTATTTTTTTTATAATATGTGACATTTTACCTGTCGTTTTGTACTTATAAGCATTTCAGTTGTGTTGAAGACTTAATACTGCAATCCTGTGTACATTCTGTCGTCTTCACAAATGGATACAACTCCACGAAAATGGTCTAAAATTATAACATTAGCAGAGCATTCTTCTGTGACAGAGAGGCAAATTGCTGCAGAATGTCACATCGGTTTGGCTACTGTTAATTCGATCATAAAACGATACAGGGGAGACTGGATCCATCACACCCCAGAAAAAAGGAAAATGTGGCCGGAAAAGGAAGACTTCACCTGCAGATGATCGTTTAATTGTCAGGAAAAGTAAATTAAATCCTAGACTAACTGCTGTCGACTTAACCCGCGAGTTAATGGCTACCACTGGGGCGAATATTCACGTCACAACAGTGCGGCGTAGGCTTTTGGAAGCTGGACGAAGGACTCATAAGCCTATTAAGAAGCAACTGCTAACCCCTGTTATGTGCAAAAAACGCTTAGTGTGGGCAAAATTACATCAACACTGGACAGTGAATGACTGGAAGAATGTACTTTTTTTCCGATGAGTCTCATTTCGAGGTCCACGGCCACCGTGTTTCTTACGTACGGAAAGGATCCAAAAAAGTAATAGCAGCTCATCTCCAACAAGCACCCAAATACCCCCTAAAGTAATGTTTTGGGGTTGTTTTACACATGAAGGGCCTGGAGCATTAATACCTATCAATGGAATGATGAATTCTGACAAATATATTCACTTATTGGAAACCAGAATCGTACCCCAGCTGCATAAATCATTTCCGGATGGCAGAGGTGTGTTCCAACAAGACCTGGCACCATGCCATACGTCTCGAAAAACTACAGAATTCTTCAACAAGAAAAATATTCAGGTACTCTCCTGGCCAGGCAACTCACCCGACATCAACCCCATTGAGAACTTGTGGTCAATTTGCAAAAGAAGAATACAAAAAATGGATTGTTATACAAAGGAGAAGATGATTTCTGCCCTCATTGGTGTATGATTTCGCAATGAAGAAATGAAGAATATTTGTGGGAAATTAGTGGAATCCATGCCAAATCGTCTCGGAGCTGTTATTAGGAACAAGGGAGGCCACACAGATTAAGTAGGTATGTCTTAGATCCTTTTTTTTTATCCCATTTGAGTGTTTTTGCATAAATAATTACGTTGTTCGGATTAATTTGCACGCTACTGTATGTCGGAGCCATTAACAATTTCAGAATTCTGTTGTTTTGTCTTTTTTAAACTTGAATTTCTTCCTTTTCAGATTTGAAAAGAAGTGTATAATAATTTCCAAAAAAATTTTTCAGGAGCCTATTCCACAAAGGAATTGTGTTGTACAAGTTACTGATGAAAGATGTTGTTAAGTATGGAGTTGTATTTTTCTGTTCCACGAAAGAATTAAAGTATGTTGTACATTACCAATGAATTGCTACTAGTGACGTCATTATCAGTGAACATATTACGTCATAACATAAAGCAGCTAGTTATCTTCTTATTTCTTTAATCGAATTAGGTTTTGTTTGTCTCTTTAATCCAATTGGTTCAATAGTCCTATGTGAATACATAAATAAAATAATATATTTTTAAAAACTTACCATCATAATGATATCCTTGAACTAGAATGTTGTTCAGAATTTCAGTGATGCTCAAGAAGTCGCTTATAGCTACACATAAACAGTCCTATGTGAATTAGTTATTTGCCATCTTGCATAGTTCTTGAGGTACTTCATACATGAGAAATTTTCTCACTTTGATACATTGTCACGAACATGGTCAGACATTTCGGAGAAACAGTCCGCAGTATTTGGAGCCTTTTTTTGTATCTTCTGCTCCCCAAAGGCTACGAATTTGTCTTTATAAAACAAATATTTCATCGCCAAGGATCTATCAACTAAAGTTCCACATGAGCAGCTATATTACTCTCTTGAATAATTTTGATTTTTCTGATTATGTCCACACTGGATTTAAAAGGGTTGTACACCATCTAATTTCTTAGATAATCCTATAATATGATAATAGACGAAAATAAATATACTGTAAGTTCAGGGCATGAGATAGTTTCTCTGCCTGCCATAAAAATTCACTTCAATTAAATCCCCAAGGTAAAAAAAAAAAAAACAAGAAGGCCTATCAGGTCTCCAACATATAATAGTGGATAGATAGAAACAGTATTTGTTCTGGCACGTACAACAAAGTTTGAATTGAAAACAGAACTGCAGGATCATTCGTCCTTGCCAGGACATTTTAACTCACATGACGAGCACCAAATATCATTAAAATGGCACCATGGTGAGAACGCCTGATCTACATGGTTCAGTTTTCCACGCGTGTAAGCATACATTCTGGGAAGAATATTGAAAGAATCAAATTTCAAACTCGCGTTCAATGAAGATGCATGGAGATTTTGTGTCTAACTGGTAGACCGTTTTGAACGTTATCTTCACTTCATATATATTTATTTATTTATTAACTGGGTTACAATGTAAACTACATCTTCCTGTATCCAAAGTGTTTAAATTCTTATCTTCTTCCTCCATTTTTCTCTTGCCTCCCAATCCCGTTCTTCCAAGCCTCTCTTCTTCATTCCACTTCTTATATCGTCCATCCAGGTTTTCCTTGATCTTCTCCTCTTTCCTCTTCCTGGCGGAATCCACATATATACTAATATATAAGAAATCTGTAGCCGAAATTTTTCTGGTAATTTTCTATTTTCCAAAAATAATTGGTCCTAACATATATAATTAACCACCCTGAAACCGAAAATAGCTTTTTTGAAATTTTTGCTTGTATGTCTGTCTGTCTGGATGTTTGTTGCCTTTTCACGCGATAATGACTGAACGGATTTCAATGAAAATTAGAATATAAATTAAGTTCGTTGTAACTTAGATTTTAGGCTATATGTCATTCAAAATACGTTATTTAAAAGGAATGTTATAAGGGGGTCTAAATTAAATAAATCGAAATATCTCGCTTATTATTGAGTTTTGCGAAAAATGTTACATAATAAAAGTTTCTTTAAAAATCATTTCCGATAAGTTTTATTCTTTGAAATATTTTGATAGGACTGATATTTAATGAGATAAATCAGTTTTAAAATTTAAATAACTGCCATCTAAGCCGGTGTAATGAAATGAAAAACAAATGACTTCGTCTATAAGGGGCCTTGGACAACAACAATAGAAAGCTATGAAACATAGCCTACAGAGAATGTTTCTGTGTTTGTATGAAGTAATATCGGAAGCTAAATTAACCGATTTGTATAATTAATTATTATTTCACCATTTGAAAGTGTAGTTTCTCTAGATGGACATAATGCTATAATGTTATTACAGTAACTTCTGAGTGAATTGAAGACACGTAAGATTAAAATAGCTTGTTATGCACAGAAAACTTGATAGGCTATTCTGTATATTCGTTTCCTCTATTTCTTGAAATAATGTTTATATAAGTTACACATTCATTTTAATCTCAGAGAATTAACGAACAACGAGAGTGTATTGATTTAGTATGCAGTAATAGTATGTTAGCCTTAGCATTCCATTATTTTATAATTCAAATTTTAACTATGCTCAATTGAATCGTGTTTTTATTTTTTATTTTATTTTAGTAGGTTATTTTACGACGCTTTATCAACAGCTTAAATGATTGAATCGTGTTAAAATACATATGCATTAAATGAAATGTTAAAAAATTGGGTAATGAGCCAAGCAGATTATGTTGCACTGTTGTAAAAGTTGTTCCTCCTGAGATTCAAGAGCCCCCATAACAAATTAAAAACTTACTTATCGGAGTACATCCGTTATCAACACACTTTTTATATAATGTAATGTAATATAATATAATATAAGTTATTTAAGTTATTTGAAGGGTTCAGAACCATAGTGGGCCAAGCGCCATTTACTGAATACGTAGAAAACAAGGGTTAAAATTAAGTTATTACCATAATTCAATAGAAGCATATATATAGCAAGTAAAATAAAGTATACACATTAAATCCAAATGATGTCAGTGTTCATTAAACTATAGTTGCATGTAATAAATATTAAGAAACATGCTAAAGGAATTGTCATTGCACCAAATGAGTGGTCTCTGGATCAAAATTATCGCATTTTAATTATATAAATGCAATTTAAATTAAGTAAATATTAAACGATTTATCCTTCTATCAAACACGAATGTTCCCTGGATCAAAGTCCTATTTTAATTATGTAATTACTTTATATTTATTTCTAATGGGTGCAGCGGAGCGCACGGGTATGGCTAGTTGATAATAAATATCAATCTTTTGTACATTGCTTGAATGCTTAAGATTGAAAGAACAATTGAACCTTGCAGATGCCCCTTTACTTTTCGATGACTCTCTCTGAATATGAGACATTTAATCAAAGTCGTCGTCGTCTTCCTAACAAGTATTAGGCCAAGTGGCCAGTTACGGTCTCAAACTAGAATTTTCAGTCCATCTTTCTTTGGACGGCCTAGAGATCTTTTGCCATACGGATAGTAATGAAACAGTGCTTTTGGAATTCTGCATCGATTCATTCGTTCGAGATGACTCTTCCACTGAAGTAGATATTTGCTGATGAACTGCATAATGGGTTCTATTTGAAGTTCTTGCATTATGTCCTCATTTTTTTTTTATGATCCCAGCGAGTATATCCAGCTGTTGCTCTCATAAACCTCATCTCACTTGCTGTTATTCTACTGACATCTTTATTCTTCACAATCCACGCTTCACTACCATAGCTTAATACTATTTAATCAAAGTAATTTGGATAAATTGTATTGTATTGTATTGTATTTTTTCATTCCCTGTACAATCTATTACAGATTATAGGTTCGTCATTAGATACAAACACAAAATACAAACGCAAAAAATACACACACAGACACACATATACACACACAAATAAGATTTCTAGTATGGATTTAATTGATTTCTAGTATGAATTTGATTTTACCACTCTTAAGTTTTCCAAAGAATAGTAAAACTACCAAAAGAACAATAAATAACAAGATATATAATACATTTTCCGCTTACAAGATATTAAATAAATAAATTAACAGAGATTAGGTAAAAACAAGTTAGTCCTACATTATTATTATGGTAATTCCACGAAAACCATGACATCAGATGTCACATATGAAGTTGTTGTTTTAAATTCTTTACTATTTTTACGTCTGAGAGTGATGAATGGACAAGACAGAGGCACAGAAGAGAGCTTGTTTTCGTTTATAGTTTGTTCTGAATGTGAGCGGGAAGTTAGAGCATATTATTCCTAAAAGCGAAGCAACTGCAGTGAACTTTGATCTCCCTTATCTCATCAGTCTGTGAATGATCTTAACAGTGAATGGTTTGGTTGAACGTACACCTTCGCGAAAGAGGAAGAAGCAGGTATATTACATTGCCTCATTCGATAGTTTTAACTTTTGTTATGAGGTCATCTAAATCAGCTCAAGTTTATGTCCCGTCCGTTACCAAATGTTTGAATTTATTTAGTTTCAAGCCACACTATTGCAAACTAGCCAATGAAAAAACATATTCTCTTCCAATATTCCATGGTGAACACCATGTGAACCTTCAAGACCTTAATTAAATTCAAAACAATATTATTAATCGTGGCAACAGATGGGACATCTTGTGGTAACAGACGGGACAAGAATAACTGTTCCATCCGTTACTTGTCCGTAATCATGAAGCCCATACCGTGAATTCGTTATTATTGTTATTATTATTACTAGTATCATCAGCATTACCATCATCATCATCATCATCATCATCATCATAGTCATCCATATAGTTAGTTAAAGTGTATATTGCAGGTTAATAGTACTTTAACAACATGGCAAATATGTCTCCAGCCGAGAAAATGAAGCGGTATAGAGAATGCCTGAAACAGTCGGAGAATTATGAAGCTGCTAATATTAAGGACGCAAGAAGGAAGCAACATGCACGGGCTCTGAAGAAGACAACTATGACACCAAAGGATATAAGAAAGCAAAGAAAATATGATCGTGAACGGAAACGTGTCTACCGATAAAAATTGAATAGCCTGAGTCCAATGAAGAAGCAACTTGTTCAAGTATTCTGTTTCTAACACTAGGGCTAGAGTTGTCCATTGTGCTCTCTATAATCTGCCTCAAAGTCCAAGAAGGCATTATGAGGTTGTGGGTGTATTAGCGAGAACCTGTGAATTATGGATGAAGGAAAGCAACATATCTGTAATAGGAAACCCTGTCAAAGATGTCGAAGATGATGCAATTAATTTTTATTGCAGGGAAGATATCAGGAGATAGGCTTCCGGAAGGAAAGACTGTTTAACAATTTACACAGATACTGGGAAGGTAGAAAAATGCAGAAACAACATGTTGTGATGACCATTAAAGAAGCTTATAACCTATTCGTTGCAGGAAAAAGGACAAACATAATAAGACTCTCAAAATTTGCACCCCTTCGTCCCAAATACGTTCTTCCTATAACTTAACACCACACAATATCGTGTGTGCATGTATCACTGTAATGCCGAATATTTTAGTCAGAAATTTTATCTTCCTACAATGAATACTGTTCGAGCTTACATGGAATCAGTAGTTTGTGATGTAGCAAACGAAAAGTGTATGTATGTTCAAATATTACTAACAAATATGGAGACTACGATAACTTGGACAAACGATTAGAAATTAAGGAGGAAGATTTAAAGAAACAGGTTACATATAAACAATGGGCATATGCAAATGGAAGAGTATAAGAAATTGAAATCAGTAGTCAAATTGCAGAAGATGTGCAAGCATTGAAGAAGCAGACACCAACCCTCCTGATACATTGCTTCATCACAAGGCAACAAAGCGCATTTTTTAATGAAGTAAGACAAGCTTCATCTGAAGTGTGCTACCAGTGGACTTTTCGGAGAACTATTCTGCTATGTTTCAAAATGAAATACAGGCTATCCATTGGAATAAGAAGCAAATTACAGTTTTCACAGCAGTGGCGTGGTTTGGCAACGAACCTTGTAATTATGCCTTGACATATGATAAATATGCTGTCTGTGCTTTCTTAGACGAAATTTTTAGAGACATAAAAATAATCATCCAAATGTGAAATACCTACATGTATTTTCTGCCTCTCAATTCAAGCAGAGATTTAGTTTCATGAACATATCATTTGTAGAAGAATTTTATGGAATACAACTGTCCTGGCCTTTTTATCTCCTCGAGCCATGGGAAAGAAGCTGTACATGGTGTAGGGGCAACTATTAAAAGGCTTATTTGGACTCGGGTGAAAATAGGAAAATACACAGTTCAAGATGCACAATAATTTGTAGAATGTGCTGCAACTTCTTCCGTCAAGATAATTTTGATTACAGATGAAACAGTGAAACATCATGATATGTTGAACGCGCGTTGAAACAACACAGCGTCCCTTCCAGAGACACAAAAAATGCATTCCATAATTGGAGTATCTCCATACAAAATCAAATGGAAATATTACTCTTACAGCTCTGATGACCATGAATTTACATTAAAAAAAATCAAATCTTCAAGTACAAAATAAAAATATACCTATTAAATGCATTTATGGTATGTATGTTCAATCTGATTTTTTTACTCTTTGTTTTATTTGTACTTGCATCAATCAACAGTTTTGGTATTCCAAAATGATTACGTTGTACAATATGCAACATTATAGACGTACTCAATTGTATTATTTTGTTATAAGAGATATGCTAAAGTAATATGTGCAGATATAATGTCTATTAATTGATTTATTCAGTTGTTCTTTCCATTCATTACAAGCCACATTCGGAAAATGTCCCGTCTGTTACCCATTTTTAGACAGTTTCTCTCAATACACAATTCATATTACACAAAGTTTGAATGCACCCATGAATAGCTGTGTACACTCAAATATTGTGGTATTTTTGTATTTCATAGCAAGACAGAGATTGTATGGAGTTTGTGTTCATTTTATATACTGTGTCATTTTTATGTCCCGTCTGTTACCTATCTTTAAACATTTATAACTGTTGTCAAATATTTTATGATTTGCTTTTCAACAAAAATAATATCAGCTTATAACCTGATGCAGGCATTCTGACTTTTATTTTGTATATTAAATAATTTCCGTACGAAATAAATAAATATATATATATATATATATATATATATATTATACTGAGCAACTTGTATGATTGTCCCGTCCATTACCGTGGAATTACCCATTAATATTGTTTAGAGAAAAAAAATTATGTGCAACAGTAATGAAGTTAGGTATTTTGCTTTATAGCTTTAATGCAAGAAATCAGTGATTTTGAACGGCATGGACTGGAGCAGAATAGTTTTTACTCTGGTTTTGAAACCTTCATAATTTAAATGTTTAATGTCCCCAGGTATCTTGTTATATAATGAGATACCTGTATGAGAAGTACTGTTGAGACTTTTGGTAATAGTATCACAGTTTATATGCAAATTGTTGGCAGATCTTGTGTTAAATCGATATTCAAAAAACACATCACAGCATTACTGGGAAATGCGATTGGACACATTTAGGTTGAAAATGATGTCCCTGACTTAGCCTGACGTAGGAAACAAATGGCAAGATGTTCAACTAAAGCTCTCTTCATTATATGCTCTCCTTTTCAGGAAGATTCGTCCGATCTGGAGAGAGTTAAGCAGCAACAGAAAGTTAAAGTATCTCCAGTGAAAGATGAAGTGCTGCCTGAGGGGTAAGTGTAGTGTGCCAGTTCTGTTTTCCAATCTTTCACAGCACGATTTATATGATGCCAGAGGACCCTAATATAAACACATCAAAATTGTCTAAGGTACACAGTATTTTTCATTTATCTAACACACTAAAATAAGAAATTCCAATGTAATAATGTAAATAAAACAAAACACTGGTTGCTATGGTATCTGGTGCATAGATAAATGAATAACTCACTTATGTGTGCCCAATGCTTAATACTTATTTGGGTTTGGAAAGGATTTTACTAATAAAATCATCTGTTCCTTAGACAATTTTGATGTGTGTATTATAACATTTATCTAATATAATTATGGATCGCGTTATTCATATGCACTCATTAAATGTTCATACAGAAATGACATATGATTTACTACAATTGTAACTGCCATTACTGCTAACATACTAGCATTTGTAGTAAGAGTGCTGCTGTGTTTTATTATTATTATACACTCCTTCAAGAGCCATTGATTTCATGTAAGGTGCGGTTACATATTATTATTTTTTTTTTGCACAACTTTTCTGCTACAGTTTAATTTGTTTTACGTCGTTTTTACACAGAAGCCAATTGTAGTTTGCTAGATTGCTACTTTTCGTGCTACACAAATTGGATTGCTGCTAACTGTGCCAAATCTTGCCTACTGATATTGATATAAGAGAGATGGCAAATACATTAAATCCATTACAAATTCAAATTGCTTTCCATATTGCTGAGAGTAATGTGGTTCTATTCATATTTCGTTATTCATGTACATACACATGTACATGAAATATTTACGTGTTCAGATGTAAATGAGAAATTATTGAGACACGATATCTGAATGCAGTTTCCATTCTATGAACGTAGGACAATGTCCACATATATGCAGAGGTGCACTCGATATGAGTGACTGAATGGCCGGGATCCGACGCAATAACCGCCGTCTTAAATCACAAAGTGATTTACGCATTCATATATATTATTTTTGTTTGTACTGAAGTACATATGATGTTTCCATGCAGATATTCTGCGTCATCATACGATGAAAGAGTAGTGGAAAGGAGAAAAATTCTCTCCAACACCAGGATTTGAACCCGGGTTTTCAGCTCTACGTGCTGATGCTTTATCCACTAAGCCACACCGGATAATATAAATAATAATATATATAAATAATAATAATATAATAATAATAAGATAATAATATATAATATAATAATATATATCTGTCATCTGACAGTGAAGGAGATGACACAATGTGTATCCTGGTTTATCAAGATACGATCAGGTACATGGGTCCAACATCATGTCCGAACTCAATATGTCAGATAGATTCAACCAAAATTCACTCCTGCAACCAAAACCACATTTCAGCAAGCCAACAAATTTTCCATAAGGAAAGGAATTTTCATTTAAGTAAAGGTTAAGAAGATTAGACTGAAAATGTAATTGTAGGTGCAGTGTAAATATCTAATTTGTGTCATGTAATTAATTAGGTTCATATGTAATTTAGTTGATATGTAAATAAATTAAGGTGATATGTAATTAATTAAGATATTTAATTAAGTTGATTTATAATTAATTAAGGTGATATGTAATTAAATTGGTAATAGTTGGGTGAAATAGAAATACTTATAAGTTAGGTTTACTTTTGCTTATTGTTGGCGTTATTATAGAATAATTTTTAGGTTTATTGCATCTATTTATTTATAGTTAGAAATAAATTTAGATTTATTTTATTTTATTTTTTTATTTATCTTTTATTTCTGTAATTATTGTAGAATTATAATGGTATTATTGTATATTATATATCACTACCACCGGGTGTATACCCAATTGTAGTGTTAATAAATACATACTTACATAAAAACTTAAGTCAGTTTCTGATTAAGAAGCAGAAAACAACATTCAGATATCACGTCTCAATAATTTGTAATGTACATCTGAATTTGTAAAGGTTTCATGTGGACACTATATTTTGATCTCACCACACTGACAGTTGTTTGGAATAATAAATTTTCATTTCAGCATTGCTGATAATGTTGAGAAGAGTGATTCATCAGAACGCGACAGGACTGCTTGTGATGAAGAAAACTTGACACAGAGTGGTTCAGCTATTGGTCACTTGAGCCATGATTCTATCAAGTGTAGTGTATGTAACAAGGTTTTTCCAACATTGAAATCTCTGAAACGTCATTTTCGATATCATACACTAAAAGAGTCATTCAAATGTGATGTCTGTGGGAAGTATTTTTATGACTTGAGTTCTTTAAAGTCGCACGCACTCTTACACACTGGCGAAGTGTCATTTCTTTGCGATGTCTGTGGAAAGTCTTTCAGACAGTTGAGTGCTTTAATTACCCATAAACGTTTACACACAGGCGAAAGGCCATTCACATGCAAAGTCTGTGGAATGTGTTTCAGACAGTTGGGAAATCTGAAAAACCACTCTCGTATTCACACAGGTGAGAGGCCCTTCCAATGTCATCTATGTGGAGAGTGTTTTTCACGTTCCGGCAATCTAAAACATCACGTTCGCATACACAAAGGCGAAAGGCCATTCAAATGCGATCTGTGCGGTAAGTGTTTTTCACACTCTGTATATTTACGGCGACACGCACGCACTCACAGCGTCGAAAAGCCTTTCAAATGTGATAAGTGTGGATTTTGTTTCTCTCATTCGCAAAATCTAAAAAGTCACATTCGTCTTCACACTGGCGAGAAACCATTTAAATGTGATATATGCGGAAAGTCTTTTACTCAATCTGGGTGTCTGAAAAGCCATGAATTCGTACACACAAGTGAAAGACCTTTCAAATGTGATACCTGTGGAAAATCTTTTGCTCTTAAGGGTAGGTTAGCAACACATATACGCCTACACTCACACTAGATATAATTTATATATTGTCTGTGCAAAATATGAAGTAATACGAAAATTCATATATACATAAAATCCTTCATTCCTGAATGCAGAGTCTGTGGAAAATGAATCTTTGCCACGGAATACTCTGCAGTTCATTCACACCTTTGGCAAGTTCCTTTCCCCCTCCATTGCATGCATCGTCGATTAGCCATATATTTCACTAATCAGACTTCAGATGCATACAAACAGTTTTTCTTCCTGTGACACATATCGTCAAGTGAGATGTTATGATAATAGACGTACGTATCAGCCAGAACCTCAACCAGAGATTGATATAGTTTAATAATGTTATATTATTTATTATAATATTGGGAAAAGGAAATTGTACCCAACCAATGGAAGAAGTCCATAACTGTAGCTATCTTTAGGAAGGGGGAAAATACTAACTAGTAACTTTCGAGGAATATCACATTTATTGACGTCATACAAAATTTTGTTCTCTATTATCTTGAGAAGTTTAACTCCTTATGTAGATGAAATTATTGTATATCATCAGTGTAATTTTAAGTGTAATATATCGATTATTCATCAGTTTTTTTTTGTATTCGTGCGGTATTGGACAAAAATGGCAATATAAGGGCACAATACAACAGTTATTCATATGTTTGAAAAAGGAATATGACTCAGTTAAGAGAGAAACTTTATATATTATTATTATTATTATTATTATTATTATTATTATTATTATTATTATTATTGAGTACGTTAGTCCCAATAAACTAGTTTAATTGAAATGTATCTCAATAAAACTTACAGATTAGTGCGTATCGGCCAGTTTCTGTCTGATGGTTTTCCAATTCACTGTGGGCTAAAGCAAGGAAATACACTGCCACTTTAATTTTAACTTTGCTCTAGAATATGCCGTGAGAAAATACAGGAAAAGAGAGGATTTGGAACTGAACGGGTTACATCACCTGCTTCTTTATGCAGAAGACTTGAATATGTTAGGAGGAAATCCATAAACGATTAAGAAAACAAGAGAATTTTACTTGAAGCAAATAAGGAGATAGGTTTGGAAGTAAACCCGGAAATACAAAATACATGATTGTGTCCCATGATACGAAATGGAAATAAATATTTGGAAATTTATCCTTTCAAAAGGTAAAAAAATTCTATTACTTTTGAGCAAAAGCGACACTCAAGAGTAAATTAAACGCAGAATAAATATGAGAAGAGCCTGTTATTATTCGGTTGAAAAGCTTCTATCATCCACTCTGGTCTCGAAAACCTGAAGGTTAGAATTTATAAAATAGTTATATAGTTCTGTATGTTGTGAATCTTGGACTCTCACTTTGAGATAGGAACAGAGGTTAAGTGTGTTTTAGAATAATCTGCTTAGGAAATATTTGCGGCTAAGAGGGATGAAGTTATAGGAGAATATAGAAAGTTACGCAACGCAGAAATGCACGCTTTGTATTGTTCACCTTACGTCATGTGGAACATTAAATCAAGACGTTTCAGATGGGCGGGACATATGGCACATATGGGTGAATCTAGAAATGCATATGGAGTGGTAGTTGGAAGATCTGATAGGAAAAGATCTTTGGGGAGGCCAAGATGTAGATGGGAGGATAATATTAAAATATAGTTGAGGGATGTGAGATATTTTGGTAGGGTCTGGATTGCATTATGCTTGCTCATGATATGGACCGATGACGAGCTTATGTGAAGGCATCATTGAACCTCCGGGTTCCTTCAAAGTCATTTGTAAGTAAGGATTATTATTGTTTTATTCTTGTTACTTTTATTATTTTGTTTCGTTTTGCAGGGAATATTCTTCGTATGTTATTTCGACTATTTATTTAATTTCACAGCGGCTGAGAATAGTGTTGTCATGTACTCTTTTATTGTCTCAGTCCCCCGTGAAATGAATTCTCTACCTCAGAAGATATGGGGCTGCCAGACAATAACCACTTTCAAGAAAAGGCTAAATGATTTCTTACGGGCGCAGTCAAATTGAAGTTAATTGTGATCGAGTTTAATAATTTAATTTACTATTATTATTATTATTATTATTATTATTATTATTATTATTAAATAATTATTTTATTGGTGTTGTGAAGATGAAAAGAATTGTCATTGTATTATATTAATTATATATTATATTGTCTTGTATTGTAGTATTGTATTGCTTTGAATTGTATTGTATTATGTTATATTCATAGCATTGTAGTAATTTTCTATCATACTGGTTGAGTGGAAGAGAAGGCCGAATGGCATTAACTCTGCCAATTAAAATAAATTATTATTATTATTATTATTATTATTATTATTAGTATTGTAATAATTTCTTGACATTGTTTATGTAGGGGTCTGTGTATTGTGTACATATATTATTTATGTCTAGGGCTAGGATTCTTAGGTAAATAAATATTTCATTTGTACCGTAATAAGAACTCGTAATTGTGTTTTAAGTGTCTAACAAGTTCACCTGAGCATTTACTGTATTTCAAGTTTTATTCCACATAAAAACATATCTTCATATATTTACAAAGAACACATAAAAATTACGTTTTCATCAAGTTATTTTCGAGAAAACTCCCCATTCCATATTAATCATCACCCGAATGTTCAAAGCAGTTGCTTAGACGTGACAGCTGGCAACTGTTTCTCGGATTTGTCTGTCTATGGACATGTGGAACTCCAGGCTGTTCTCTCACCAGAAGCGATAAGAACTGTCATTACTAAAAAATTGTACTGTAACTAACACACACAAACATTAATGTGTGATTTAGTCTTGCTTTGTAATTTATCATATCACTGATTGAGAATGAAATAATTATAATTTCATAAATATGAGCTGCCTCTGTTTTCGTTTCCAATCATAAACATGTTTGCAGGGAGTGCATGTTGTTTCTGAATGGTTCCCAGTACAAGGCTGTGTTCCGTGTTATCCTCTTAGGTTCCTTGATAATCGTCAGTCATTTGTCATGGAAACTTGATGAATCTCATTGTGTACTATAATTCTTCATCAGTTGGCGAGACAGCATAGTTTATACTGGTGAGTACTGCATATTGTTTATCATCATCTTCCTAACAGGTGATAGTCCTAGAAGGACTTTTCAGGTCTACAAAAATTTTCCCACCATGTCCTCACAGGGTGACCCAGTGATCTTTTTCCCTGTTAGTCTGTAGCTCAAGATCATTCGAGGAATCTTTGTTCTAGGCATACACTTGACATGGTGAAGCTAGTTGTCTCGATATTGATGAATATACTGCAGTATAGGTTCCATTCCCAGTTCTTGTAGGATGTCTTCATTTCTTTTACGATCCCATTTAGTGTATGCTCTTTGGCGCATATACTTCATTTCACTGGCAGTAATTCTATTTTCATCGCTTTTCGTAAGGTCCAAGCTTCGCTGCCGTAACAAAGGACAGGTCTTGTACAAACGAGTGTGGTTATGTTTTTGGACTAAAGAAGGTTTCATTATACTGTTGATAATGCCTGCAAATTTATTAAAAAAAAAGGTACCCCCGTAACATGCCATGAAGGCATTTGGGGGGCATGGAGGTAGTGCCCCATGCTTTCCATGACCTCGGCACTAGAATGATGTGGTGTGGTCGGCACCACACTCTGACCGCCTTTTACCCCCGGGAAAGACCCGGTACTCAATTTTATAGGAGGCTGAGTGAACCTCGGGGCCATTCTGAAAGTTTGGCAACGAGAAAAAATCCTGTCACCACGTAGGATCGAACCCCGGACCTTCCAGTCCGTAGCCAGCTGCTCTACCAACTGAGGTACCCAGCTGCCCCTGCAGATTTATTGAATTTGAAAATTATTTGTGATATATCTAGATGAGGTAGAAAGGAAAGCTTGATACCCCAAGATAATTGAATTCATTAACGCTTTAAAATGTTAGCATTTATACAAATTTTGCTTCGTACAGGTTCTTTGCCGCAGAATGCCATTATTTTTGTCTTTTCCGTGGATATTTGCATACGATATTTATCAGCTATTAATTTTAAACTGTAGACTGGTCATTGTAAATCATCTTCTGAAGTGGCTAGCAAAACCAAATCATCTACAAAACTCAGTACCGGTACGTCCTGACACAAATTTCGATTTATAGTGTTATATGACCATGTCTTGAGTTTCTAAATTCTCATACTATTGCGATTATATAAATATCCCATTTAGTGTATCCTGCTCTTCATGAACCCTTTCTAAAATGTTACCATTTATACAAATTTTGCTTCGTACAGGTTCTTTGCCGCAGAATGCCATTATTTTTTTATTTTCCGTTGATATTTTCATACGGTATTTATCAGCTATTAATTTTAAACTCTAGACTGATTGTTGTAAATCATCTTCTGAAGTGGCTAGCAAAACCAAATCTTCTCCAAAAGTCAGTACGTCGAGACAAATTTCGATTTATAATTATATGACCATGTCTTGAGTTTCTAAATTTCCATACTATTGCGTTCATATAAATACTGAATAAGAAGGGTGACAAGAGGACATCCTTGTTTGACACTGGTGATTCAATGAAGAATGAAAGATTAAGTTTCCCCAATCAGTACCGTAGCCTACAATCGCCATTGAAAATAAACAGGTTAAACGAAGTTGCAGTAGATCAGAGTTTCAAGGAACGAGTGATTGATACTTTTACAACTAAGAAAATTCGACGTCTGGACCTGCTGTGTAAAAGTATAAGGTAAGGAGATTATTTCAGCCTACTAGTATTTAAGTTATACGTTAGCTTTGCCAGTGCCATTTTCAAGAATTGTTATTAACGAATCGGCAGACGTTACATGTATTATACATCTTCGCTCTTAGCAGTGTATCTGTTGCACAGGCATTATAATTTTTATCTCTCATTAAGATAGAAGATATTATGATATTAAAATACTAGGCAATTTTTTCCTCTGAAAGGAGACTTTTAAACTTTCAACGAAGTAATTGCTAATTTCTCTGAAAATATCTGATAAGCCTAAGCAGGACAACGATCTATTAAGCAGCAAGTATTTGAGTGATCGTGGTTAAATGTGTAACTAAGTTACTACTACCGGTACGTACGTTGATTTTATTCTGTTCATGGATATCCTAGTGCGCATGGACTTATCCTCGATTTCGAGTTGTCAGTTCATTTATTGGGGTTAGGTCTTTCAAATATTCATAACAGGTAGGTACTCAATTGTTCTGCTTACTCTGTTGCGCCCTTTCACATTGAAGTAACACAATATGAGAATTAAACAGTGATAGAATTAGAATAGGATGTACCTAGACCTAGTTTTGAAAATGAATTGTATTTTTTCCATTACAATACGTTTCTGGGGTTTCTGTATTCTTGAGAGTGTACAGTGCAATTCTTATAGAGTGTTGTGAGTTTACATGCTTTAGTTTACCCTGGATGCACTTCACTCATGTTCTTAGAAATGTCACTTGCACTAGTTTGCTTCTGACCCCCTCGCATTAAAAATCCTAAACGGTAACCCTATATTTTAGCGTCGTCAGCCATAGACGAGTGATTTTCATAGATTTTCACGTATCTAACAACTCATATGTAGTTAAAACAGCTAATGAAATCAGGGTGTATAATAAGTTATAAGAAGTAGCCTATAGAATTCTTCTTTATAATTAAGCATAATTTAACGGATTTATTAAAGATTTATTAATCTTCGACGAGGAAGCAATAGTAATGTCAGGTGCTTTTTTTCAAGCTCTAACGAAGTGATGTCCAAGCATCATTGCTCATCTTATTGCATTGGAGATAATTTTCTATCATTAATTTTTCAGGTTATATTTGGCCACTTTCATAATGAACTCCTACTGTACTCCAACCACGAGAAAGTCTCCAGGGAATGAAATGGAGGGGGGTGATGCTGTGAATGAATGTTGATGTCATAAGATGTCATAAGGTCACACACGTGGGTACTCATATCTCTATTGGCTATCTCTCAAAGCACAAACCATAACACATTTTTATACTACCCTACTTACAAAATTAGATCACTGTTAATCTCTTGGTCTTTTAATCCCTCCATACAGGAAATAACATATGGAGGAGAGCGCATGATTTTTAAACTGACGTTATAACTCTAATATTATCTATCTACTTCGCTCCAATAGATGACGCAATAGTAAGCACATTCCTTTCACGGTTTATCTCCTGGTTGGAGAACAATACTGGGGCATGATGGGTCAGTCATCTGATGCCCCATGGTATTAGAGGAGAAGAATTCACTCTGGTGCCGGGAATCGAATCCGGGTCCTTGGTTCTACGTACCAAGTGCTCTAACCACTGAGCTACGCCGAAGTTCAATCCACAGCACCTGATGGAATCCCTGTCCTCTAGTGTTTTTTCTTTGTGACAAAAATATAGATTGTCTTTTTCTGATATATTAAAAGAAAAATGCGAAAATCAAACTTCTGGCATTTCAACTTCAGTTGTGCAACAGTTGACAAGTGACGTTGGTAAAGAAAGCGGAAAGTATGCTTTTCTTAAATGTTATCGTACATGGAAAGCCAATGTACTATTGAGTGACTAATTTGTCTAATTTGAAATTTAAGATCACAGCATAATGTTCGAAAATATGTAAGTTATTCCTATATTGTACAGAAGTTATAATAATAATAATAATAATAATAATAATAATAATAATAATAATAATAATAATAATAATAATAATGATGATGATGATATCCATTTATTCATTCTGGCGAAGTTAAGTTCATCAGGCTTTCTCTTCCACTCAGCCAGAAATAAAAGAAGCTGATACAATTTTACAAACTAATATATATATATATATAACGCCTATATAACAGTGACAGCAGACCACAAATGTGATACTACATTCCAAACAAGAGAACAGTTAGGGTACACAACAAGATTTCAGGGGAGGCAAACACAAAAATCTTCCGAGTAATAACAACTATTAGGTATTGTTACTCTTATTAGAACAACAGCCACTAACTTCAGGTCAGCCTTGGTAGCGTAGTTGGTATAGCACTGGCCTTCTATGTATGCTCGAGGTTGCGTGTCCTATCCCGGCCCATGTCGATGGTATTTGTGTGTTTAAATGCGACAGGCTCATGTCAGTAGATTTACTGGCATGTAAAAGAACTCCGGGACAATATTCCAGCAAATAAGCGACTCTGATATAACGTCTGCAGTTGCGAGCGTCGTTAAATAAATCATATTTTAAATTTAACTGACTTCAGTCTTCCATACTAAAGATTCGCCCTTTATTGTGCTGTATAACCACACACACGCACATACACAATTCCCATTAAAAGCTGCATGAAAATGCCACCAGATTGCACAAACCTAAACTAAATGTGGTAGTGAATTTGTCGTCATGATAAGACTGGTACTAAATCTGTTCCTTAATTTTTGTGTAAGATGTTACAATTGGCAACATGTTTAGAATTTGGAAATAAAGTACCTATTTCACAACAACTTTTAACAAGTTCTTGTTCACAGTTCAGATTCTCGAAATCACTGTCAGTTACAGAAAACATCTCTTTACAGAGATGATGGAAACTGAGATTCATTGGATGGGCTTACAACCATATGGTGACGCATACAAAATAGAAGAGAATACAACTTTATCAGAGGTAAACTAAAAAGTCTTACTCTGTATTTTGTTTATGTTTTAGTCTAACAGTAACAAAAGGGTAGGCCACTGTCATACATCAATGACGCAGTGCATGAGGGTAGGCCACTAGATGGAACCCAAGAGGTGGAACTTAAACTGAGAGGATTCGATTAGAGCTGAAAACCTGGGTTCAAATCCTGGTGCCGCAGAGAATTTTTCTCTGTTCCACTCATCCTTCATCATATGACGACGCAGAATTTCTGCACGGAAATATCATATATACTTCAGTACATGGTAATACTTTTCTAATGTTAAGACAGTAAAGAAGTGATAAAGTTAAGCAGTGTAAAATTTGCTGGACATTAAACATTACTGCATATATATTCTGAACCATTATTGATGTTGTGATGAGTTCTGTATGAAAGGCAGAATAAATATATTGAAGTTATATCACAAAATTTTCATGAGGTTTATGAAACCAAAACTATACCATTTCATGTTAGATGTTGAACAGCAATTTGTTTAATATGTATTTATTTACATTGCAAGTAGGCAAGCACCCGTTGGCAGCGGTATACACAATATAAATAATACACAATAAAATTACAATACACAATACAATTATACAATACAAATACAATAAGAATATACAATACAATTTAACACAATAATTACAATTAATAATAATACATAAAATTACCTGGCGGCCGGGTAGCTCAGTTAGTAGAGCAGCTGACTATGGACTGGAAGGTCCGGGGTTCGATCCCAGGTGGTTACAGGATTTTTTCTCTTTGCCAAACTTTCAGAACGGCCCCGAGGTTTACTCAGTGTCCTATAAAATTGAGTACCAGGTCTTTCCCAGGTGTAAAAGGTGGTCAGAGCGTGGTGCCAACCACACCATCTCATTCTAGTGCCGAGGTCATGGAAAACATGGGGCTCTACGTCCATGTCCCCCAATATGCCTTCATGGCATGTGATGGGGTTACCTTTACCTTTTACCTTTTTACATAAAATAACCTAATTAATAAGTGAACCTAATTTTACAATACAACCTACATATGTATAGGCCCTACATAAGTTTCACATTGGTACTGATAATAGTCTTTCACTTTACTCTCATCTCACCGTAGTGGCACTATGACGCATTTCACTGACACTTAGGACACATTTCACTGACATTATAGAACACATTTCATTGATACTATAAATTATCACTGATCGGAACTATTCACTGCACTGTAAAACCATAACTTCACTTACTCATCACGCTTCACTGATACAACAGCTCAAATGAGACAAATAATTACATCCTTCGCATACTTATAAACAGAACTACATTTAAACTAAACATTTCTAGTCTAAGACCCTCTTACACGCTATTTTTAAATAGTTTACAATTCAAACCAAGGGAGTAACTCATCAGGTAAAATAAATTCATCAGGCTAAATAAATACAATTAGGTTGGATATTTGCAGGTTTTTATTTCTTTTGAAATGTATTTTATAATTTCACTTTTGTTTTGTCTTCAATAACAGAATATAAAATTCCAAAATATTGTTGCACTCATTTTGTACTGTATAAATATGAAAATTTACTCATATTACAGTACTCTGTAAATGATTTAAGAAGGAATGCCCGGGCTGTTTTGAGACATTTCCTGTAGCTTTTAAGGTATTGTTTTCATTCTGCCTTGAGTTTTTTCTGTTATTTGTCGTTTGTATTGACAGTAGTAGCCATGGGCCGTGTCTCAAAGCTACATATTCAGCTGAAGTGAACTAGATTGTTGACTAAATAGCCGGATGTGACGTCAGAAGTTATGATCCAAAGCTACATAGTGCATAGCAATCAAGTCCGTAGTAGCTAGTCAACGAAAATGCTTGCTTGATTGATGACTTGTTCACTAAACAAACATGGATACCTCATCAGCAAATGGGGTTATGAAATCTGAAAATGCTTTGGAAGTGAAATAATGTAAATATAATGTAGAATAACACGTTAACTTTGAACACTGATATTGTTAGTACCTTCTGTACAATGTTTTAAACATTACTGTAATATATTAAGCCCTTATCTTTTCCACATAACTCGTAATGAAACTGCATTAGGACACTGCCTTCTTAATTTAGTGCTGCACCGTGATGTCATGGTTTTTAGAAAAATAATCTATGAAGAAGGCCATGATTCAAGCATACATGTCCAAAGCTCCCTAGTGTGTAGTTCACAAGTCACCTAGTTGCTAGTCACTAGTGTGTAGTATGGACTTCAGCTTTGAGACACGGCCATGGACTGTGCACAGATTCAGGGTGATGGCCGTCACATATTAGGAAGTCAAGTACGTACTACATAATGATTAAATTAAGGCCGTGTCTCAAAGCTCAAGTCCATACTACACACTAGTGACTAGCAACTAGGTGACTTGTGAACTACACACTAGGGAGCTTTGGAAATGTATGCTTGAAACACGGCCTTCTTCAAGGTAACTAGAATAGACCATTCTCTTCATAGACTTTCTCCAAAAACCACATCACGGTGCAGCAATGAATTAAGAAGGCAGTGTCCTAATGCAGTTTCATTACGAATTATGTGAAAAAGATTAGGGCTTAATATATTACAATAATGTTTAAAACATTGTACAGAAGGTACTAACAATGTCAGTGTTCAAAGTTAACGTGTTATTCTACATTATATTTACATTATTTCACTTCGAAAGCATGTTCAGATTTCATAACCCCAATTGCTGATGAGGTATCCATGTTTGTTTAGTGAACAAGTCTGCAATCAAGCAAGCATTTTCGTTTACTAGCTACTACGGACTTGATTGCTATGCACTATTTAGCTTTGGATCATAACTTCTGACGTCACATCCGGCTATTTAGACAACAATCTAGTTCACTTCAGCTGAAATTGTAGCTTTGAGACACGGCCTTAATATCTGTGACGTTTTTATCTTCTGTAGGAAGGGAATTTATTGGATCTGCAAGTGAAGACAGAATGCGTGGACTACAGCTACGATCTCAAATCAGAGATAAAAGTTGAAGACAATCCAGTGCCTGTTAGCTTTCCTATGGTGAAGTCCAAATTTGATGTAAGTGGTTCACTATCATTATGCAGGTACACCAGCAGTTAAAATTCATGTATAATAGAGCCATTAACAGTATCAGACTGCTATTAATTGTTTTCTTTCGTGTTTTTGTAATATGTTGTTTCTAAACTTAAGGCTGCTTACACATACAGCGAGAGCTATGAACTATGTAATGTATGGATACGGCTTAGCTTAGCCTAACATCTTCACACTACAGCGAGAAATATGTTGCTACACAGTGGAGCCATCTCTGTATAGATATTTAAAACACGAGTTTTATTACGTCATATGGAAGGCAGTTTGATCAAAGAATTTGTATATAATACGATACAAGGTCTTTGGGTTTGATATGCGCTGATAGAAATAAGGTTACATAAATTTGACCATCTGACTTTCTATTAATTGTTCAATTTCATTCACGTAATATGAGTTTTATAGCATACAATTAGGTTTTGTTTTTCTGTAGGAGTGGGAATTATGTAGCTATGTTTTCAAAAAAATTGCTCGCCGACTAATGTCAGCTATGTCTTATTTCGAGCGTTACTCCGTGCTGAAGGAAAGCATTTACCATAGCTCGACAAACATATTACATAGTTCTCGCTGAAATGTGGAACGAGTCTTAGGATGGGGTAAACTGAACTGAATTTTAGTAATTTCTAAGCTATAAAAGATACATGAATTATTTTTTGCATACTAGTTCTTGCCATTACTTGATATATACTTAACAAATTTTAAAGCTGTAGTGCAAGTAATATTAGCATTATTAATTGTTATTCATATTAATTTTATCGTAATATTTTATATCTATATAATTCCTATCTTGTGCTACAATTTCACAAATTTTTTATGTATATTTTTTTTCTTGAGGTAGTTTAAGTAAGGTAAGATAGAATTGGCATTTAGTTTTCCCAGGCTCTAATTATGTTTTGAATTAAAAATTATTAAATTTAATCATTTCAGAATTTTAAAAAATCATGCATAGTAGGGAATTAAAAATTTTTAGATACAATAATACTTTACACCACACAAATTTGAATGCATATTATCAAATATTGGAATATACTGAAACAGCAGTAAAATATTTAGAACAATATGTTAATAAATGTGGGAGTAGATGGATTTTGAAGGAGTGAATGTGTAGAAAAAATTGAAACCGAGAAAATAGACACCAAAGTTTAAACACATTCTACATACATCCTGAAATCTGCTGTCATTTGGACACATATGCACTATCTGAAACGGACTCTCTGTCTCAGTGTGCAAACAATCACTTAGAAAATTGAGGAAAACCACACTAATTTTGAAAAAAAAAGAGAGAGAGAGAGAGAGAGAGAGAGGAGAAATCTTGCAGAGGTAATAGACTTGTCCGATCTTGGCATTTGTATAGGCAGCGCACCACTTCAAAAATGGCGGCAGAAACACCTGTTAGAAGTGGAATGTGCAAATGAAACTTGATGAAATATTCACAACAATATTTAGAATTTTTTAATGTAAAAATCTAATTTTTAGGCCATTTATACCTATTTTTCAGTTCAGTCCCCCCTTGAGTTGTTTTAATTTCAGATTTAATATATTTCTGTCCTTCTCTTAGTCTCCGCTTAAGATCCATATATCTTAATGTCGTCTTTCATCTGCTATCTTCTTCTGCCCCAAATTCTTCTCAAAAAATACAATTATCTCGAATCATGGGAAAAGTTTTACTTAAGAATAGGATTTGACTAATATATATATATATAGAGTGTTCTACAGCGTCATCAACTTAAGACGCAACTGGTCATGGCAGGTGGATGGGCAATAGACCGTTCTCTATAGCGGGAAACCAAGAAGTGTTGTGCGGCAGCAGACAGGTGGGAGGGCAGGCAGATAGGCCAGTATTTTAAGTAGGAAAACCAGCGGTGTTGTGCGATCCAGCTGCAATGAGTATTAGTTAATCTTCTGTAAGGTGTACGTGTTTAGTCACTTCTAGTTTTCATGTAATGTGTTGGTGAACTGTGCTCTGTTAAAATAAATGTATTTAAATGTGAGCATTCACAATTAACTTTCCCGTTTCCATTCTCGGGCTCTGACAAGCTTCTCGTTAATTGTAATGTTCACATTTGAATACATTAATTTTAACAATATTTCTGTTCTCGTTTCCATTCCTACTTTATTGTAGATCAGCCTTTACTAATACTACTGTTTTTACCACATGCTATCAGACAAGACGAAATCATATTAGAAAGTCTGCATCTTGCTGAATAAAACTTTGAACAATAATAATAATAATAATAATAATAATAATAATAATAATAATAACAATAATAATAATAATAATAATAATAATAATAATATTTATTTGTGAGAATCCAATGTACAAGGCCTGGATATGACATCTTCAGATTACATAATATACGCACGCACACACACATACACTCACTTACTTACTTAATTACTTACTTACTTACTTACTTATGGCTTTTAAGGGACCCGGAGGTTCATTGCTGCCTTCACATAAGCCCGCCATCTGTCCCTATCCTTAGCAAGATTAGTCCAGGCCCTACCATCATATCCCTCCTCCTTCAAATCCATTTTAATATTATCCTCTCATTTACGTCTCGGCCTCTCCAAAGGTTCTATTCCCTCTGGCATCCCAACTAACACTCTATATGCATTTCTGGATTCGCCCATACGTGCTACATGCCCTACCCATCTCAAACGTCTGGATTTAATGTTCCTAATTATGTCAGGTGAAGAATACAATGCGTGCAGTTCTGCATTGTGTAACTTTCTCCGTTCTCCTGTAACTTTATCCCTCTTAGCCCCAAATATTTCCCTAAGAACCTTATTCTCAAACATCTTTAATCTCTGTTCCTCTCTCAAAGTGAAAATCCAAGTTTCACAACCATGCATAACAACTTGTAATATAATAAATTCTAACCTTCAGATTTTTTGACAGCGGACTAGATGACAAAAGCTTCTCAACCTGAATAATAACAGGCATTCACATATACTCAAACATGCAAAAATAAATAAATTTATGGCAAATAAATATAACAAATAATTATAAGCAAATATACATAGGCAAATAAACAAGCACTGAAGAAATGAACAAAACAAACACTGAGAAATAGACAAAGTATGATGTATGTTAACACATGTATGTAAGGACAAGAAGAATAATTATAATACAAAGAGATAAATTAAAATATAAAGAAAGAGCTACAGTGCTAAAATACAATATTTACATCACACTCCTTGAATTCATTCATTGAATAGAAAGGTTTATTCAGCAAGCATCTATGTATACACGACTTAAACCTATTTTATTGGTACCATTCTCATCTCCAATGGTAGCTTATTAAATGTATTGATGCCATTAAAAAAGCAAGTATTTGAGCTCACGCTCAATATGCTCCTTTTGTAGTCTATTTGATCTTTATTTCTAATGTTAACGTAAAGTATATCTGATCTAGCCTGATAAAGATCTATATTGGATCTAAGGAAGATCAAGCTCTATAAATGAAAATACTTGTAAACTGACATTATTTTAACTGTGGAAATAGTTGCCTACATAACTCCTTGGTATTTTTATTGAATATTACCCTCAGTACAGACAAAATACGGCATTCGTTCTAAATCTATCCATTTTCTTTCGAGGCTAATTACCTGAAATTATTTTGGCGAATCCTCGGACCTCACCTCATCTAACTACATCTCGCGAAAATATTGTAAAAATTGTAGAAAATTACTAAATTGTAAAACTATAAAAATTTGTTAAAATTGTAATTGTAATATTGTAAAACTTTGACTTGTTCCACATCTTAAAAGCTTCATTGCTCATGTAACATCTATGGAATAAAATGAATGAAGGAACGAATATTGTAGGAAATTCTGTTTACCTAATTTACAATAGCTTTAAAGACAATATGTACATATTTTCAAAATATGTACTTGAGTCCTATGTATTTTGAAAGATGCAAATAGCCTGATTTTGAGGAAAGATATATGAGAGATGAAAATCAAAGGAGTTGAGGGAAATGAAACCAATATTGAAAGAAGTAATTAGAGTATTACTGAAAAATGTGACATGCTTAATTAGGATTAATAATCAGGGCCCAGACTTAGGAAGGCAGTGCCTAGATGTCCATCTAAACTATCTTCATTACCTCCTTTCTAGGAGGATTCGCTGGAACTGGAAACAGTTCAGAAGGAACAAAAAGTGGAAGTGTCTTTTGAGGAGGCTGAAGTGTCAGCTGAGGGGTGAGTGTAATGTTTTGGTTTTGTCTTCTTTCACACATTCATTTATATGATGACGGAAACGCATGAAATCTCGGGAGAAAATTCAAAGAATGAAGTTGGAAACGAACGTTCAATTAAGATGCATGCAGATTTTCTGTCTACACGGTGCACTGTGTTGAATATCATCTCCACAACGTATATATAATAATAAATATTAAATATCAATCCAATACTTTGGGCTACTTAATTCGCACAATTGTGGTCGAACACTCCTTAGGCTCTGATATTTGCGATAATCTTCAATAAAAGAATTTTCAGTTTATTCACTGCCACCTAAAACGATCTGCTTGCTACTATTGAAGGAAATACTCACAAGATACTCACTGGCAATGGGTAGCTTTCAATTGCCACATGAGCTCTTTCATTTTTAGTGTAAAAGGCATGTGCAATTGAATGCGTTTCGTTCACTCTTGCATGCATTGCTTGAATGCGTAAAAGTTGAAAGAAAGGTTGAAGCGTTTTTGATCGAGTTAGAAGAGTGATTATAGAGTGGCCAAGTTGCCTTGTACAACGCTCTTAGTGGTGCCACTGTGAAACACGGCAGATATGGAATAAATGCCTTCCAGTGTATAAATTCGTCTGCTTACAACATTGTGTATACGGAGATAGGAGCTACGAAAAAACAAAAATTTTTCGGCCGTACCAAAGAATCAATACTTACTTACTTACTGGCTTTCAAGGAACCCGGAGGTTCATTTCCGCCCTCATATAAGCCCGTCATTGGTCCCTATCCTGACCAAGATTAATCCAGTCTCTACCATCATATCCCACCTCCCTCAAATCCATTTTACTATTATCCTCCCATCTACGTCTCGGCCTCCCCAAAGGTCTTTTTCCCTCTGGCCCCCCAAACTAACACTCTATATGCATTTCTGGATTCGCCCATACGTGCTACATGCCCTGCCCATCTCATACGTCTTGATTTTATCTTCCTAATTATGTCAGGTGAAGTATACAATGCGTGCAGTTCTGCGTTGTAAAAATTAAAGAAGCTATCCTTTATATGGTCGTCTTTCTCTTCTGTAGGGACGTGAGCATTTATAACTACGATATCGCACCACCTGTCACTGATAAATTCGACTCTTTTTACTGTTGATTTTATTCTTTTATGTACAAAGAATCCTGTTCCTAATTGGTGATTAATGTTTCCTTCCCCATAATACAACAAGTAATCGCCTATTTGTTATATGCCATTCCCATCTAACCTAATCTCTTGTACTCCCACGAAGTCTATTCTATATCTAGCTAGTTCTTTTGCTACTGATGTTACCCCTCCTGTTCTATAAGGACTAGTTACATTCCATGTACGAAATCTTATAACCTTTTTCCTTTGCTGTGGTCGTGCTGGAGAATCAGTCCCATTCCGAGGCTTATTGTTAGGTTTCCTAACAAGCTGTTTTTTTTACAGTGACGGGTTGTTAGCCCTTCGTCCAATCCCCAAGCTGGAGGACCACCCCTTATCGGCTGTCCACGACTGCTTATTCAATATATTCGCAGCTACCCTCCATATCTGGAGGCTGTCTCCTCTATCCGCAACCTGAGGACGCGCCATGCCGTAGTGATAGGGACCCACAATACATGGAAAGAATCAATATATAAATAAAAAAATATAGGCTATAATAGGATTGGAGAATTTTTTACCTCTTGTCCACTTTACACCCACTTATATCATACCCGGTTTTTCTAATGACTTGAAAAATGTCGTCTTAAAAATACATAATAGTGTATATTATTGATAAATTTTCATTTCAGCACTGTGGATAATGTTGAGAAGAGTGGGTCATCAGAATGTGACTGGATTGCTAGTGATGAAAACAAACTGATACAAATTCTGAGTTGCAGACTTGACAGTTCAGCTTTCGGTGACATAAGCCATGATTCTATCAAGTGTAATATATGTAACGAGATTTTTGTAACGCCACAATCTCTGAAACGTCATTTCCGTATTCATACCTTCAAAAAGTCGTTGAAATGCGATGTCTGTGGAAAGTGTTTCTCCCGATCAAGGAACTTAAAACAACATGCAGGCTTACACACAGGCAACAGACAATTTAAGTGCGATGTCTGTGGAAAGTGTTTTTCTCGTGCATTAAGTCTCAAAAGACATTCACGGATACACACAGGCGAAAAGCCATTCAAATGCGATGTCTGCGAACTGTGTTTCTCACAAGCGGAACATCTAAAAAATCACTCCCGAATACACACGGGGGAGAGGCCATTCAAATGCCGTCGGTGTGGAAAGTGTTTCTCACAATCGCAAAGTCTTAAAAGTCACGCCCGCACACACATAGCGGAATGGTCATTCAAATGCGATCTGTGTGGAAAGTGTTTCTCACAATTGCAACGTCTAAAATTTCACTCCCGTACACATACAGAACAGGGGCCATTTAAATGCCACCTTTGTGGAAAGTATTTCTCACGCTCGGGATATTTAAGGAAACATTCACTCAGACACACGAAAGATCATTCAAATGCGATATCTGCAGAATGTGCATCTCAGAAAAGAGTAAGCTAAAATATAACTCCAGCGTATATGCAGGGGAGGCCATTATAATGCCATCTTTGTGGAAAGTGCTCCTCAACTCAAAACATTTTAAGAAACACTCATTTAGATACAGCGGAGAAAGGTCATTCAATTGTGATGTGTGCGAAATATTTCTCAAAATCGGTACATTTGTAATAAGTAGAGATAGGATTTATATGTTAGGAGAAAATCCAAGAACGATTAGAGAAAACAAGAAAGAGACACAGAAGGCTCTGAGGATGGTGACAAGTAGCACCGAAACAGCTGTATGCCGCACATGCTTACATAATTAACACGAGTATGATCGCCATTTAATCAGTTATTTATATTCAGGTGTTAAAAATAGTGTACGAAAGATTCAACATGGAAACATTTTAACTTCGGCCTTGAATTCTTTCTAACTGTAAATTGATGATACGAAAGTGGACTGACTGTTACGTAGCACAGAGTGATGCAAATGTGTTTCTTCCTATAAATTCGTCACAAACATCTTCTAAATCTAACTTTTCAGCACTATCCTTATGTGGCACCTGACTATCGGTAGGAGAGATGAATAAAGTGCACACCAACAATGCATCCTTACTTATTGAAATTTTACTTATTGTAATTCACTGATTTCAATAAGCAATCATCACATATCATGTTCTTGTTTAATCAACTGTCCGAAGACAGGTTTGTACCTCATAAATGACATCAGTAAGGCATCACTCATGAGGTAACTAAGCCAGGAAAGAATGGAAAAGGAAATGTTGATGATGATGATGATGATGATGATGATGATGATGACGATGATGATGATAATTACTAATAATAATAAAAAAGTAATAAGACGACATTATTGGGTGGGCTCAGGTCCCACGGGCCCATATAAGTTGGCGCCCCTGTAGCCTACTCTAATATTATTAAAATATACATTAAAAGATTTCTCTTCTGCTGTTACATTGCCCTTGCAACCTTTCACCAACCACGAGATTAAAGTGTATGCTGGGCAGGGGCGGCTTTCGAAGAGGGGCTGCGGAGCTGCAGCACCCCCAGACATTTGTGGTTCTTGTCTCGTTTTATGTTGTGCAATACATTCATTATACAGTCTCTATTTAACGGCTCGATTTTTTTTTTAATTTCGCTCTCATTGACATACACGCAATCGTTAGTAAAGTCACTTCCTCCCGTGGTGCTGCCAGAGCGAAACCAGAGACAAGGACTATGGTGAAGCCACTTCGTCCCCTGGAGCTGCGAGTCTCGTCTCGGAAGCTTTGCTCGTTAGTTTTACCCCTCCCCCTGCTGCCCCTTGCCGTGAATCCAGAGTTTCCAGGCGCTGCAAAATTTGCAGCAGTTGTCAGTAGTGCGCAGTTTTAAATACATTTTCTTTAATGTTGTGAGTATAACAAGTGCGACAATGTTTAATTCTGTACAATATTTACAGTCTATTCAGTTCAGTACCTTAACAATTCAGGAGAAATGTGAAATTAAGTGCCCATCAGTTGAATCTCATAATGGAAAGAGCCGCTAAACAAAATAGCCTACAAAGCTCGCATATTTTTTGCTAATGTATCCAGTATCCCTGCTTTCTTCTCTCGATCTCCACACAGTCTGTATTAAATTAACGTGTTTGAAAGACAATTCCATCAGCTGGGGCAACAAGATGGAGTTCTAAATAAGAACAGTAAAATGTTCTCCACACAGTCTGTATTAAATTAACGTGTTTGAAAGACAATTCCATCAGCTGGGGCAACAAGATGGAGTTTTAAATAAGAACAGTAAAATGTTGTTCATGAGAAGAAGGAGCCATTGCTAGAATGTTTTCAAACCATAATGGAATCTGAAACATCTAACAACATCACAATAAATGAGGCAAGCGCCCTGGTGCGTACTCTTGAAGATCCTGAATTCAATTTCTGACTCAATTTTTTTTTCTTTTTTTTTTTTTTTCATTTATTGATGTATCATGCAGATATATTATACAACCAGCTACAACATCGCCAGTTAGATATTTCTGAGATTCAAATCTGCATATAAAAAATTTAAATTATGGTTTATTTAACGACACTCGCAACTGTAGAGGTTATATCAACGACGCCGGTGTGGTGAAATTTTGTCCCGCAGGATTCTTTTAAGTGCCAATAAATCTACTGACATCAGCCTATCTCATTTAAACACACTTAAATGCCATCGACCTGGGCCGGGATCGAACCCGCAACCGACTATGCTATCGAGGCCGACTCTGCATATCAAGCTTTTAATGCCATACAGACAATACGGAACAGTGCACAGTTGAGCAGCGAGATCTGTGAAAATTAAAACCCTAAAAAGTGTCATAAGGTCGAAGGGATTCAGACAAGGGTTGCGGCAGCCAAGAAAGTGTGTGACCTCATTATCACACAAGCTAACACCCGATTCCAGTTCATAGATCATTTGATATTATTTTCTCTTCTGTGTCAAGAAAAATTTGAATGCTACAAAAGCTCATTTCCTGAAAATGACGTAAATGTATGTGTGAGGCTTTTCCCAATGTTCGATAAAGACAAACTAAAAACGGAACTCACTATGTTGTATCAGAGACAAGAATTCAGAAATATCAGTGACACAGTCAAGCTCTTGCAGTTTCTTCTATCCGAGAACTTGCAGGCCTCATTTTCAGAAGTTGTGAAACTACCACGCATAGCTATCACCATACCAATGACAACTTCCGAACCAGAACGTTGCTTTTCGTGTTTGAAGAGAGTAAAATCCTATCTTAGAAATACGATGAGAGAAGAGAGACTGACCACATTAGCTATACGATGAGAGAAGAGAGACTGACCACATTAGCTATGTTTTCCATTATAAAGATTATGTTAAACGACATATCGGATTTTAATAAGATGATGATTCAAAAGTTTGCAACCCACAAGACAAGGCGCATGGAACTAATCTGTAAATAAAGTAAGTTGCTTGGTTTATTTTTTGTATGCAGCCCCCCCTTAATTCAATATTCACGAGCCGCCACTGTGCTGGGTCACTTAGTAGCAGGTATGGTACCGTAAACTGGGGGAAAGAGGATCACATGTGGTAAAGTGGATCATATGTGTATTGCCTAGATAAGGCAGCGCCACATTGATCACACATGAAAAGAAAACCTTTCTTCTGTAAGTGCCACTAAAAGTTTTCTTTGCATGTGTGATCCATGTGGCGCTGACTTAAGTAACAATACACATATAATCCACTTTACCACATGTGATCCTTTTTACTCCAGTTTACGGTATTTCTATTCTCTCAATGTTCTTATTGTTTTTAGGTAAAAGAGCATCAGCATATTGGTATAAACTGAAGTCCTTTAAAATTGATGCATCATGTACACTTCCCACATGCTGGCATGTTGCATATCTCAATCTGTAAATGCAAAGAATTATGTTAGCATACAGTTAGTGGTCATTAGAAGAATGAAAGATGAATTCAATTTGTAACAATTACTTCAGTAAATATGAATATATAATAACCTATACAAGTTGCCCACAACAGCCATTGCATTATATTATGGCCAACTTTTACGATTAATAAAGTCACGGTATCCACATGTTGGGAGTAAAATTGAAATATGAGTTTCGTCAGTAACACCAATTACATAAGGTAAATCGCATAATATGTTTTCAAAGCCATCTGCTATCTCTTGTGTCTCCATTTAATTTGGTAACTGTTAAGTACTCATGTTTAAGTTCTGAATATATTGCATAACAAAATTCATATAAATATTTATATACAATACTCCTGTGGGAACCAAAATGATTTGCCACCACCCTATATCCTGCATATGAAGCCAATTTATGAAGTGCTATTGCAACTTGTTTTTCCATTGATATTCGTTTTCGCACTGTATTTTTGCAGGGTTTTAGATGTGGTTCAAGCCTTTGACATATGAATTTCAAAGTGGTGTAACTCATTGGACAGTTCTCTAACCAGTCTTCCTTCTTAAAATGAAATTTTACAATGCACTCCCACCAATCTTTGCTCCTTGCTTTAGGCCGACATGTACGTTTCATTCGCCTATTTTTTTTTTTTTTTTTTTTCATTTGTTCTGAAAGAAAATACAAAATTGTGGGCTTGCATATGTTGTAGAAAAAATATCGTTTCAGGATGTCTTTTCAATCGTTCATGATTCCATTTCTCATGAAAGAACAAGAAACTTGCCAGAAACTGATGCAGTAGTAGATATACTACTGCTGCTTTTGTCATTTCCATATTTCTTTCCTTTGTAAATAATAAATCACTGGTATTAACACCTACACAGCGACTACCAGATGAGACCAATTAATAATACCCATTAGAATAAGCTAATTTGTCGCCCAACTTGTTTGTTTTATACAGGTTCGCAAATGTAACCCAAGTTAACTAACATAAGAACGTAGAGGCAACGAATAGGGATTATAAAGAATGGACACTTCGCGTCGGTATGTTTGATGTAGCCGGACTGATTTCAATGACCTTCAAACCAGCTAGAGCGTGAGATTCTGCTTTCTCCCTAGAGTTGGCGCTGACATCACACCAGCTAGCAGTCGGCATAGCAGAAATATAACACATAATTAATACATCTAGGTACATTATGTACTCAAAATAAATTGGATCCATAAAATAATAAATCCGTCAGTAACTGTAATGTTTAGACTCTAGAGTTCCTTTATAATGAGAGTTGAAACGTTGACCCCAATAACAATTAAAATATGTAATGATTTGATAGCACCGAAAATGGAAAAACAAAAACCTTCTGAGAAGTAAAACCATATACGTATATTATATTATATACAAATATTAAATGAATTTGATACTTAATTTCATATTAAAGTTTATTATATCTAAAATTAAAATATAAAAAAATATTATTACAACTAGTTCGTTACTGTGAAACAAGGAAAAGCTGTTAACTTGAATTTATTTGAAGCAAAGCGTTACTGGATTATGCAATAAGGTAGGCAATGTTTGGATCCTGTGTCTCAACTCTATACCCAAATATTATCTTAGCATATGCTCGATTACACTAACTTCTAGCACTTGAAAGTGGAACTGAACACCGGAGCACAGAGGAACAAAACACAGGAAAATTCGCTCAGTGTCCATTCTTTATAATCCCTATTCGCTGGTTGAAGTATTTTGGTATCGAATCTTACGAATCCAAATCGAACTCAGTTAGTATTGAAACTTACAAGGAAACTCGGATCATACTGAATACAGAAAGTGTACTCCGATCGATTTTAATTTTCCATGGAAACGTAGTATTAATACGTACCCCATAGTTTATTATTATTATTATTATTATTATTATTATTATTATTATTATTATTATTATTATTATTATTATTATAGTAGTATACTTCTTACTTTCTCTTCTTAAGACAATCATTAGCGTTATTCAATACTTTCAAGAAAAAGAGTGTGATTAAAAATCATCTGTAATGGGGAAATATTCTACAATGGTTAATTTGGTGTACAAAGAAGAATTCGGAGCAGAAAAAGTTAACACATGATAGATGACATTAAGGTACAATGGCAGAAATTTTTTTTTTGTACTCTCCATCTGACATCATAATTAGAAACAGTGAACCCAGACGTTTCAGATGGGCAGGGCATGTAGCACGTATGGGCGAACCCAGAAATGCATATAGAGTGTTAGTTGGGAGACCGGAGGGAAAAATACCTTTGGGGAGGCCGAGACGTAGATGGAAAGATATTAAAATGGATTTAAGGGAGTATGGATATGATGATAGAGACTGGATTCATCTTGCACAGGATAGGGGCCGATGGCGGGCTTATGTGAGGGCGGCAATGAAACTGCGGGTTCCTTAAAAGCCATTAGTAAGTAAGTAAGTAGTCAACGAAATTAAATAAGCAACGGACGAAAAATTCCATACCATAGTCTAATATACACAGTCACGAAGCATACACAATACGTAATAAATATGCATCCATAGATAGTTGCTAACCACTTGGATCGCTACTATCGCCTCATCAACAGACAATGCGAAATAGTACTTGCATAGTCTATTGTTCCTAGCACCCTCACAACTCTAGCTTCGTGACTGTATAATATACTAGATAGTAGATTGTGTTTAATACACTCTCAAATTCAGAAGGCCGTGAGCGCTACGATCCACTTGCCTGTTATAGCAGTTCAGTTTTTACTAATAATATATTCGTTTATCATTCAGTATAATTTCTTGTATTTCGTTAAAACCAGAATACTACTACAGAGTCAAAGCCAAGGAATTTCAAACCATTCCTTAGGCTATAATATAAGGTATGTGAATTCATTCATTGTTCTACGAAAAATGGAATATATTTTTTTACAATGTCCATATTATATTACAAGATTTCTGCTGCTTAGTGGGGCTTACAGCTGAAACCAGCGTCTTATATTTAATTTATAGAGTAGGTCCAGTGTGAAAATGTTTGAATCCATGTAAATCTATCTCCCGTCTTTGAAATGAGACTGAAAATTGGGCATGGTTGAAATGTGACATGCAAATTATCAAGAAAAAATGTAAGCGAGCGTACAATTATTTATTTATTTTGTTTTCATGGTTTATCCTACAACATAAGGGTAAACTACTTACACGTAATATAAGGAAGCAATTAAAATCATAAACTTATACTAATTAAATTAAATTGCATATAAATTGAGCTTTTCATACAATAGCAGACATAAGCAGTGTGCAATTATCGCGGGGGCATAGGGGGGATTTCCCCCTTGTTGGAAAGTTATCCCCCTCTCATAAATTCATATTATCATCCCTACCAGGGATAACTTCTATCTCCCCCTCACAAAATATAATTGTTTTAATTCGAGTATAGGCTTACTTTATAAAGTACAGTTTAAAATAAGCAAATGAAATAAGGCAGTGATAAAAAGAAAAAAAATGCTAGGCAAGGGATACAATTTAAAAAAAAAATGCTTAAAATTTTGCGATAAGCACCCATGATTGGTTGAAAGACGTGCTTTCGTACCGCTTTATTGGTCAAAAGTAGTATGACGTAGTAAAAGTATAATAGTCACCAAAATTTTGTACATTACTTTAAAAAATACACATAAGTTTTTCATTCCAGTGATTCTACATCATTTTTTGAGAAAAACGCTCTAACACACAATTTTAGTAATAATATCTGAATGTTTTTTTTTTTACATAAATTAAGTCCACAATTTTCACATGTGACATCGGTTTTGGTGGTATTGTGAACAGCTTTCTTCTTGGCAGCCACAACTTCAAGTAGAACTTGATTCACCTTCACCAACCTTTTCTGTATTATCTTTCTCACTGCCACTTTTTCCAACTCCACCAGTAAATCAGTTACCTATAGCACTATAATCTCGTTTCCACCGGAAACATTGTATCCACAAAACAACTCATGTTTATGTTCTTTATCCATGACTATACCTGATTTGAATAAATACCAATAAAGAAGGTACCAATTTACTAATTCAAGGTTCCACACTGCAAAAAAAACTGGCAAAGTGAAGGTAATAATCAGCGACTTGAACTACATTGAAAACAGTTACAACAATGGACAGAAATCACAGAATTCAAACTTGAAAATGTTTAAAAATTTAAGTCACATGAAATACCAACAGTGGGTAAAATCTGCATATCAACAAATACGTCAATTATTAGTCTGATATACTTCAAATCTAAAACAGAACAAATTAATGTGTACACTTAGGCTATACTTTATCATGTTAGAGACAAATAGAGGCAAGGTGAAAACTGTCAGATTTCATTTATTTTAAAAAATTATAGATAATAAAAAGGATGGACAATTTTTGCCGAACTTTGGCAATGCTAGAGTTAATTAATATGAACGGGGTGCGAATTAAGTATTCTGATGAGGGGGAGTGGATGGAATCCTAGATAGAGGATACTTACCATATTTAAAATTATTATTATTATTATTATTATTATCATATCATCATCATCATCATCATCATCATCATTATTATTATTATTATTATTAATTATTATTATTATTATTATTATTACTTTTTTATGTGGATGACGTGACTATATTAGGAGAAAATCCACAAACGATTAGGGAAAACACGGGAATTTTGCTTCAAGCAAGCAAAGGGATAGGTTTGGAAGTAAATCCGGAAAAGACAAAGTTATATGATTATTATGTCTCGTGACCAGAATATTGTACAAAATGGAAATATAAAAATTAGAAGTTTATACTTTGAAGATATCTTGGAGCAACAGTAACAAATATAAATGATACTCGGGATGAAATTAAACACAGAATAAATATGAGAAATGGGTGTTAGTGTTCGGTTAAGAAGCTTTTATCATCCAGTCTGCTTTCAAAAAATCTGAAAGTTAGAGTTTATAAAACATTTATATTACCGGTTCTTCTGTACGGCTTTGAAACTTGGACTGTCACTTTGATAGGGGAACAGAGGTTAAGGGTGTTTGAGAATAAGGTTCTTAGGAAAATATTTGGGGCTAAGAGGGATGAAGTTACAGGAGAATGGCGAACGTTACACAACGCAGAACTGCACGCATTGTAGTCTTCCCCTGACATATTTAGGAACATTTAATCCAAACATTTGAGATGGAAGGCCATGTAGCATATATGGGCGAATTCAGAAATGCATAGAGAATGTTAGTTGGGGGCCGAAGGAAAAACATCTTTGGGGAGGATAATATTAAAATGGATTTGAGGGAGGTGGGATATGATGGTAGGGACTAGATTAATCTTGCTCAGGGTAGGGACTGATGGCAGGCTTATGTGAGGGCAGCAATGAATCTCAGGGTTTCTTAAAAGTCACAGGTAAGTATTATTATTATTATTATTATTATTATTATTATTATTATTATTGCTCAACGCTTGGTCGCACTGAGTTGCTTGTTTTGCATCTGCATCATAATAATAATTATTATATCCATGAACAGGGTTAAGATTAGCTGTGTAATTCCTAAGAAAGTTATTGATTGTTGTCAGCTTAGCTCGCCATTGGTGATAATACATCAATATTATTTTCCTTTCATATCACCATTAAATCGAGAAAAATTCGTTCCGACACCGGGAATCGAACCCGGGACCTCTCAGCTCTGCGCGCTGAGGGCTCTTTCCAACTGAGCTATGCCGAAACACGATCCACGGTGCAAGTCGAACTCCTCTCATTGTACTGTTTTACGGCCTACTACCTGTATTTAAACCTATGTAAGTCAATATGCAGGAGCGCATATTTAAATGACTTTTATGGCCATATTCAACAACAGTTTGTGAAAACTGTTACCATTTAATATATCACATATTCATTATATGAGGTCTCGCCATCCTCATTGAATATTACACGACTACTATGAAGTAGTCAATGTGTATTATCAGCATTAAATCGAGAAAAATTCTCGGCATAGCTCAGTAGGAAAGAGCCCTCAGCGCGCAGAGCTGAGAGGTCCCGGGTTCGATTCCCGGTGCCGGAACGAATTTTAATGGTGATAATGCACATTGACTACTTCATAGTAGTCGTGTAATATTTAATGAGGCTGGCGAGACCTCATATAATGAATATTTGATGTATTTCCTTTCTTACTTTATACTTTATAAAGTACTCGTATTAAAACAGAAAAATATATGAGGCCACCAAGATTAGTTAAGTCATTGTTGTAGAAAGATTGTATATACTTCAAGTACAATATATTGTCTCTGTCGGTACATGAACTAAATGTAGTCTTATTTTCGTCATAATTGCTACTTATACTAAACATCTTCATATTTCTATTTAACGTCATTACTAGTTACCGACATGTGTACCAATTTAAGACGAAATACTGAATGTACAAAAAATTACGTCCGATTTTGAATCCAAGAAGTATTATTTATTTGTTTCATCGTAATGGTTAGGCTACCTGAAACAAAGAATAACCTTGACCAAGCCACATCGGTGCTATTCATTCTCAACAACAGCATAAAAAAATAGTAATATTAATGATATTAATCCTTCCACACTGGGTATGCCTACAAGAACAGAAACCAGGCGTATCTTTATTCACTCCTGGTATGTCATAGCAAATTGAAACAAGTTCTTCTGCACACCACAGTTTCCAAAATCACTGTTAATTACGCAACATTTTCTTTCAGTGGTGATGGATTTAATCAAGAAGGAACCTGAGGTTGATCCATTGGGCTTACAACATAATACATACAAAATGGAAGAGAATAACTCTTTATCAAAGGTATACTTATTTATTTATTTGTTTAGCAGTGTCAGAAGAGCATACATTTCCCACTCATATTCACTAAAATAAATTGAAGTTCTTCACCGAAGCTGTGTGATGCAAGGTGTTATGACTTGGATTGGCGATACAAAATGCGCGTTGTTTCGAGTATCCATGTAGGAAGGAATATCCACATGGAGTTGAGTAGTCTGTTGGTACTGTCCGAACATTGCACCATGAACGAGAAATGCAGAGTAACTGTTAGTACTGTAATCTGGTCATAAAAACTAGCTTGAACTGTACAGGGGATCAATGTGTTGACCACACGTTATCCTCAGTTATGTTTGGATAATCTTCTATCTTTGGTGCTGGGAAGTTGGCATAAACGTTTTTGGTGTTAGAACTATTAGAAATTCTTATTATTATTAATGTTACTGTAACAGTAACATTCTTGGGCTATAGGAGTCCAGAGTTGCTAGTCTTACTTATCTCCATTCATTCTTATGTTTTTAATTACCCTTAATATGTATTTTCCTACCTTTTGACTAATACGATTTATAATTTCGGAAGTAGACGATTATCTTGAGTCAACAGTCGCCTAAGTAGCTTTTGAGTAATATATAGCCATTATTATCAAAGGTCCCAAAAAACAGCGACCGGCCAGCTGCGCCCTGCGTGGTTTCCGGCATGCGCGCAACTGTTTCTTTCGTGCAGTCGACCTCCAGTAGCCATATGGTATTCAGTGCACTTAGAAGTCGTTATGAAACTCAATTCTTCAAGTGTACAACGTTAGTGTATAATGTTTAGTGATTATTTTGTATTTAGGTAATTCCCAAACAACAAATTCTCATTGCGTGAATATGTTAATGTACAATACATACATAGAAGGCAAAAGATGTTCTGCAAAAACAAAACGAAAATTTCGAATAACGTTTTCAAACAGATCTGTGCCTTCTGCCAAATCAATTACATCACTCGCTAAAAGATTTAAAGAAACAGGGTCAGTGAAGAATAAAAAATCAAGCAGAGAACGTAGTGTTCTTACAGAAGGAAAATTAGATGAGACTGGTGAAATGTTAGAACATACCTCTCAAAAATCTCTAAAGTTTTTAGTACAGGAACCTGGAATAACTCAGTCTTCTGCAATAAATGCAACAAAATTATTGAAACTGGGCTCCACAAAGCCTAGATATAACACTCTATGATTTTGATTTATGAGGAATGCTAAAAGTAGGGTTTATAGGAAAAATCTTCATTCTATAGATGAACTAAAAGACTATATACACGAAGAAATCCAAGCTGTCAATGATATGGAACTTCGAGTGTTGTTCATTCGTTCATCAGAAGATGTCAGTTGTGCGTGGCGGCAAATGGGGACCAAACGGCAACCTCTTGGAAATACAACATTGCGAAAATCTTTCCTCTCTCCTTCTCCAAATTCTCTCACGTCCATCAGGTGAGCGGGACTCGTCTGTAAACAGAACACAGCTCCGCTGTTCATTTCTCCAGGCTCTATGAACCTGTGCAAAACGCAATCTTTCGGCGCGATACATTTTGATTAATCTGGGACCAGTTGTAGGTTTAGCTAATATCAGTCTACTTGCTTTCAACCTTCTAACTGTTTTGGTCGATATTGGACGTCCATGCATGTCAATAAACCTTTGGGCTACCATCGTAACTGGCAGGTTACGCTCCCTAAGAACTGATAACACCATGCGCCTGTCTTCATTTTGAGTTGTGCATTGCTGACGACCTGAACTTGGTTTCCTGGTATATTCTTGTGTCTCTCTAAAATGTTTCAGGGCATCCTGAATGGTAGTTCTAGGCATATTCATGACATCTGCGATATAACTACACTGCATCCATTTACATTTAGAGCAATGGCTACACCAATATCTTAGGGTCGCATTCTTTAAAAAGATAAGATGTGACTACCAACTTACACTCAAAACACTGACAACGTGTGAAAATTAAATAACATAATGGCAATAAAGAACAAAAACTGGACACAAATTCTGTAGTGACTGAGGCTTTCGACAAATAAATGGCGTATCTCATAATGATTTGTTTATATGAATCCATGGTAATGAAATGACCACAAATTAATGAGTATTAAATTTCATGGCCTACTAAAACTCTGACTAACATAAAAGTAATTTTTCTTTTCATAAAACAAGTGTCCGGGTTTTTTTTGTCCTTGTATGTAGTATTAACTTTTTAATAATAAGTATTTTGAAGGCGAAGAATCTTTGAGTGTTGTTGTTGTTGTTTTCTAATGCCAGGCGTTTGACAATAAAGTCATTTGACCTCTTGCACTCCAATATTTTTCAAAGATATTATCATGACCAGCCACTGAAGCACAGATTTTGAGGTGTTCCGAATCCATTTCTTGGTTTGAGTTGCACAGTGGGCAGTTAGGGAACTGATATATTCCAATATAGAATTGGAATATATCAGTCCCCTAACTGCCCACTGTTTGGCCAAATAATCATGACCTGTTGCCAATCTAAATGCAGCTACAGACGATTTTCGTATTAAATCGGGAATTAACTGTGGATTTTGATGCATGGAGTTCCATTTTTTCCCTTGGGATTGAGTTATCAAATTTTGTTTGTTGAAGTCTAAGTATGTAGATTTAATAAATCTCTTCACAGAGTAATACGTAGATTTAGTAACAGGTCTGTAAGTAGCAGTGCTGCCCTTCTTTGCTAAAGCATCCGCATTCTCGTTTCCCAGGATTCCACAATGGGATGGTATCCATTGGAATACAATTCTTTTATGCGATATTAATTGAGAGAGCATTTTAGTTATTTCTGCTCTTTGAGATGAAGGTGTTTGTTTAGAGACGATTGATAGAATAGCTGCTTTGGAGTCTAACAATATAACTGCATTCCTAAATTTATTGATGTGGCATAGAAGATTCCTGAGACATTCACTTATCGCAATGATTTCACCATCAAAACTTGTTGTTCCATATCCAAGAGATCTATAAAGGGAGAAGAGACAGCACGTAACACCTGCACCGGCACCTTGTTCTCTGGAGATTAAGGATCTGTCGGTATATAAATGAAGCCAGTTTTGTGGAGGGTACCTAATATTAATTGTCTTTGAGTGTTAAATTTGAGATACATCACAATATTGTCATATATTATAAAAGACAGGATTGCAATTGTATGTTGAATAACCACAATGAGGTTTGATATCTTCAATGTTGGTTCTCTAAATGTGCTGTATAATTCCACTTTGTATTGTCCAGAGTAATAGAATATTGTATTCCAAAAGACATTTGCACACATGGTGTAGAACAGCCATCAGCAGAAATGTCATCGCGATGCCTGTTACTAAGTGACGTTGCAGGGGCAGCAAGGAATACATATCCTCCCTCCCAACCAACCCTTTACAGGTGTACTTTACAAACAGCTACCAGTGGCGTAACATATAGCTAGTTAAGCATGGCTTTGTCCAGAAGTAGGAAACGTGTATTTAATGAAGAATGGGAGGAGACGTATTTTACTTGTGCTTATGGGCTTATGGAAAAAATAGTATCTGTTTATTGTGCTCGAAAGTTTTAGAGGGCATTTATCAACACAATAGTAAACGTCATTACAATGTAGCATATGTCATAGAGAGCAGCAGAAGATCACAGGTATTCATGAAGATTTTAAATCCACATTGCCGTACGAAGTACAGTCGCAAATGTAGTAGATATGTACGGTATGGTGGGATCATTCATTACAGTGATAGATATCTGGAAATCAAGTTTGAGGGAAAAACAGTTCCATCATTTTCCATGCTTACAATTTATTTTTTATATTTCTGAATCAAATTTAAATAATTATGCTCATCTAAATCAAAAAACAGAATTTCAACAACGGAAATTCGGTGACATTAAAAATATTCCAAATGAGTTCTTATTTTTTGAGAATCCTTTGACAATAGACATAAACAAGGTTAAGCCAGAAATGCAGCAAGTAGTAGGTGATTTACATAGGGATACATATTTACAAACACAGTGCAAATATGTGTGTGGTTTAAATTTCTTTAAAATTCTATCTATGGAAAAATATGCTTCCCTTAGGTTATTTGCCGCCAATATAGCGGGTATGTTTGGTTCCACTTACAGTTGCGAACATTTTTTTTTTTTTTTTTTGAAATTGAAAGTTACAAAATTAAAACAAAGATCGCGGCTGAAAGATGAAATTTATTCCCTATCTTGAGATTGGCTACTTGTGACATAAACTTAGAATTCTGTGGCACCTTGAAAGTTACGGTACAGTAAATATGAAGTTTGTGATGGCTGCACGCCACTGATGTCTGAGCGGGCCCTCAACCCTACCCAAAACCATGTGACGTCATGTGTATTGCTGGTTGCATTGCCTGATGTAATCATGAGTACAATTCTGCCGATGACTGGTGTAGAACATAAAGCAGCTTCATTTACACATGTGACAGTATGTAATTTATTTCCAGAAGCAACGCCTGGCCTAGGACAGGTTTCATTCTGCCTTAAATTTTCTTCTCTAATTTGTCGCCTGAGTTGTGAGAGTTAGCCAATGAGACATGAAGTCAACTTTAAAATAGCTAAATGAAATTATTCACGATTCTTTATTTTCTGTAGGAAAGCAGTTCCTTGTTTCTGGAAGTGACGGACATGAAGACAGAATGCGGGGACCAGAATTATGATATAAAAACAGAGATAAAGGTTGAACACACCACACCAGTGCCTACTAGCTTTCCTGTGGTGAAATCGGAAGTCGATGTAAGTGGTTCATTATCAACATACAGATATACCTGCAGTGCATTTTATATATATAGAACTGTTAACAATATTGATTGGTGTTACCTGTTGTGTTTAGTTTTATTATTTTTTTCTCCCCCAGTGGTTTCCAAGCTTAAACTGCTTTGATTTTAGAATTGAAACATAACAATAATAGTACTAGTAGTAATAAATAGTAGTAGAATATACCGTCTATGAAGAAGTCCACGGAACTGCCGACAATGACAATAACAGACGCATTGATATAATTGGCATTAGCGAATCCCTGTCTCAGGGTATGATCATCGACCCCACCATCAGGTTTGAAACATATAAAGGACAGCCTGAAGACGTACACGAGGAGAAACGAGCAATCTACGTTCCAACCATCCCGTATTATAAAGATAAATACCAACTTCACGATATTAATCTCACGAGTTTGATGTTTGGAGCAAGAGGAACGATACCTAACTTCTCTTCTCAATTCTGTAAGACCCTAGGGCTGCATAGATCTTTTCTAAATGAATTGGCCCTCATAATTACAGAGTCAGTCAAACTCTTATGGAACCACCTATATGGACTCTAATTCAGTGTACTGAAAATCTTATGCACCATTATCATTTTCATTATTATTATTTTTTTTTTTTTTAGCTTTCATTCCTTCTTTACTTGTTTGTAACTTTCCTAGTCTGCTAACTGCCATTGTTTGTTTGTCTCTTTACTTGTTTGTAATTTTTCTCACTCTTATCTTCTTCATCTATTTGTTCTTTTTTTGTTTTGTATGCTTTGTCTAATGGCAGCCTCTAATTTGAGGAAGGTCTGGAAAATAAATAAATAATAATAATATTAATAATAATTCCCAAATATATGTTCCTGGCAGTTAAGAGAATTATCTCGAATGCCTGGAGGAAGTTCTTGTGCCTAAGAACACGACTTCATTTTAACTTTACAGAATTTATGTTTTATTGTTATTCGTCTAGCAATTACAATGCTAGCCACTGAGAGACAAGTTCAAACAGATATACAGAATAACCCAAAAATATGTATACGCTGTTTGTTCACTAATAACTTTGCACAACAAATCGAAATATAATGCTCAAAATCGGGAAAATTATAGCATAATGTTTTTAGTGCTCAGGTGTAGTGAGAAAACAAAATGGCAGATGCAAGGTTGTCACTCGAAGAATGGAAGGCGATTTTGAAATGGTGTTTTAAGTTCAAAAATATTAGGAAGTTACAGTGACAATGGTGGAACGAGTTTCAAACAATGCCGCTGACATTTCTAACAATTGCGCGTATTTGTCACAAATTCAGAGCCAGTGATACTGTTAACGATATTCATGAAGGAGCGGCCTGGGTAGCGTAGTAGGTATAGCATTGGCCTTCTGTGCTCAAGGTTGCGTGTTCGATCCCAGCCCAGATCTATGGCATTGTCCACACCTGTGGAGTAACGGACAGCGCATCTGGCCGCGAAACCAGGTGGCCCGGGTTCGAATCCCGGTCGGGAAAAATTACCTGGTTGAGGTTTTTTCCGGGGTTTTCCCTCAACGTAATACGAGCAAATGCTGGGTAACTTTCGGTGCTGGACCCCGGACTCATTTCACCAGCATTATCACCTTCATTTCATTCAGACGCTAAATAACCTGAGATGTTGATACAGCGTCGTAAAATAACCCAATAAAATCGATGGCATTTAAGTGTATTTAAATGCGACAGGCTCATGTCAGTAGATTTACTGGCATGTAAAAGAACTCCTATGGGACAAAATTCCGGCACACCAGCGATGCTGATATAACCTCGGCAGTTGCGAGCGTCGTTAAATAAAACATATTAAAATTAAAATTCATAAACGACCTTTCGGGCGACCTGTAACAGCAACAACTGCAGCTACATTCGCAGCAGTGTTACAACAATTTACACATTCACCACATAAGTCTGTGAAACAGTGTGCACGTGAAACCGAGTCATTCGATCAAGTGTACAGCGAATTTTGAAGACCTACTGCATACAATGAATGAGGACAACATTGATCGACGAATTGAGTACTGTGAGTGGTTTGAATACATTTTGCGCGAGGACGCGGATTTTTCAAGCAACATTTTCTATTCTGACGAGGCACAACTGATTGGTAATCTAAACCCCTACAATTGCGTGTACTGGCCCCCCGGAAATCCGCATATCCATCAGGACAAAGCTGTCAATTTACCGAGACTTAATGTGTCGTGTGATTTGCCCTCTCGGGGTTTGATTGGGCCATTCTTCTTTGAAGGCACAGTTACGGTGCGGTGTATCGAGATGCTTCAGACAACAATTGTACCTGCCATACGACAGTGTCGTGCGATGCCTGCTGCCTTGGGATAGGTTGTCCTTTTAGAGGTAATTTGATGTCACTACTGCCCAGCTATATTTTATAATCCAGCTTTGAAAGTATATTATGCAATATAGTCATTAAATCATTCCAGCATATTTAGACAATGAACACGAAACTAATAAAGGAATAACTCAAAATTTTAAAGAAATCATAGTAGATAACTTTTTGAAATAACTACTGAAGTAAATAAATCAACTGAGCGATGTGATAACTCAAAAAACGTTTTTTGGCTTTGGTAGAAGTGTTCTGAAGGACGCCAAAAGTTGTCAAAAATGGTTAAGTCCTTTCGTTCGATAAATTACGAGCTATGCTGAGAAAAATCAGCGTCTTGTTAAATAAGTTATATCTTTATTAAACTGGCTGACTTGTCAATCCCTCTGGCACTGGTAGAACGAAAGGAAATTGATAAATTAAGGAGCTGTTTACCCTTAGAATAACTTGTAAAGGTCTCATCATTTTCTTATTATGTCCCTAAAGATGAGAATAGATAAACATCCATTCAAAACGTCGGTGATCACCAAAATACTTAAATGATTCCAGCATATTTAGAAATGAACACAAAACTAATAAAGAAAACACAAAATTTTAAAGAAATCATATCTTGTTTATTTGGAAAACTCCATTCTTTACTCTTGCTTCGTAAACTCATTGATAACGTCACTGTAAAATGTTAGATAATTTTTATTTCTTGTAGCTGCTTCTTCTCTGACATCAAGGCTAGTTTGTTTAATCTTTCTTATCCTTGAGTCGATCATTCAAATTATTTCATTCCCTTAAGGACAGAAATTATTTTTTGACCGATACTGATGTGTAGGATATGGACAAAACAAGTGATGTCAACTTGTAGAATTTAGAGAATGCTGTGTGAAGCCATTTAAATTATTTCAGATGTGTAGCTAGTTGATGAGGGTATATTTATATTAAAATATCGAAAATATCCCATCCCCTTTTTTCTTATGTCTGAATTTCAAATCCGGGAGCCTTGGCATAGGCTTTCCCTCAGTTAAAATTTCGCTTTCTTCACTTAATGATTGCCAGTCAACAACTTTTTCAGGATTCCCTCTATTATGCAATTATTTTAAGTCATTATATGTCACACTTTCATTTACATTTCCGCATCAATTATGAAACACTATTCACTTCAATTTTTGTGTATCAGTACTCTTGGAATTAGAAATCACCACCGAAAGTGCACTGCTTAACGCATACTAGACCTACAAAACAAGCCAAATGGTTGCATATAAAGAGCAAGTACGCATGCACCAGAAGCCAATGAGACAAGAGAGAAGACAAAAGAATGCTCATTGTGGGGCTTGGATGCAGTACACAGAGAACTGGCTGGCTGTACAGCAGAGCCTAGACTAGATTTGAAAGAATTAGTAATTTATGTAAAACAATGCGTATTTATTAATGTCTCAAGCGCTTCCACCATATATAGTCCATACTACAGAACGTCCATATGATAAAACATCCATAAGGTCAAATGTCCAGGGAAAGACAGACGTGAAAATGTCCATTATTGCAGAAAGGCCTTATGATAAAACGTCCGTTAGGTCAAAATGTCCATTTGTAAGTAGTGTCAAATGTCCATAATGTTCAAGTTCAAAGGAAAATTCTGCTTGAATAGAACACAATAAATTTTATTCCATAACTCGTACAAATAAGTTATTAAGCCCCACTTTTAAGATGGTAGCTAATATTTTTAAGATTTAAGAGAATTTCTCCTTTTTCTTTGTACCTGGTATAGTTTCTCACAATCTGGAGAATTTGTCTTAGATTCGTCAAATACGTTTCATTCTTGGCTCATTAATTTGTGTATGCCTCACTCTTGCTTGCAATATTTGTGTCCAAATTCCATTTTCTTTGTGCTTTAGGCACTGTATAAATCGCCAAGTGGATGGATGTACAGTCATCATGCGTTGAAGAAGATTGTGCCAGTCTTCTACTGCGTTGTTTGTGTGCTGCATGCCTTTCAGGCTTGGGAGGTTCATGTTCCTGTATCACCAATATATTTTGTCCTATCTTTATAAAATCATGATGTTGGTACAGGTATCCACGAAAAGAAAGAAGTGGTTTACCCTTCTATGATGGCAGTAACTGAGGATTTCGTTCCGTCTTTAAGAAATTCAGTTCTGATTAGTTCTGCCACACCTGTGGATTTGAAAAGGTTTCGATTCCCGGTCAGGGCAAGTTACCTGGTTGAGTTTTTTCCGGGGTTTTCCCTCAACCCATTACGAGCAAATGCTGAACAATGGATACTCATTTCACTGGCATTATCACCTTCATCTCATTCAGACGCTAAATAACCTAAGCTGTTGATAAAGCATCGAAAATAACCTACTAAAATAAATAAAATTAGTTCTGCATTTGAAAATTTTTACTAACTACATCAACAATGGATATAGTGGACATTATAGAGCTATGGACATTTTGACTGTGGACGATTTAACATGGACAGTTTCAACGTGGACATTATTCCATGGACATTTTGACGTATGGACATTATAATCCTGGACTTTATATGTCTGGTAACCTCTGAAGCTAGTAACATAGGTTAAAATAGAATAGGTTAAAATTTATTGTTGATATTAAAAAAGCCTGGGTAGGCACAGCATACCTAGCCTACCCTGAATTCACGCCACTGCATACGAGAGCTGTATGGGGACGAGATGTTTTATCTGCAAGAAGATAGCGCTCCATCACACTACCATCAGGGCGTATCTGGATTAAACTACCCGGACGATTGATGAGTCGAAGAGGTACTGTTGAATATCCAGCACGGTCCATAGACCTACCTATGGGGGATCCTAAAGGATGTTGCAGCTGCACTGGATACGCTATGAAAACAAATCAAAACGTCTCATGTGCAGCTATCACACTGGACAAGTTACAGAATGTAGTTTGTGGAGCAGTTCGGTGGCATCGACATTATTTGACTGCTAATGGTGGCCACTTCGAACACCTACATTAAGCTACATTTTCCCCTAAAAACGAGAATTTTATTTAAATTTGTTCCAAAGTTATTGATGAACAAAGAGTGTATACATTTTTTTGGGGTTTATTCAAGTCACGAACATTTTCAAAATCCTCCAACTTTGTTCAGGAGTGAGTTGATAGAAATATAATAAAAATGCAATTTTGCTCATGAAGTAGTTGGGTTTATCCCGTTATAAACAAATCTGTGAAAATACACCACAGTATTGAGTACCTCATCTGCTGTCCCTTTGCAACTTTTCTCTACACAGCATGCTGTGTGTTCCATATTTCGAATGTTTTTTTTTTTTTTTAATATTTCCCTGGACTAACAGCTATAAAATAAGTATCTGCACCATTTAATACGGACATTTTTTATCCACCATGAAACTGATCTCTCCAAATATTTTATAAGGTTTCACAAAGACGACAAATTTCAGGTTCCACACCTCAATCCATTTCGAGTTATTAATATTCTCAATCCGCTGGAACAATCTATATTATATATTATTTTATAGATACATTGAATAAGCCCTATTTGCATGTATGGAAGCAAAATATTAAATTTTGTGCTGTCTTATCTGAAAAGAACAAGTAGTGTTAGACAGTCCGCATTTTGAGGAAATGACTTATTCAAAGAAATGTATTAACTCTCGTAACCTATCAGGTCTAAAATTATGTTAACCCAAGGGTTAATGCATTCATATTTTTACTATTTGTTTGCATCAAGTATTGTACCAAATTATGTTTAAGTATTTTGGAGGAACTTTATACATCACATGCACATATTTTCAAGGCTGAAACTTGATTCCAAGAGATCATCTAAAGCTCTTTTCATTATTCACTCACTGTTCCAGGAAGATTTGTTCGATGTGGACAGAGTTCAGCAGGAACAGAAAGTGGAAATACCTTCAAAGGAGGATGAAGTGTTTTCTGAGAGGTGAGTGTACTGTGCTAGTTATGCTTCTTCCAGTATTTCACAGCTTCATTGAATGATGACGAATAATAAATAGAATGTAGTCAAAATTAGCACATTTCAGGAAGTGCTGAAATTGGCGGGCATATTCTGCCACTCTCTTGTCCACTCGCGTTTCATGTTAATAACGCATGTAATTGTTGAACAAACTCTGCGTGCGTGCGTGCGCGCGCGTGTGATCTTAATCCTGAAACGCAAAGGACTTTGGAGTAAATAATTTATTTAGATAGCCCCACAAAGTGAAGCCCTAAAAGTTAAGATCCTGCCATCCGATGTCTATCCATTCTTGTGCATGCCTGATTAGAGAAACGCATGTTGATTCTCAGTGACTGATGAAATAACATCGTTTTCACAGTGCAGAGTCTTTATAAAAGCGAAAATTACAGAATTTTGTCACAAAAATCATACAATATATGCATTATGCAGACTTATTTGAATTATGTTTAATGAATATCTCGTATTTTTAAATTCTGTACTATCTCTATTTTGAAAACACTCATTGATAATTGCATGTCGTTTTATATTCTATATCAAAAGTTGGCCAATGATCCGAATTACCATTTTGTGAACCTCACAGTGTTTATTCATAATTCTGAGATAGTAAATTATATTAAGCCGTGTGGCAAGATTTAATATCTGCAATATTTTGGGTGACCAAACGTCCTCTTTTGTCCGGACATGTCCTTTTTAGGCCTTTGTCCTGGGTCTGGGCGGACTTTTAAATAATGAAGAAATGTCCTCCTTTTCGTAACTTGTATGTCTGATATTTTTAAATTATCTGATTTGACGCTTTTTATCAAGTAATTTTCCTGTAGGTGGCAGCAGCATCGACAGAATATACTCTTTGCCAACGAACATTACTCTCTTTACATACAAAGTAATATTAAATTCACATTTTGTGCGGTCTTTTATGTATTTTGTAATAATTATAGTTCCTTTGTTGTTTAGTTTGTTAGTTCTTTAATTTTATTTACAGTATTTTAATTTCAAATGCTATTAAGCATCCAAATTAGTCTTCAACAGTAATTTTGTAACATTATTTTAATTATATTCCAGACCACTGAAAACAAAATCAGAAGAAAAACAATGTGAAAGAGTTGATAATTATCAACAGCTTTACGTGATGACATTATATTTGAAAACGGAAATATTCAGTGGCTTCCAAATAATGAATTAGTTGTGCAGTTCCTCAGTACAGGACCAATGAAAGGAGAGGAAGACATATTTTTAAATTATACATCAAATGGCCAAAAACAAATTAACTGTTTAAATTAGAAGTCGTGTTTCACTATAATGCACGGAGTATACCATGTATGTCGAAATTTTCTATTTGGACCTTCATTATTCTTCTTTTGGAAGTTTACACATTGTTTATATTGCATTTTCCATTGTTGCAATCCAACTTAGAACAAAATGTCATTGTTTAATTAATGAGAATTCAGCGTTCTTTACGTTCCACTACGTGATATTCTTTTAAATACACACATAAGTAAGCTTCGTATTCCATCTACCTAAAGACTGAAGTTAAAGACACATTGGGTATATAGTACGCCGAACACAGGTAATGCAATGGATAAGGATATAAACAAACAGGTCGTCGCTGCGTGTTCGTGGAGTACAGCGACATTCTGAAGCTATACTAGTAAACACATGCTTCAGCAGTAATGTTCATTTTCGTCGTGATTTTTTCAGTGAATAATAACGTGCATTCGTAAGTTACGGAACTTGAAAATATGCGGATGTCACTTGGAATTATTTCATATTGCAAGAAATTATTTCAATAGCACATCACGTTATTGGTGCATGATGTAGTAGAAGATATTCCTATTGTCTGATACTTTTTCGTGTTTCATTAGAATATTGCATATGTCGCTCATCACTGAAAACCCACTAATTTTCATGTACTTTTCTAGAAATTCCCTAAAATGTAGATTATATAATTTATTAATTGGGATGTTGGCATTGAACATCATGGTAGGCTACATAAATCCATGCTAACATCGAGGTAATATCTTCATAATTTTCAGATTTTGATGGTACTGCTTCTTTTGGATTACATTCAACACATTTTCTGTGCCTTTTGGTATTGCAGTGTCTTTGAGTGCACTGTTTTTGTCACTTCTATATTCATTTTACGCAATTTATATGTAGTGATGTCTGTTTCAAAAAGGAGTGCGTTATATGACAGTAAAAATTTTTTAATAGCCTCCCTATCGATATGAAAAATGACACTCAAAACATGAGATTATTTAAGGCCAAATTAAAGAAGTACCTAATTTTTCACGCCTTCTATTCTGTAGGTGAATTCATGATATTCAATATCGCTTCATGAAATTGATACTAACTTTGTGTTGTACTAGTAGACTATATTGTAAATCTCTTCTGTATATATTTCATCTAGACTGTGACTATAAATTAATACTTTATAACAATATTAAGTTTTTTGACTTGTTCCATATTCTAGCTGTGAAGCAATTTATGAATACCATGGAATGTTAATAAATACAATACAATACAAACTATTTACTGTGAAAATATTAGTTCAAAAATATCCTCAACTATGCCCTGCAATATTACTCGCTTGAGCGTCTTAACTGAGGCATTTTACTTCCGCAATAAACCTTCAATCAGTCATAAAGATATAGTTATTTGGTAATTTCATAGAAGACGGGCACCTGGTTGGATGTACTAAGTATTACCAACTTTTTTACTTTAGAGTTAAATGTTAGTGATTTTTAGTAACTTTTATATGTTAGTTCTAGGTTTTTATACTAGGTGTCGCATTGATGATGTTTCAATTTGATTGGTTATAGTTGTCATTTGTTCTAGAATTTTGGTTAATTTTGAATGGGTAATGACGTTGTCAATTGTTCTTGGTTGTTTGACGTGAGTGGTGTTATACTGTTTTGCTGGCTAAAGCTATTGGAAGTTTGTCATTTTATGATTTTCTTTCGATTTGATTGGTTATAGTTGTCATGTGTTCTAGAATTTTCGTCAATTTTGAATGGATAATGACGTCAGTAAGTTGTTCTTGGTTGTTTGACGTGAGTGCTGTTATATTGTGCCTGATGGGTAAAGCTATTGAAAGTTTGTCATTTTATGATATCTGTGAAAGATGTGTGAACATAGAACAGAGTATTAAATTTTATGTCGATTTTGGTTCAGTTCTTTCTCTGGTGAATAAAAATTGTGTCGATTTTGACGAGAAAACTGTTCCTGTGATTCCAAGGAATTGTTCATTGAATTCTCCGTACAAGTTAAGGTGTAATAAGAGTTCAAAGAGAATTTCATTTTGTGTAAATACATAGTTTAGTTATGTGAAGTTGACTGTACGACAAAGTGGGGTTTAGTTCTTTGTTGGCTGCATGCTTTAAGTTTAGATTGCCTTGAAGCCTGTGTCATAATGCAAGTGAAGTGGTTGTCTTTGAAGACGTCAATGAGGATTGAATTTTGTTTGATTAGGTGATAAATTATTGTTTTGTTTTGTGTTTTAGTGATTTGTGGGGGTAAAGTGCGGACGAAAACTGCCAGAAAAGTACTACCAACTTTGAAGTGCAAATTCCACCAAACACCATAAAAATCAAAGATGAAAATTTAACATATTTTCATTTTTTGAAGGGCTTTTTCTTCCTTAAAAATATGAACATATGTTTGATTTTCCATCTTTGATTTTGTAATGTTTGGTGACATTTCAACTTCATAGTTAACAGAATGTTTGGTAGTTTTCGTCAGCCATGTTGGATTTTGCCCGTCTTCAGGAAATTACCAGTTATTTAAATAATACGACTAGTAAGATCAGTGATCGATAAGACTACCCAATATGACTGCGTCCCGGTTTTGATTTTCTAGAGGAAGAGGGCAGAGGATGCGTAACTATTTTGTATATGAGCGTACCTGTACCAGCGCTGTGACGTCACATATACTTCGAATCAGACAACCTCATTCCAGTTTATAGGTAGCTGGAATACGAAGCCTACACATAAGTATGAAGTGTGTAAAATTTAAAATTTCTTTTTCTCCGAAACTTTCTAAAATGAACCTTGTGTGCTATTCCCGTGTACCTATCATATATAATTCCTTGTACATATTATGTTTGTGTTACTGCTGATTTAGTATGATTTGATGATGTATTTTTATGCTAGCTTTGCAGACATCCATGATAGCGCCATATCGTCAAATTCTGAAGGATTTGCACATCAAGATCACACGACTGTTCAACAAGCTATGGAAGATTCTGTTTCCTCGGCAAACAGTTTGCGAGCTCATGTAGGTAAGAAGCGATTCAAATGTACTGTTGGTGAAAAGTGTTTCTCGAGTACCGGTATTATAAGAAGTGGCGTAAAGCAAAGACGCAAAGAAAAGTCTTCCACTTGCAATATCTGCGGACGATGTTTCTCTGATCACAGTAACTTAATAAAACATGAACGTACACATACGGGCGAGAAACCGTTTAAATGCGATATCTGTGATAAGTGTTTTGCTAATCAGAGTAACTTAAATACACATGCACGCATTCATACTGGCGAGAGACCATTCAAGTGCAATGTCTGTGGAAAGACTTTTTCTCAGTCCAGTAGCCTAAAAGTCCATGAACGCCTGCACAGGGGCGACAAACCATTTAAATGTGAATTTTGTGGTAATTGCTTCTCGCAGGCGGGTACGTTAAAAAGTCATGAACGCCTCCATACAGGCGAGAAACCATATAAATGTAATTTTTGTGGTAATTGTTTCTCGCAGTCGGCTAATTTAAAAAGTCACGAACGCCTTCATACAGGCGGGAAGACGTTCAAATGTGATGTTTGTGGGAGATGTTTTTCGCATAAATGTGTCTTAACCGATCATTTACGCCAACATACTGGCGAGAAACCGTTCAAGTGCAATGTGTGTGGAAAATGTTTCTCTGTGCCGAGTACCCTAAGAAACCATGAGCGCTTGCACTCTGGCGAGAAGGCTTTCAAATGTGGGATTTGTGGAAAGTGCTTCTCGCAACGTAGTGGTGTTAAGCATCATGAACGCCTTCATTTTGATGCGAGGCCAATCAAGTGCAATGACTGTGGACAGATTTACTCTCTGTCGGATAGCCTAAAAAATCACGTGTGCATACAGCCAGCAAGCCATTCTTATGCGATATTTGTGGGAAGTGTGTTTCAGAACACAATACCTTGAAGGCCCATGGTTGTTTCGATACTCGTAAGAGATCATAGAAATGCGATTTTCATAATAAATATAATGTAAGAAGGCACTCTCTATTTTCCATTCCCTAAAAAGATTGTATCGTTATCCATCTAAATGAAAACAGACGCTGGTACAGACACTCATTCTACCTCACTTCGATTATTGTTCAGTGATCTCAGGATTGACTCTGCTCAGAAACTACAACGTGTTCATAACGCGTGCGTCCGCTTAACTTGTAATGTTCGATACTATGATCATATCTCACCTTCTTTCGAGAAGTTATGGCTTAGGTTACATGAGAGGAGATATTGCTCGCTTTCTATCTTATATCGAATTATGCACACTTCATCCCCTTTTTGATACTCTCTCTCGCTGTCATAATATTAATACTCGATAACAACGTGATAACACGCTAGAAATTCCACTTCACACATCATCTCTGTACTCGTCATCTTTCACTGTTGCTACTCTCGTCACTGGAACTCTCTGCCTCCTGAAGTCAAGGGCTGCCGAACATTGAAATCTTTCAAGTCCAAGTTAAAAAATTATCTTATGACGAGTTGGCAAACTAACTTACTATTATGACAAGCGTTGCATTGCATGTTTCCACATATTCACATTTTTTTTTTACGTTCTAGTGATATTTAACTTATTTTGTCTTTTTGTTTTCATATTTCCCGATAATGGTGTATCTATAAAGTGATAACTTGAGGTTGATATTGAGAAGAAGTCCATATATGAACCTTGTCTGCCGTATCTTTCTCAAAAGTACAACGTCCCTCTTAAACAATGGTCCGTCATTGGTTTGCTGTTTGGCAGTAGAGGTTCAATCACAAAATTCACTTGGAATTATCTTAAGGAACTTCACATTCCTTTTGATTATGTAATGTCTATTCTTATAAATATTATCAAGGATTCTCTTCAAATATTACATCATCATCTCTATTTCAATTAATCAACTTATATTTGCCTTCAACAATTAACTTTCTTTTTTCTTTAATGTATCACATCACATTATTGTACATGTTTATTGTATTTAGGACCCTTGTGGTCACTCAAAATTCTTTGAGCTGATGTCTATAATTTAGAAATTTATTTTTTTTTTTTAAGCGTGTGAATAATATTCTTTAAGTAGTAGAAATTCTTCTAATCATAATTTCTCCGTACTGTGTGTACCTAAAAATATTGTAAATATTGTATTCATTGTATGCGTTGTACTTCACTATTTTATTACTACTATTATAAGGCTATTATCATAGATCCAACTATACTCATGGAGAGAGATCTAAACCAAGCTCATCAGGTTGACCATGAAAAGAGGGCCATTTATGAACCTTGTAGTCCCTACCTTAGTGCCAAGTATAACATCCCTCTCTTCTATTGGTCAGTGACAGGTTTATTTTTTGGTGCTCGGAGTTCTTTACCAAAATTTATATATAATTTTTTAAAACGATTATCAATATCATCTTTTGAGATTCGAAAAATCATGACGCAAATTCATATAGAATCCCTGCAGATTATACAAGTTCATTTATACCACTTAGAAGGCCTTAATTAAGGTTATGCTAATTTTAAATAAAATCTTTTACTTATAAGTATAATTTTAAATTCATCTTCTAAGATTTTATTTTATAATTGATAATCAGTGCTGCTTAATTATTACATTTTATTTTTATAACAATACTCATAGTTAATTATATTTTTATTTTTTATTAATTTCCGGATCCGCGTCGTCATCCTTGAATGAAATGAAGGCTGAAATGAGTCGAGCACCGAAAGTTTATTTCTCTCTCTCTTATCATTATCATTATTTTATTATTATTTTACGACGCTGTATTATTATTATTATTATTATGATAATTAAATATTAAAAATTGTTTGCTTATTTTTGATAAAAACCTCAACAGGTAACTTGCCCCGACCAGGATTCGAACCCGGGCCACCTGGTTTCGCGGCCAGACGCGCTTACTGTTACTCCACAGGTGTGGAATTATTATTATTTTTATTATTATTATTATTATTATTATTATTATTATTATTATCAATAATTGTATTATTTTTTTATACTTTGTCTCATTTATTTTGACCTCTTGGTCACATTTTATTATGCTTTTCCTTTTTTTTCTTTATGATATATATTATATCTGATTACTACTTACTTGTTGTTTACATTACATTATTATTATCTTATTCGATTTTGTGTGTAAAATTGTAGTGTACGTTGTAAATTTGTAATGTTTTTTTAACGTAGTTTTATTACTGATTCAGTGTTAGAAAAGCTGTATGGCCTTAACCCTGCCAGGTTAAATAAACCATTATTATTATTATTATTATTATTATTATTATTATTATCATCATCATCATCATCATCATCATGGAAAGTCCTCGCTTAGGTCAAATGTAAATACTGATGTACTGATTCATATTGGCTAGAAACTATTCAAATGCGATGCTAATGGAAGGTGTTTTACGCACCGTGGAGCTTACGGAGTTGTATAGACGGGCATAATGTTCAGACGCCTTTTGTGATGCGATATGTGTGGCAAAAGGTTTTCGCCCCAGAATAACCTAAATATCCGTTAACGTCAGCATTCAGGTGTGAAGCCATTCTAAAGGCTAAGGGAAAAGTTACGTATATTAAATTGATACGTCATACAAATGTGATGTTTCTCTAAATTGTATTTCTTTTTTGAGTGATCTCGCTGTCCACGAAAAAACACACTGCCTAAAAACGATTCAGTACGATATCTATGATAAATGCTTCTTACTTAAAAATTATTTTAGTAGTCATATTCTCAATCACATAAACAGATATGGAAGCAAGTGACTTATTCGTGTAACATTCCTCTAATTTGATATGTCTTTACCCTTGATAATAGACAGCGTTATTTGGGGCGTCGAAAGACAACTGTTGTCTTTAATATCACTATTGTGTATAGCACGCTACTGCAGTCACCATAATAATAAAGCAATGAATGTGAAATATCTTGACTAGATTTGTTTTACTTCCTTTCTCTTAATTTAAAAGCTGAAGTGAGAAATAACCTACTTACTTACAAATGGCTTTTAAGTAACCTGCAGGTTCATTGCTGCCCTCACATAAGCCCGCCATCAGTCCCTATCCTGTGCAAGATTAATCCAGTCTCTATCATCATATCCCACCTCCCTGAAATCCATTTTAATATTATCGTCCCATCTACGTCTCGTCTTCCCCAAAAGGTTTTTTTCCACAGGTCTTCCAACTAACACTCTATATGCATTTCTCGATTCGCCAATACGTGCTGCTTGCCCTGCCTATTTCAAATGTCTGGATTTAATGTTCCTAATTAAGTAAGGCGAAGAATACAATGCGTGCAGTTCTGTGTTGTCCATTCTCCTGTAACTTCATCTCTCTTAGCCTCAAATATTTTCCTAAGTACCTTATTCTGAAACATCCTTAATCTCTGTTACTCTCTCAAAGTGAGAGTCGAAGTTTCACAACCATACATAACAACCGGTAATATAACTGATTTTTATAAATTCTAACTTTCAGATTTTTTGACAGCAGACTACATGACAAAAGCTTCTCAACCAAATAATAACAGGCATTTCCCATATTTATTCTGCGTTTAATATCCTCCTGGGTGTCATTTACATTTGTTACTGTTGTTCCAAGATATTTGAATTTTTCCACCTTTTCAAAGAATAAATCTTCCAACTTTTATATTTCCATGTCGTACAATGTTATGGTTACGAAACATAATCATATACGTTGTCTTTTCGGGATTTGCTTCCAAACCTATAGCTTTCCCTGCTTCAAGTAAAATTTCCATGTTTTCCCTAATCGTTTGTGGATTTTCTCCTAACATATTCACGTCATCTGCATAGACAAGGAATTGATGTAACCCATTCAATTCCAAACCCTCTCTGTTATCAACTTTCCTAATGGCATACTCTAGAGCGAAGTTAAAAAGTAAAGGTGATAGTGCATCTCCTTGCTTTAGCCCGCAGTGAATTGGAAAAGCATCAGAGACTGGCCTATATGGACTCTGCTGTAAGTTTCACTGAGACACATTTAAATTAATCGAACTATTTTCCTGGGAATACCAAATTGAATAAGAATATCATATAAAAGTACTCTCTTAACCGATTCATATGCCTTTTTGAAATTTATGAATAATTAATATACTGTACCCTTTTACTCCTATTTTTTTCTCCAATAATGATTAACTTGAATTAATAACTAATGTAATCGTGATATTATTTGTTTATAATACTTACTCACTGGCTTTTAAGGAATCCGGATGTTCATTGCCATCCTCACATAAGCCCACCATTGGTCCCTATCCTGTGCAAGATTAATCCAGTCTCTATCATCATTTTCCTTATAATATTAACCTCCTATCTACGTCTCGACCACCCCAAAGATCTTTTTCCCTCCGGTCTCCCAACTAACACACTATATGCATTTCTGGATTCGCCCATAAGTGCTGCATGCCCTGTACTGTATCCTTGGTTATAAGACAATAGATTGCCCTTCGAAATGTATCATATTATTCATATTAAATATATTACTGTAAAATTATGCAATTACTGTTTTCTTTTTTTTTTTTAGCTTAAAGGTATTCCTGATACATGGTATAACCACAATCCAGTATATAGAGTCACGAAGCTCAGTACATAGGGAATATGCATCCATAGATACCGTCAAAAAATACAATGTCCCATGTCACACCACATTATTGGGTGACTTGGGACACACCTTGTAAATTATATTTAATGTAATTCTAATTATTTGGGACACATTTTTATGTTTATTTTTTAATTAATACATGACAGGAAATAGTTTTCAAATGGAGAAACTAATGTTTATCTTGAATTAATTACTAATGCAATCGTGATATTATTTGTTTATAATAAAAAAATAATTTGTTGTTAAGGTTCAAATATATTTATAATCAAGAGACTAAGCCTACTTCACAGTAACAAAGTTCTTAGGTATGAACAACAGTAAAATGAATTACCCAACCAACAGATTATATTAATGAATTTTGGAATTTGAAGCATCCCTGGTTTTCCGTAGGTTTGCCGAGAACACGAACAATCTGTGCTCCAATTTGTCATAAATATGTCTGGTATGTTTGGAAAAACAAACACGTCCTTCTGGTTGTTATAATTTCGCATAAAAGAAACTTCAACAACCATTTTAGAATGTTCCTGCATAGAACTGGAGAACATCACACTCTGGACTTGCCCCACAATAAGTCGCTCCTACTTCTTAGGGCCAACTGTGAAGAACTTTACTTGGATAAAGTTTCCATTTTGTACAGCTCTTAGACTGAATCCTACATCTGGAGTTTCTGTCACATCATGTGTTGATCCCTGTTCAGAATATTCTTGTTTCTCTTCTTCTTCTTCTTCTTCACCTTCGTCGACTTCACAAGTAATGGAGTCATGCAAATTCCGTGACATTGGCTCCTTAACAGGTGTTATGGTTATAAATTATATTCACAGGAAGAACATCACCAGCATCACTTACAGCCATCATAACCGACACACTTGACTTTGATGAGTCAATCAAATGGTCAGGATGTTTACAGCCCTGCTTCACTAAAACTTTCACTAGGCCAGGATTGTTGGTCATGTTAGTTTCATCATAATTGACTATATTTTCTGCGGAACTTCCTCCATCGTCACTGAGATATTGTCGAAGTAATCATTTATAGCTTCTAAACAAACTGCCCCTCTAGAACGTTTCATGTTCTCTGCAAGTCTAACAGTTAGCTCTCCTCGGCATGTTTCTCTTGAAACACTTCTCTGTCCGACCTATTCTATCAAGATATTATTTTACAAGTAAACGGACATCATATTTCTGAAGAGGAAATCCCCATTTTGCTGTTTTCAACTGTCCTTCTAGAAGCATGGACTCTTTCCCTATCGACAGTGCAGTCTGTCCTCCATGATGATTCATATTCTCCCCTATAAGTTTTTTTGCAATGTTGATTTTGTAACATTATATTTTTCAGCTGCTTTTCTGATGGACAACTTCTTCATCTTAAAATATCATGCATGGCCTTTGTCAAAGAGACATCGCTGAAATCTTTGTATTTCCTGGAACCAGGGTCCCTTTTATATCCGCTAGACATCTTTGCTACAACTGTCCCAAGTCACTCTTTGCTGTGCCTGTAATAATATAAATTCATATAATTAAAAACAGGAAAACATTTTGAGATTATTCTTTTAAAGATGTTTCCAGCCATGCTTGTTTTGTTCAAATAAAAACATTTCAAAATAATCTACGCGAATTTTCTCTTACCTTTAGAGCAAGTTTTCTGGTGATAAAAATGACAGATAACTTCAGTGCTCACTTAAACGTAGCTATACTTCAATATAAAGCACCACAATAAACTAGAAAATGGTTCTAAAATTACTCATGTGATCAGCCAACACAATGAGATAATAATTTGTTAAACAGCTGGAGGCTATTTCCAGTAATATGAATCCATACAAAAAATTACCAGACTGGCCCAAGTCAATCGACTGTCCCGTCACCCACTTAGACGGTACGGTAATTGCTAACCACTAGGATCCCTACTATCGCTTCATCACTGACAATGTGAAATAGTACCTGCACAGTCTATTGCTCCTAGTACCCTCAACAACTCAAGCTTCATGACTGTATATACTAGACTGTGGTATAACACTAGCTGTTTTCATATTAATTGTTACGTAGTTTTTGTTTCACTAATTTAAACTGGCTGAACAGGCGTTCTTGAATACCGGTAAGTTAGAGGAGGTAGGCTACATTCTCCTTGTAGACAGTTTTCGAGTTCTGGTAAAGAATATGTATTTACCAGAAAGGACATTCGGAACTGGAAGAAAGTACCAGAAAAACTAAGTAAACGCTATAAATTCTTCTATTTTTTTTTATTTACGGAATGGACTAACAATATGAAACAATCAACAAAATCAATGATCACACAGATTTCCAATTCAGGCAAGGATCTTAATAACTGAAATAATCAGTATTTATTTAAGATAATTGTCGTATGTTGTACTCAGCAAATTAGGATTTCGGTGTTGTATAGGCCCACATTAAATTTCAATAAGAATTAATACCTTTAACAGCTGAAAGACCGAATGAAATGGTATTTGGTAGTTTTCTATAAAACCTGAATATTATTATTATTAATTATTATTATTATTATTATTATTATTATTATTATTATTATTATTATTATTATTATTATTATTATGTCTCTTTTTAGTACGTAAACTGCTATCACGGCTTCCTGAATCACTTCATCGCGAACACGCAGATACGGTGTTTATATCTGTACGTGAACCTAGTTTTTATGTAAAGTTGCAACAATATTCCTATTACTTTATATTAATAACACCAGATTATTATCTAATATTGTACTTGGCTCATGCTGCAGACTGATAGCTGAAAGAGGTAGGTAATTTCATCATATTCTTCTAAAAATGTAAGAGTATTGTGACATTGAATTCTATCTAAGCGTAAGTTAGGCTTACATGATCACAAACGAGCTTTGGCCCGAGCCAAGATACAACTTTTGGAGCAAATACATCCACAAATTTTTCACCTCCATTTCAGTCCATCTCCTCTTTGTGATGGTGTAGGAATTGATTCCATTCTTATTTCTCTTATATAAAATTCGGAGAATATGAAGTTGTATTTCCATTTGAAAGTTTTATGCTATCCTATTGTTTCGCATTATAATTGAATTGCTAGTATAACATATGTCGGCGGTTAATGTCTTTCTGACAACTTCAGCTTTCAATTCTCCGGCTTTGTTTGTAAGGTAAATACTGTAACATATACATGCTCATCTGTGCACTTGCTCGTTTGTGTGCGTGTTATGGAGATGTGGAATTATTATTTTACATGGGAGTATGTATATCCAAGTATCTGATATATTGCATGTCATTTTCATTTTCAAAATATTTTCTTTTTCAGTCATGATGGACGTGATCAAGAGGGAACCTGATATCAACCCTCTGGCAAAAGAAACAAGTTATAAAATAGATATAGAAGAGAGGAATTCAATATCAGAGGTAATGCATATGTAGAGTAATTGTTAAGTAGGCCTACTTTTATCTTCTAAATGCGTAATATATAATAATAAATCATGGAAAGGAAAAAGCAACCTGGAGTAACCTAGACGCGACAGCTCGCACTTGCACAACTCCGACCACACGGGTCTATTGCACAATTGTTTCACAAAAGTACTAGCATTTTTATCTTATATGTGAACATGTGGATTATCAAGTATTCTCTACCAATGAAAGGAGACTAATACATACACGTACTAGTGCTATTTAAATATATTTATTTCATAATATCGAGATGTTTTTATAAATATGTTGTCTAGAATATCTTTTCTTCTTTCTATTTCCTTCAAAGAAACAATATCTTCTCCTTTGATACCATTCCAGTAATTGCGCAGTGTTTGCAATTCCATAACAATTAAGTTTGGCGAGTGAATACGTTATTAGTGGGATCTATTAAAGAATATGGAAAACTATTGCGGAGTATTATCCTGGGGTCGCAGGAGAATATTATGATGATAAGAGGAGGTAATTAAGTGAACTAAAGTAAATAACATCGCAAGGTTACCAAATTTATAGAAATATTACGGTTCTACGAATATTTGCTGTATAGCATACCTTAAAATACGACTTTACGATTAATGAAATGTAACCTAATTCGACGAATGAAATACAATTTTTTTTACTTGGTTATTTAACGACGCTGTATCAAATATTAAGTTATTTAGCGTAGATGGGATTGGTGGTAGCGAAATGGTATTTGGTGATATGAGGCCGAGGATTCGACATAGATTACCTGACATTCCCCTTATGATTGCGGAAAGCCTCACATTCGAGGTACAGCATTCAGCGGCCACTGTAAATGAATATTGCACACCTTTATCACTGCCATTGTGGCGGTGTAAACCTATTGTAAACATTTTTATCACATCCACAACACATTTCAATTTGGCGGACAAACAATTTGGGACACTTGAATTTTACTTTGTAAATGTATTTAATAGCTCACCGATATGTTTTAAATACTGATTAATAAGATTATAATCATACTATACAAAAAAAAAATGAACGTGACTTCATAACACCAACAATAATTCCCATTGTTGTCGCACTCTACATAAGCAAAATTTTGTTCAAATCTAGATTGTGATGTTATTGTTGGTAATTGTTGGTGGTATGAAGTCATAATCATTTTCGTTTTCAGTTTATGTTACTTTTATAATGGTACAGTGAAATTAGTGACCATTTAAAACATATTGGTGACATATTAAATGCAAAGGAAAATTCAAATGTTCCAAATTTTTTGTTCACCAGTACATATATATACACTGGTGGCCATAATTCTGGAAACTTTTTGTTTTTGTACTGAATTATTATAACATCTGCATGGATTCACAGATTTATATAATTGAAAATGTTACTCGTGACTGATTCGTTAATTATGGGGTTATAATAAAGGTATTATATTAAATCCTGAATATTTTACAATAAATAATCATTTCTATGTGGGAGATCATGTTCCTGTCGTTTAAGATCTAAATATTAATTTCAGATTTAATTATAATTTCCCATTATTTACTGTAATGAAAACTGGTCCATTGTTGATTTTAAGATTAATGTTGATCAATAGAAGCATTGTTGAACACTGTTACCGCAAAATATGGACATTATTAATTTGTTTCTATCATTAGTCTGATTTACGCATCGTTTACAATGACGCGACATACGCGACACGACACAGCGACGCGACATTATATAAATTATGGCCCAATAGGAAATCCGAGTTCCATGACGTCACGACGCAGATCGCGACGCGACAAAAGATAAAATTGAGTTAACTTTTACCGCGCGACGTTACCAGAATGCGTATGTGTTTTGTTTATGATAGCGTCGTGTGCAACAAAATTGAATACTTTTTCAGATGAGATGTTGATAGAATTGGTTAAAGGATGCCCTGAATTATACAGAGTGAACCGTGAGTAATGTCATTAATTTCTAGAGGTTATTCTTTGGGATATTTCAAACAAAAAAGGCTAATATAATTTTGCTCGTTTTTGCTTCATTTTCGAGAAAAAAAATTATTTTATGTGAAACATTTCATGGCGTATTTTGGGAAAGCCATTGAATTAACTTAATTCCCTATATGCTTAGTCAGTTTAAGAGAGCAGTGTATTATGATAAAAAAATAGTTTTTGTCGTTCAAATATGCAGAAATTTCATCTAAACAATTTTAAAGTTTCGTTCTGAAAAGGAATTTTAAAATGTTACATTTGTTACATCAAATTTCTGCGTATTTACTATCATAATACAGTGCTCTCTTAAATTGACTGAACATATTGGTAATTAAATCAATGGTTTTTCCAAAAGACGGTAAGAAATGTTTCATATAAAACAGTTTTTATCTCGAAAAGGAAGCAAAAGGAAAAGAAAAATTATATATATATTTTTTTTTTGTTTAAAATATCTGAAAGAATAACTCTCTGAAATTAATGACATAATTTACTGTTCACCTTTTTTATTACGGTTTGTTTACGTGAAATACACAATACTTTCCATCCATGGCTCCCACGAAGTTCGGAAAATTTACTTTTTTCCAATAGGTAGGCTATCCTTCTTCCATCTTCGTGAAATTGTCCTCAAAGTGTTTCCATTTTATGAGGTGCTTTTTAATTTATCCCAGATTACAGGACTTGTTTCTAACACTATAGACCTAATGGACATTGTGTACTTGCAGTACGAAACTCGTAAAGAGAGAGAGAACCAAGTTCTTAAAGAGAGATACCAACTATTAGGGAAACCTAACCTCAACGTTACGCTTAGACACTCTGCTGGATGCCTCCCGCATTGTACGTTTTTGTATTTGAGGGCCAATGATAAGCAGGACATCATCAAATTGCGAAGATGTCATCTGCATATAGTTATGATATGTTGATTCTTCTACTCCAAAAACCGAGAAGGCAGGCATCGTTTCATTTTAAGTTTCCTAATCAACATGAACCAGCGATTCAAGTAGCGGAATTGTGAACACCAGTCCGCGATGCGATACTGCGATGTCGCGTCATTGTAAATTAAGCATTAAGATTTCGTTAGGTTAACACCTGATCGCTTTACAACAAACTTTATTGATCATTTTATCACAAAGGATCCACGAAAGGACTGGACACCTTCTAGGGCACTCACACATTCAAGGAAATTGCATGAAAACTTGGTAATTATGCTACATTGTCTGCGTCCAGAATGTATGGCAGAGGTACAAATCCACAAAATATTGTAAAACAACACCTAGGACTGGTAGAAAACCTAAAGTAAGTCCAAGAGATGTGAGGCGGATTTGTCAATTAGCATTGAAAGATCGAAGGCAATCTTCTGAAGAGATACAGGAAATTCTACACAACAGTGGACTTAGTATTTCTGCGAGGACTGTTCAAAGGATTCAAAGCTTCTCCATTTAGGCGACGAACGTATTTGACTCCATTACTTTCAAATATAGAAATCCTTGTTTTATCGCTCCATATCACTTTCGCCTAGCCATCATTGGTCCATGATTGATGATTTTTGCACCAATTTACACGATTTTCTCGTTGCCCTTTGTTGAGAAATGGCTTTTTTCTGGGTGTTCTTGCTTTCAGCCTATTGTCAAATAACTTCTTTCGAACATTCCTTGCAGAAATATTGAGTCAATTGCTGTGTAGGACTTCCTGTATCTCTTTAGAAGATTTCCTTTGATATTTCAATGCTAATCGACAAATCCGCCTCTCATCTCTTAGACTGACTTTAGGTTTTCTACCAGTTCTAAGTGTTACTTTACAAGATTTTGTGGATTTGTACTTCTGCCATACCTTCTGGATGCCAGACAATGTAGCACCATTACCAAGTTTTCTTGCAATTTCCTTGATTGCGTAGCCTTCTCGAAGTGTGACTGCCCTAGAAGGTGTCCAGTCCTTTCATGGATCCATTGTGATAAATTCATCAATAAAGTTTGTTGTAAAGCCATCAGATGTTAACCTAACGAAATCTTAAGTCAGACAAATGATAGAAACACACTAATAATGTCAACATTTTATGCTAACAGTGCTCAACAATGCTTCTACTGATCAACAATAATCTTAAAATCAACAATGGATCAGCTTTTATTACAGTAAATAATGGGAAATTATAATTAAATCTGAAATTAATATTTAGATCTTAAATGACAAGAACATAATTTCCCACATAGAAATGATTATTTATTGTTAAAATATTCAGGATTTAATATAATACCTTTATTATAACCCCATAATTTACGAATCAGTCACGAGTAACATTTTCAATTGTATAAATCTGTGAATCCATGCAGATGTTATAATAATTCAGTACAAAAACAAAAAGTTTCCAGAATTATGGCAACCAGTGTATATATATATATATATATATATATATGAAATTATTATTACATTAACACATTGATTATTGCACAAAACACACACTTAACCAACTAAATGTAATTGTGAGGATTAGAGAGAGAGAGTCGCTTGCCATCACGTTCCACTTCTTCCACTAGGTGGCTCCCGACATTGCATAGAGCAAGGAAATGACAAACCAAATTACTCTAAACGTCTGAAATGTTACTACAGATGTGTCGTATTATGTGATAGGATAGGTTTAGGTTACATTAGGTGTGTAGTATTATGTGAGAGGTGTTGGTGGCACTTAAAACCCCTTACTTTCTTCCTCAAATCACGTCACATTCAGGAAATATGGCGGTATTTTCTGTTGATGCACGTCGCATTTTGTATATAAGTAAGGCATATATTTTGGGGCGAATTGGGTGGACATACAGTTCTCCCAGTGGTCACTTCCAATTTCCACTTCACAATGCTATAAATCGTAGGTATTTTCAGGGTATTTTAGCAATTTCGTCTAGTAGCTAGTTCATAAGTAATCTTCAGAAACCTTGGAAAAAACCAAACAAGGTAATCAGTCCAATCAGAAATCGAACCCACGCCCGAGCGCAAATTGGGATCAGCAGGCAAGCTCCTCAGCCTACCGAGGTATGCCGGTGGCTAAAATACTAAGATAAACAGCAGTTTCATGTTATGACATATGATGTCACTTGTGATCCGTTAGTAATCTATAAGAACTTTACTTCTTTCGTAAAATGGAAAGATTCAACTCCATCCTTTACAATATCTTTCATCAGTAATTTGTAATATACAACACCACACTTTTGTGGAATAGCACTCAGCCGACTACAGACCTTACATCCGTATACCTCAACAATGGTGCACTATAGTCCAACCAGTACAGGATATCTGATAGTTATCATTATGTTCTCCCTTGCTACTATAGCTGGTCCGAGGAACCAGATTTCGCCAGCGGTTCAGGCTGCTCAAATTCATGAGTATACTTGGTGGGATGCGGAGTGGCTAAAATTTCATGACCAAATTTCTTCCCCCATGTAGACTCCTCAGCTATTGCGCCCGACAAATTCAATTCTTAAACCGGAACAATAGGTTATAATTATTATTTGTGATGAGTTGCTACAAGTTTCATAAGCAAGGAGATGTTGCTGCTTAAAACAAGGCACTGATTTATATTTTACCTTGCTCATAGCTCCAAATTACAGAGTAAATGAGAAGCGTTTTTTCAAAAGCTGGTAATTACAATTTTTGTGAAAATTGAGGTTTTTATGTTCTCTTATAGTTTCGAGAACTGCCTATCTAATGGTTAGGTTGGTTTTTTCACACACGCTTAAAAGCTGCTGAATGTTGAGAGTTTTTGCAGACTCCTATAACACTCTGATTGCTTGCATTTTCTTGCTGATTGACGAGATAATACCGAGGATTCGCCATTCCTTCCGGTAAAGTAAACCGTCAGAAAAAACTCAAGCAGTAATCAGTAGAAGCGGGAATCGAACCACGCTAGAGCACAGCTCTGAATCAACAGGCAAATGTACCTGCCGTTGAGTTACGCTGATGACCAAGATGCCTGTTTTATTTGCAAAAGGTTGATATATAGTTGAAAGATCCATCAATCACTCATGATGAGAAAGCTGCCATCCAGTGTGAGAAATGTTTTCATCAGATAGAGGTAATACATTTTATATAGCCGAATATAAATCAATTAAATATAATTTCATAGAGTATTGCTACGATATTAAGAGTTTTAATATTAAATACATGTGTCATTCAATAATTAGTGGCAACGTTTCAATTAAGAAGAAAGAAAACATTTCTGGAACAGTCACATTGTTGCAGTGCTCAGAAGTAATCTCCAACATGAAGTACCTGCCTTCTCACCTCAGAGAGACGACAGATGCCATCCACAGCATCTTGTTGTACTTATCTTGGAAAAAGACTGCTCTACTGCAGTTATAATTGTCTGTCTGGTCCTAAAGCAAACTCCTCTAAGTGGTAATTTCATTTTCGGGAAAAGGTCAAAATCACATGGCCTCATATTTGAGGAGTATGGAGGATGCTCCAGAATTTCCCAGTTCCATCTGCGAAGTAAATTAACCACAGGGGCAGCTATGTGAGAGTGAGCACCATCTTATAGCACAATAGGATGAGAATTCAGGACATTTGGACGTTTACGGCGTACCGCTGGTGGTAAATCGTGTTCCAGAAAGTAACTGTAATATGCATCATTCACATGATTTCCCGCAGGAACTGAATGAGTGACAAGGACATCGTCAAAATCATAAGCAACAATGAACATGACTTTAAGTGAATCCTGTTCTTGCTGATACATTTTTTGGCTGTTGGGAATCATTGTGCTGCCACTCATTTGATTGTCTCTTCAATTTTAATTGGTAGCATCGAACCCAGGATTCTTGTAAAGTTATTATGGGTCGAAGAAACGCTCGTCTTCACGTCCATAGCGTTCTAAGTGCAATCTCCATTCTCTGCCACATGTTTTCCTCTTTAAGATTGTGTGGAACCCATCGAGCGCAGATTTTCCACATCATTAACTTCTTCTTAAGAATGTGAAGAATCGTACCAGGAGCAATTCCAACTTCCCTTGCTAGATCAATACTTGTTCAACAACAGTGTTCTTCCAGTAATGCTCTTACAGCATTCACATGCACATCATCATTTGTTGATTACGGTCTGCCGGCTCCACGTTTTTGATGAACATCTTCCCTCCCATTACGAAATACATGTGCCCACCTAGCCATAGTACGATATGGTGAAGTCTCTCTACCACAAGCTTCCAGTAATGCTGTATGGCATTGTCGAGGATTCTTGTCTCTTGCAATCTGAATTTTAATGACTCATCTTTGTTCGTATTTGCTAGACATTTTAGAGCGCTACAGATAACAGTCTACAAAGTAAACTCACTACAAATATCTTATAAATGAGATTATTGTCTTCAAACTCACAAACACCATACATAAAATGCTCTTCTTTCTCACTGTTATTAGCTTGCATCATTTACCGCTGATAGCACCACATACAAACATTGTTGCCACTAATTGATATTAAGTATGTATCACAACTTTTGTACTGGCTGGCTGCCTGGCTTTACGAGAGCTGGATTAGGGATTGGTCCATATTCTTAGGCACACTTGGCACATTGTGCGCCCTATGTGATGATAGTCCAAGTCCGACAGGTGACCTGGGTGGCATTCGAGAACCCGAAGCTGATAGGTGGACCATCTTACCTCAGCCTCTGTAGTGCCAGGTCCCATCCTCATACAAGCACTCTGATAAGCCTTATTGTCTGAAGCCCCAAGCCCTTCCTGTATCAGCATCAGAAGCCAATACTACACCCAAAACTTCACCCCAGCCTTTACTATTGCAGATGATAGATGAAATGAGGATTTGGAGAGTATTGATGGAATGGTACAGGGAAATGAGAGTACCCCAGGGAAAAAACCCACCACAACGCCTACTTTTCCCACAAGAAATTCAGTCACGACCTGGTGGGAATCAAACCTGGACGCCTGGAAAGAACACCAGCATACCGTCACTCGTACCACAGACGCGGAAACTTTTGTATTTAAATAACTGTTAATTAAGGATTTTATATCGATGTTCTGAAAGACAACTGCTACTAAGATATTGAGGTATAGGCCTATGTATAGATATGCAAATAATACAAGAGAACATTAAAAATTTGTTCTGTATAGTCTTACACAGCTGTCAAATTATATTTTCATTATCTGTATCAGAGGTGCTTCTACACGAGTTACAAACATGAATTTCTTGGTTGGAACAACGGTCTATGTTACTAGTCACTTCTAGCATATCCAGTTGTTTACATCATATCAGGAGTTACAGCAAGGGAGTTTGTTCTCTTTACGAATACTGGGTTCTTGAACTCTTGTGTATTAGTTTTCAGTTGATCTATTACATAAAATGGATGACTGCAAGGCAGTGACGATTTCTACAGTAGATATTGACTGGCTAAATAAATCTAAAAAAAAAAGGATCCAAACAAATTAATATTAATAAGTGGAAAGATGTGTCACGAAAGTCGCTGAGAGATAGTCGTCTTGAGTATAGAACAAAAGACGAAGTCGCAAGTTACCGATAGTGGGAAAGATCCCCAAAATAATGCAAGTTTCTGTCTCTTATTTCTGCAGTATTTTATTAGTTGTACTTTAATTTACTCTTTACCTAGTGTTAGTTCAGCCACCGGCGTGGATCTGAAGTTGCGCTCGGGTGCGGGTTCGATCCCCACTTGGGCTGATTACCTTGGGTTTTTTCCGAGGTTTTCCCCAACCGAAAGGTGAATGCCAGGTAATCTATGGCGAATCCTCGGCCACATCTCCCCAAATAGCATCTCACTATCACTAATCTCATCGATGCTAAATAACCTAGAAGTTGATACAGCGTTGTTAAATAACCAACTAAAAAAAGTGTTAGTTCATTTATGTTGTGTTTTGCCACTATATTTTATCTTACAATTATTTTATCGAAGTATTTCGTTTCAGGAACAGATTTGTGGAGATTCTTGTAAGGACATATCCTCACAGCTTGCTCTTGATGTCAGAAACGAGCTATTTAAAATGTATTACTCTCTTACAGTCAGCATTTAAAACCTCCGATTGTTATTGTCATTATTATTAAAATTTATACTTAATAGATAAGCCATCTGTTGGGATGGATACTCAATATTCGGGACAGGGATTCAAATCCCATCCCGTAACAATTTCTCAACTGTAATATTTAATTTTCTTTATTCATTTGTTATTGTTACAACTTTTATTAATTTAATGGTGTCCCTACACCTAAATACTGCAGTTATTTTCTAATAATAGTGTTATTATTTGATCAATATTGTATGTTTATTTTAATATGACATTGAATGTAACTTTAATAAATTACCTGGCGTTAATTCATATTAATATATAGGATTTAAAAATATATGTCATAATAAGTTTGTTGATAAATTAACCTTTTTATTGATTTTGTATATTTCATAATATTCTGATTGTATAAAACTGTTTACTGCCTGTATTCCCCAGTAGCATTTCTGTGGAGTTAAAAATGTTACAAATTTCTATGATGTGTAATATAACTTTCAATAACATACAATCGTATACCTCGCTTAATGTACAAAACATATTGATGGAATAACGGCCTATATTGCCCATCCGATAGTTAATTTATGAGCAGAATTACGATGTAACATTTTTGGTCCTCCTGCACAGGTTGCAGATTGTAACATAGACTGTTCTTTGGCCCAGCGCTTCAAAAATATTATGTATAATTTGCAATTTGGTATGTAGGTAGTTACTGAATTTTTTAAAAAACTTCCACAAATTTTCTTTGAAAAAAATCATAATGTTTTACTTCTTTACAGCTGAAAGTACAGATGTCTTAAAGATGTTAGGTTTGACATTTATACAGCGAAAACAATCGCTAAAAAATAATTATAACTTTCAAGTTGAGCTTTACACGTCGGCTTGAACAGTCGCACAGCTCTTCGACATATTTCTATTAGCAGCAAGAATTTGTTGGTAGACAAGAGAGGGGGAAATAAGAGGTTTCCTTGTAACACGCGTAGTATTGCTTTGTCACTCACTCGGGAACTCGCCTTCTGCCTAGAATGTAGACAAGTTAGACTCAGAGATTCGTTTTGTGTAAAGATGTAGACGAAAGGAATTGAAATTGTGCCGTGGAGGTTAATATTGAATTTGAATTGAAGTTTCGAGAACGCGGAAGTTATCCCTTCTTATATTGTTCTGAAAGGTTCCAGTTATAGTAACATGTATTCGGTATTGAGTGATCGCTTGTTTGGTAAAGTATTAAATGAGATTCATCTGTTTGGTAAAGTATTAGTTTGGTATTTTCTAAATTCTTTGAGACATTTCATACTCTGATTAGTCTATGGTGTGTTTGTAGTAATTTAATATTGTATAAATGTGTGTTTATAATTTATTAGTAATCGAGTCAAGATTTAATATGGCATTGAGCCAAAAGTAATGTAATAGAGTACCAGTATCTTGTACTGATTGTCGGCCATTAACTCTCATTTTGATTATTTAATTTAGTCCAACATTGTTATATATTTTTCATTATGAACTCTTTGTTCTTTAATGTCAATCTCATTGTACATACTTGTATTGTTTACATATTCAATTAATTATATGTTACATTATTTAGTATTCGGCATTGGTTATTTGTATCCTGGTACTGCACAACTTGATCAAATCCACATCACCTTTACCACCTGACCTAGTAGCCGTATCCGATATATTAGTGTTACAAAGTGTAGGAGAAAGGAAATTAAATATCTAGAACTATATTTCATGTAGATATCGATTTTTTACAAAAAACGCTCCACATTAATAACGTCCACACGAATTTGTCTCACTGTAGTAATATAAGGAGAGTTGTCAGAGGTCGTATATCATTTCTGCTCGAATCAATATTAAAGAAAACAACTGAGGAGCTCATTTTCAAAACGTCTCTTGTTCGCCTGATAAGAAAAATGTGCCTCCTGTGTCTCTGCATTCTTTAAATGTAATTCTACATGCAACTCATAATTTGGTTTCAAAACGCCCTCTAAACCACTAAAATCATGCGTTGAAAGTGACTATTGGAATCAAACTTGCTCTTGTAAACAACAAAATTGCGATAAAATATTAGTTCCAGCTTTGGAATAAAAGAGTCTCATGCTACATTTCATTCTAAATTAGGGTGACCAGATTCACATCGATAAAAAAAAGAGGACACAAAGCTTAAAAAAGGAGGACATTGGAAAAAAGGACAGAAAATATGTATTTAGATTGAGGCTTATTATACATGTAGTTTAAATTCCGTCAATATCTATTTTATTACAAAATATTTACAGTATAGATTTAGGGTTATATCACACTACTTAAAACTATACTAATATCTATTTTATTACAAAACAAGTATGAAAAACTTAATAATAATGATCTTAAGTCAGCTACATATCAAAGTCAAGAGAACTATAATTGAATCGATTATTTCGAAAACGTGACATGTAACATTTTCCTGCATATTACTTTTTTAACTAGAGTGCTCTTTACGCTTTCCTATAACACTGTTGTTAAAAATCATCAAATAAGTCACATTTCATCTATAGAAATGAATAAGAAATGGACTTTTAGTTTTATTAATGTAAATGCTACTGAAGTAGTTTGTGCAGAACAGTACATGTTACGTTTCCGAAATAACAAATTCAATTATTAAAGAGGACAGATGATAGCTATTTAGATTTAGGCTTAGCCTATATTATACTTAAAATTATGTCGGTATATATTTTATTACAACATAGGTCTACTTATAACAAAACTTAATAATATAAAATGATTTACAGTTAGCTATATGTATGAAAGCTATGACAATAAGAAATAGGAGCAAAGAGAGTTGTGATCGTTGACAAAGAGTATATCCGTCGTTGCTGCAACCACCTACAGGCAAATTATTTCAGAAAGGTCTAATATCAGATTATTTCAAATTATCAAGCATAGCCCTACAAGTTAGGAAAAGGAGGACATTTCTTGATTTTTAAAAAATCCGCCCAGACCCCGGACAAAGGCCTAAAAAGAAGGACATATCCGGACAAAAGAGGACGTCTGGTCACCCTGTTCTAAATGCACCCATCCTCTTTGATTTCATAATGTCTCTTGGCTAGCAGGTAACAAATTGTACTGCGTGTTCAGTTCAAAGTGTGTCATGGCTCACTGTATGCCGTCATGTGGCTAGTCGATGAGCCTATAGAATTTAATTTTCCTACACTTCCGCAAAGGCATATTACATATGTGCCAGAGAAGTTGCCAAGCAAGTACGGCATTCATTCTGAAGAGTACCTACCGATATGTACGGTAACGCCTGTAGTGGCAGGAATGTGAACTGTTTGGAAACACGTACTGAGGTGAGTTTCTTACAGTCGGGATATGGCGAGAGGGTTAAGACGATTACTTACGTATTTGTTGACATTAACTTGGACGGTCAACATGGACACGGAGCAATTGACTTGTATTGTGGAATGTTGTGGTACGCAACTGATGATAACAAATACCCTGTGTACGACTTGCCCGCACAAAATACAGTTCGAAAGAGGTTATGGTAGCACACAGACCGTACAGGCCGCCATCTGTTGCTACGACGTTCAAGTTATACCGTACACGTTCTAAAGTTCAGATTCATCAACGTCTTCGAATTTGTTCGAAGAAGAGATTCTATGAAGTAATAACACAAGGAAAAAGAACATAATAGTGCAGTCAGGGACTCAAGAAGTCCGATACTGCATCAAAATCAAAGAAGAATTAAAAAAAAAAAGTTCAGATTGAACGCTTTGATTAATAGGCAACTTCTCTGACACAAAAGCTGAAACTCGCTTCAAATCGCTGACTCACAACAGTGACGTCATGACACACTTTGAAATGAACACCCAGTAGACCTGAAAATGTTTTTCATCATTTCCCACGAACTTGAGAATGGACCAGAATGGACAAGGGTCTTATTAAAAGTAAGCTTCTCAACTCTGCTATATTCACCCACCAATTATGCTCAGTGAAAACATATAATGCAATAACTTCTTTTATTACATATCGCCTTTCCCGACATACATTTTTGTGTAATAACTTAAGTCATTCTGGAGTCAAATACATTTGTCTGTGGAAATCTGAAAAGAAGTAAGCATGTACTTGGGCAAAACAATATATTACCACACTCTAGTATATACAGTCGCGAAGCTCAATACGTAGTAAATATGCAAACATTAGATAGTTGCTCACCACTAGGATCGCTAATATCGCCTCATTACAGGCAATGCAAAATAGTACCATTACAGTCTATTGTTTCTAGCACCCTCAAAACTCAAGCTTCGTGACTGTATATAGTAGACTGATATAACAGAGCTGTTATTTTACATCCTACGTTACAATGCATTTTACTCTGGAATGTATACGCGTGCTTTCGTTGGTATGACGATTTAATAATAATGAAGTGGAGAGAGATTGGAAAAATAGTCACTAGTTCTTAGTGAACATCTGTATATTATATATTTCATAATTATTGTATCTTATGTGCTCCAGGAAGGAAATATATACGATCTACACGCTACTGAAATAAAGACAGAATATATGGACCAAAGCTATGATCTGAAATCAGAGGTAACATTTGAGGAAACTTCTGTGCCAATTGACTTTCCCATCGTGAAAAGTGAAGCTGAGGTGAGTGTAGTTAGTGAAGTGTTTTGGTCGGTTGTTCTCACGTTATGTACTGACTGATGTGGCTGCTACATTCAGGTGACCAAGGATACGAATATTTCTCTCTTGCTGACTATTTCTTCATAATGCTTCATCAATTTTCTTCAACCAATTTTTCTGGTAGATATTGCGATACTGAACGTTCACTTAATCCTATCCATTTTGAATTTTTTAATTTCTGATGACAGTATTTACCAACTTTAATTGGTGATCTAGAATAGAGTGGATGTGTCTCAATTCAATGGTAGGTGAGTAAGCTTGTGTTTTTAATTGCTTTGCTTTTCTCAGCGACAGTGTTTGACTGTTTACCAGGTTTAATAGGATTTAAAATCAAGTCTACAACATATAAACTGCCACGCATTGTTCTTAAAGTTTTACTTCTCTATATTTTTATTTTATTTGGTTATTTTACGACGCGGTATCAACATCTAGGTTATTTAGCGTCTGAATGAAATGAAGGTGATAATGACGGTGAAATGAGTCCGGGGTCCAGCACTGAAAGTTACCCAGCATTTGCTCGTATTGGGTTAAGGGCAAACCCCGGAGAAAACCTCAACCAGGTAACTTGTCCCGACCGGGATTCGAACCCGGGCCACCTGGTTTCGCGGCCAGACGCGCTGACCATTACTCCACAGATGTGGACTACTTCTCTATACCTTTGTTTCACATATTTGCAGGAGGAGGCACGTGAGATAAATAAAGTGGAGAAGAAGGTCAAACTCGAAGTAACGACAGAAAAGGATGAAGTCTTTACAGAGAGGTGAGTGAAGTGTGTGAGGCTTTACTACGTTTTTGGTTTCACTGCCTTAATGAAATAATAATGAAGAATAGAAATTTGTAATTAGTTTCAACTTGATTTTTATTCAAATGAACGCCTCAGAATTAATTGGCATGTTCTATCTGTGAGCCTGTCTTTATGTCTGTCTCTCTCTTTCTCTCTCTCTCTCTCTCTGTGTGTTTGTCTATCTGTATGTCTCTCTGTCCCTGTGGCTGTATTCTTTATCTGTTTTTTTCCCTGTCCATCTAGTCTTTCGTTCATTTATCGTTTCTGTGTATATTTGTCTTTCTTTATAATATTTTTCTAATATAAGAAATTATAATCAGGCATTATGTAATATAATATACGCAGTGGGCCAAAAAAACCGGCACAAAATTAGAAATACTCTATTTTCGGAAATACATAACATTAATTTATAATGAATACACTGTTGGAAAGAGTAGACTTTAAAGACGAGTAGGAATTTTTATTATGTTTTTTTGAGGCTTAATTAAAATTTAAGGAGGTCAATACACAATGATGCCATGATGTGATTTTTGAAGATAATTTATTACTTCAAAATGCAGAAACTGAATGTTGGTAAAATTAATAATAATTTATGATCTTTCAAATAATCAAAATTAAAAATGATGGTCTATGTGACCGCGATTTGCCGGCACAACCATTTGTAGGCGTCTTCTCCATTGTCCAATAGCGCTGAATATCTGTCTTTGGTCAAGCCGGTCCCAACATTCAAGAAGGCGTTGTCTTAAAATGTTCAATATTACCAATTCTTGTTTTGTGGTAAACTGATTTTTGTAGTGGACTCCATACAAAATAGTCCATAGGATTAAGATCTCGTTTGAAACTCCAGCGGAAACCAACAAAGAATCTGAGAAAGGCGATTTTTCACGCAATAATCTCTCAGGAGGGATATCAGAAACAGACCATTCTCGCTGAGCATAGTTCCTTACAATTTGACAGGCAGATAAAATCATATTGGTGCAAATGTTTAAAGGAAATCTAGTCTTCGTTCGTTAAGCGATCCATTATTCACATAATGAGAACTCAAAATAGAAGAAAATGATGATAGCACAACAAATGGCTTGGCCTGCTGAACTCGTAAGACGATACTGTTAATTCGGCATAAACGATCAATTTTGCACAGCCGTACAAAAAATCAAAATAATGTTTAATAAATGGTAAAAAATTAAATATTACAATACTTTTCCGGTCTACAAGGACTGTGAAATTTCCCTATGAAATAAACTTTCAAGTGAAATCATTAGCTACTGGAATATAACCATTTAACTTTTAGCATGCAGGCTTTCACGGCCGGTGTCTAGTTGAAACAGAGCTTCCGGGCTAAGATGCCGTGGTCTACTGGTGCTGACGTTACCAGACGTTTCGTCTACTTCTTTATCTTCAGTGGTTAGGTATCCTCGGTCGAAGTCTTCTGCTCGGGATACCTGTAGCAACTGATGACCTGACTGGTTGCTCGTCCTTATTTATAGCGCCGAGACTTGGTGTTCCGTTGTCGCGGCGGTCCGCGCCCGTCAGATCGTGACCTTGGACTGGCCGTGGCGTTGATTGGTCGCGGCGGCTCGCACCTGCTCGGTCCCGGTGGCCTTGGCCACTTCATTGAGAAGATTCAAACGCTGAAAACCCGACCTGGAGACATTATGGTCAGCTTTGATGTGGTGTCTCTGTTTACCAGAGTCCCAATTATAGAAACCATAGAACTATTGAAGAACATCTTCCCAGAGGACATTGTAGCGCTATTCCAACTGGTGCTCACTACTACGTATTTTCAATGGAATGGGGACTTCTATGAACAGACAGACGGAGTAGCCATGGGCAGCCCTCTTAGCCCGATGGTTGCCAACTTCTACATGGAGTCCTTTGAAGATACTACACTCAAGGCCACGACACGAAGACCTGAATGCTGGTTCAGATACGTGGACGACACATTTGTGGTGTGGAGACATGGAGAACCAGCACTAAGGGATTTTCTCAACCATCTAAATGGGGTCCACAAACAGATCCAGTTTACGATGGAATTAGAATCAGACGGAAGGTTACCGTTCCTGGATGTGTTGGTCCACAGGAAACCGGACGGTACCCTAGGACACAGCGTCTATCGGAAACCCACCCACACCGATAGATACCTACACAAGAGCTCAAACCATCATCCTGGTCAAAAACGAGCCATGATGAAGACTCTGATTGAGCGAGCGCAGAAAATCTCATAACCACAACATCTCCGACAAGAAATGGCCCACTTAAGAGCTGCGCTAAGCAGTAACGGGTACTCAGCTCCGGAGATTAGGAGGGCCATGCATCCCAGGAGAGATCTGAACGGCCATCCCAAAGCCACACTCTAGTCCAGCAGAAGAAGAAGGGGACGGTCTTCCTCCCATATCATCAGAATGTCACGGACCGGATCGGCAAGATATTAAAACGGCACGATGTAGACACGGTTTTCCTGCCGACCCAACAAGTCCGTAACATGCTGAGATCGGTAAAGGACAAGAGAGGCAAGTTGGTTGCCGCAGGTGTATACAGGATTCCGTGCTCCTGCGGTGCCATATACATAGGCACTACGCAACGTAGCGTCAAAACTAGACTAGTGGAACACGAACGGAACTGCAGATTGGGACAGCTGGATAAATCTGCAGTGGCCAACATGCGTTTCAGGATGGGAGGCACGACATACAGTTCCGAGAAACAGACATCCTCAGTAACACGTCCAATTACTTCCCCCGCCTATTCAGGGAAGCGATTGAAATCCATAAACATCCAAACAATTTCAACCGTAAAGAAGAGGGTCTGAAACTTAACAACTGCTGGCATCCTGTCCTGAAACGTACAAAACCTGTGCACAGCGACGGTACGACGGATGAAAACCGAAATCCTGCGAGTGCTGCCCGCCACGATATTGGAACACAACAACCAGCCCAAGGCCACCGCATTCTAGCGAGCGCGGACCGCCGCAACAACTGTGCGCCACGACCAGCCCAAGGCCACCGGGACCGAGCAGGTGCGAGCCGCCGCGACCAATCAACGCCACGGCCAGTCCAAGGTCACGATCTGACGGGCGCGGACCGCCGCGACAACGGAACACCAAGTCTCGCCGCTATAAATAAGGACGAGCAACCAGTCAGGTCATCAGTTGCTACAGGTATCCCGAGCAGAAGACTTCGACCGAGGATACCTAACCACTGAAGATGTCTGCCGTAGAAGTAGACGAAACGTCTGGTAACGTCAGCACCAGTAGACCACGGCATCTTAGCCCGGAAGCTCTGTTTCAACATTTAACTTTTGTGCCTTTTTTTTTTGTCCCACTGTGTGTAATGCCTTTTCATGCTTGTACCATATAGTACATGTTTGCATGCATTGAGTACGCGTGACTTTTCTGTGAATAATAGTAAAAAGTTACAGATTTTTAAATGTTTTCATTAACAAGTCTTTGAGCCAGGGACGTATTCTAATATTGCCTGTAGTTCAGCCATGAAAAAATGTAAGCTGTAATATCCCACTGAACATTGGCACCTGCCCTCGCTGCAGGTGTGAGGGATCCAAAATTGCAGCCATGCCATATGGCGTCTCAGGATTATTTCGTCACGGCTGAAGAACTGTGAAACTAATTGTTTGAATTGTTAACGTGATTTCGATACTCCTACATTTATATTAGACATGAATTATACACTTTGAGTAAACCATATAAGAACAGCTTTGATGTGAGCTGTCATTAATTTTCGAATGTCGCCTGAAGAGAAAATATATTGCATGAACTTCATTAATTACTTTTCACATCATAGATCCATGAGTTCACACCTGTGGAGTAACGGTCAGCGCATCTGGCCGCGAAACCAGGTAGCCCGGGTTCGAATCCCGGTCGGGGCAAGTTACCTGGTTGAGGTTTTTTCCGGGGTTTTCCCTCAACCCAATACGAGCAAATGCTGGGTAACTTTCGGTGCTGGACCCTGGACTCATTTCACCTTCATTTCATTCAGACGCTAAATAACCTAGATGTTGATACAGCATCGTAAAATAACCCAATAAAATAAAAAAATAGATCCATGCCCTGCACAAAAATAAAACCTCGAGTCGAACATAGGTGTAATAGCCTTCATAACTCAAATGCGTCAGTAGTAGACTACTGTTATGATATCAGTGTAAAAATTGATAGAATTCGCTGAAGTGAGGAATTAGTTGCAGCATCTTTCAACTGTGCCATTATGATGTCATCAACAAATGGACATGACGCTAGCCTGTGGCTTAGTTGCAAAGAGAAATTATTTTGTTTCTCTCTCCCTGCTTTGTTCTTAACATTACTGAGAGATAACCTTGGTTCACAATAAATTGAGGAAGAAAACGGGAAACTGAGTACTTGAACCTGAAGATTTTAAAGTCACAATGAACTGAGAATGGAAGAGACTATGCATATCGATATGTAGCCTATACCAGTAACGATATGTGTATTCGTTATTACGCTTCTGATATTATTCGTGTATAATTGGTCAGTGGTGTTCTCTTATGAGTAGAAACGAGCCGACATAAACAGAGATTAAGTAACTTCAAACTTTATGTCACGGAATATTTATAAAATCAATTCGCGTGGTAATCTTGTTACATACAGGCTGATTCACGAGGATTTACCGCCACTTACACGGAGCCTATTTCTGAAGATATTTTGAGCAAAAAATGTCATATAAACATGTGTCCTATCCTCAATACGACAGTTGCATTACTTTGAATTTGTTTGATATACTATTTTCGTTTCTAATTAGTCTATTTCAACGTTATTCCCTGGACCATATCATATTGCGCCCTAATTTAGTGTCATAACGTTATATATTCGAAAACTTGCACGTTCTTCTTTTGCATTAAAGATCCGCCCTTATATTCCGTAAACCTTCCACTTGACTAAACTATTTCCAACTAAAGATTGAAGTAGACGTAAACAAAACCGAAATGTATTACTCCGCAATCGCAAGCTAGCTACCAAAGCAGCCACCAGGGCGCATTATTTTCAGCAAGTGAGCACGCAGGGCAGCCACCGTCTGGTATATTGCAGACATTTCAACACATTCATTGAACTAACCCGTAAAATGCTCACAGAGGGTTAATATTTATTATTTCTCTACTATGAATAGTGGATTTTAATTTTCTGTAGATTCGTGATTAAATGTTATTCTTCGAAGTGTGGAGAATTTCTTTAATTCTACAGAAATTTATTTGAGGTTGGCAACACTGAATCTCGCACTGTGTTATACCAGCTGTGTTGATGTGCTCTGTGACGCTGCAAGTCACCTTGGGAGGGATTTAATGCCTATTACGCATGCGCGTAGCCATAATACACGTTACAAAGATTTAACATGCAATGTCTGAAACTACTAATATAAACATGTTGTTTAAATCGTAAAAAAGTGTTCTTATAAGCATGTTTAATTCACTCGTATTCCATGTATATTATACATTTTATTATTTTAGAAAGAACTATTTTAATATGAGGAAGAAGATGACAAGCATGAGTTTGGAGGCGTTGTACGTCCAATAGCCAATCAGGAACCATTATGCTACGTGCATTTATTTACATTTACTTCAATCTTTAGCTGGAAAGAGAGTAGTACACCGAAGTCTTTGAGAATATATCACGGATTTTACTACCAATAGGACGATTCTCTTTTGTTTTATTTTTTTTAGTCGGTTATTTTACGATGCTGTATCAGCATATAGGTTATTTAGCAGCATTTGCTCGTATTGAGTTGAGGGAAAACCCCGAAAAAAACCTCAACCAGGTAACTTGCCCCGACCGGGATTCGAACCCGGGCTACTTGGTTTCGCGGCCAGACGCGCTGATCGTTACTCCACAGGTGTGGACTCTTTTGTTTCAATTAGCTTGATATGGTATTTTGTTATATCTTCTTCTGTAGAATTTTTACATTAAGAACTCTAATTTATATAGATTTATATACATCCCAATATTTTTTAGCGTTGCTTACTAGTTGCATGTACGTATAGTAAAATTTGTCTCTCATGTAATTGTTTTCCGGTTATTTAATGTGCTTTATTGTTCTAACTCAAATCATATTTTCTTCACAGCATTGAAGTACTAGATTCCTGCAACACTATTACTGAAAACGAGTGTCTTCAAACAGAAGAGAAAACATTCAAATGTGATGTTTGTGGAAAGTTGTATCTAGACTTTGCAAAGCTCACATGCCATTCTCTTTTACACATGCGGAAGAGACCGTTCATTTGCAAAGTGTGTGGAAAAGATTGTTTCGAGTTTTTTCGTCTCGAAAGACATGTGCGTGTGCATACCGGCGAGAAGCCATTTAGTTGTAATATATGTGGAAAGAAATTTTCGGATGCGGGTTACGTGATGAAAAAGCATGCACGTGTACACACAGGAGAAAAGCCGTTCAGTTGTGATTTATGTAAGAAGAATTTTTCTGATTTGTGTAATTTGAAACAGCATGTACGTGTGCACACAGGCGATAAACCATTCAGTTGTGACGTATGTGCAAACAAATTTAACCAATATAGTCATCTGAAAAAGCATGCATATGTACACACAGGTGAGAAGCCATTCAGATGTGATATATGTTTGAAAACATTTTCGGTAGCAAATTCTCTAAAGCATCATGTTCTCTTACATTCGGGCGAGAAGCCATTCAGCTGCGAAGAATGTGGAAAGAAATTTTTGCTATTTTCTAGTTTCAAAAAGCACGAACGTTTGCACACAGACGAGAAGGCATTCAATTGTGTTGTATGTGGAAAGAAATTTTCCATTTTGGGTAATCTGAAACAGCACGCACTCGTACACACAGGTGAGAAGCCATACTGTTGTCATATATGTGGAAAGAAATTTTCGCAGTCTAGTCATCTGAAAAAGCATGAACGCGTACATAGAGGCGATAAAACATAATACATACAATTTTGTGGATGAAATGTTTGGGCGAATTCGGTGAGAATTATAAAGTGTCAAATGTCCAAGGCTGAGTGTATAACAGTTAAGACTCTGAGAGTGACTTTCCTACTCAGTATATTCCAATACTTGATTTGATGTTATGATCGTATCACAGTCTTTATCTGCCAAACACTATGCAGTGTTCCTGTGTCAGGATTTTTTTAAGAAATCTCACTCCAAATTATGTTTTTTTGTGATAGGTACATCGTATTAAGGACGTAACAAAATCGTTGCAGTGAATAAAAAAGATTTTGATAATTAATCTAATTAATGTATCCACCTGTTTCCTGACAACATAAAGTTCACTGTAGTTTATTCAGTTTTCGTTTTTCACGAGAAAAGAGGGGTATTTTGATTGGTGTTCGTTATAGATGCCTGTTGCTAGTAGCCAAGGTTGAGGTGTAGTCAATATATACTGCAGGGCTGTGTCTTCTGCAAATGGTACTGATGATTTTAATTGATTTATTTTGTGGTTTATGGATGGACAGTATAGAAGAATGTGTTCCAGATCTTCATCATGATTATTACACCACTGACTAGAGGATTATCACAAACGTGAAATCGGTGTAGGTACAATTGCGTGACAATGTGACCTGTTCTGGCCCTTGTTAAAAATGTTTGAACACGTCTGGGTATTTTTGGTACGTTTCCAGATCATTTGGTTTCTTTTGTACAGACTGTAAAATTTTTCCTTTGTCAGAAGAGAGCCTATTGTTCATCCATAGGTTTATAAAATGAGACTTTACTGAAGCAAAAGCAGTGAATAGAGATATCACTTGAGGTTTTGGTTGCAAATATGTTGCCTGTTTTGCAATATTATCGACTTTCTCGTTTCCAGGTATACCACAATGACTAGGTATCCATTGAAATGTTGTTTCCTTTTGCAGTTTTTTTAGTTTACTTAGTTGTTTCTGAATTGGAATAATTCTATGTGCATATAGGTTTGGTACGTATTTGGTTATATTAAATATACCCCCCTTGGAGTCAGTAAATATGCAAATAGACTTTTCAGAAATTTTAGTAACACACTGAAGAGCAGCATCTGTTACTGAGTATTCCTAGTCCGAAGTGAAAACATGCAGAAACTACCAATGATCAGAATAATAAAAATCTTTCAGTGTTGTTTTACACTAAAATATTCGAAAAATATCCGAACATACAACCTTACCGTTGGTGGGCAAATAATTACGACAATTGAAACCAAATTGTAATAGTATATTATTAAAAGCAGAAACTGATTTCTGACTAGTTGTAATATGAAAATTTTAATTAACATCTCGTCCAAAATTTATTTTATGATTTGACCAATTATTCAAATAGTTTAAAAGATTATTAAGGTGACCTAAAACAATTTAGCATGACTATCTGTTGTATGGTAAGCATTAATTAAAATTGACTTACTGAAATCATCTATTAATGCACATGCTTGAAAATGCGTTGCGAAACAAAATATTCGACATTTAAAATTTTCCTTGGCATATTGTATAATTATTACTGTGCCTCCATGTTTAAACTGTGATCTTGAGTAAATATATATTGTTTTATAACCATTACTATTTACAAATTCCATTTTATCATTTGAAGGCCAGTACTCACATAGACATATGAAATGATAATTCTTATTATTTTTTAAATCTTCGAATATATTTAACTTTCCACTTATGCCTTGATATTGAAAAATTTGTAAATACAATAAAAAGTTATCCCAATATATTTTGGGTGTCAGCAACACATCGCGGGACTCTTAATGTTACAAAATTAGGCGCTACTGCTTAAGGGTTAAGTACTATTGACGACAAAAAATTCAGTATTGTCATTGGCGAATCGACAGACATGCCAGTTTCAAAGTTATTGGTTGTGTGCATTCGATATTTTGTGTCCACATTTGGTATTATTGAACTTGAAAACTGCCATTCAAATAGTATTGAGCATGATGTTAAAGAACTCCCCAAATCACTTGAACTAGATCCAAAAAAAAATCAAGGGGTAAGAACAGATAATGCAAGTGTTATGTGTGGTGTCATTAATTATGCATATGTTCAAATGAATAATGATTTTCAAAATAATTTCATTATACTAATATCACAGTCTAGTATATACAGTCACGAAGGTAGATACGTAGTAAATATGCATCCATAGATTGTTACTAACCACTAGAATCGCTACTATCGCCTGTTCACAGATAATGCGAAATAGTACACAGTCTATTGTTTCTAGTACCCTCATAAACCCAAGCTTCGTGACTGTATATACTAGACTGTGCTAATACCTTGCATTTGTCATTCTTTGCAGTTAGGGCTATCCCATGTCACAAGAAATCTTGCCAAAAACATATTCACGTTCCCACCCATTTTCCCCAATGGACGTTTTCCCGAAGCCACCTTTCCCGAATGGACTTTTTCTCAAATGCAAGATCCCGAAGGCACGGTCCCGAATTTCATTTACTACTCCGTTTCCCAAATATATTATGCGAGAAATTCCTGAACAGTAAAAGACATGAACTGACAATCACTACATGTTGCCAGGAAACAAAAAATAAAGTCCACACCTGTGGAGTAACGGTCAGTGCGTCTGGCTGCGAAGCCAGGTGGCCCGGGTTCGAATCCCAGTCGGGGCAAGTTACCTGGTTGAGGTTTTTTCCGGGGTTTTCCCTCAACCCAATAGGAGCAAATGCTGGGTAACTTTCGATGCTGCACCCCGGACTCATTTCACCGGCATTATCACCATATCATTCAGACGCTAACTAACCTAGATGTTGATACAGCGTCGTAAAATAACCCCCCCCCAAAAAAAATAAATAAATAAATTACACTTAGGCAAACATATTATTAAATTTATATTATGAGAAGCATTGCAGATGAAGCTACAAATTACAACTTTAGCGTGAGGAGATAGGCCTAAAAAGCTTTTGCTGGAACGTTACGTGCATTTAAAGAGAAGGGTGTGGCTGAAGGAAAAATATAGTAGGATTGTGCAACAGACCGTTCCAACGAATGTTCTGCGTGGGCAATTACGTCTGGACCCCCTAATAACCTGCAAGAACCGAAAGGGCCAGCCGTATCCTGACTGAGTTCCAAAAGGAAAAGAGAGATACGAGAACCATGGTTGCAGAATTCATATTGGGTAGACGCGTGAGGGCACAACAGAAGAGAGAGTGGCTACAACTTCAAACACGAATTCGAATTATCGTGGAGGATTATCACACCTATGCAGCCGATAACAGACACTCGATTACTTCAGAACACTTGGACATAATTTTAGTTTGTAAAGAGGAAGTGTAATTAATTATACCATAATTATATTAAATACATTTGAATAGTAATATAGGCCTACACTACTGTATTATCGAGAAAATTGAAAACAGAGATATCGAGAATGTGGATTCGGGAATTTTATAGTCGGGAAAATGGAATTCCGGAAAAATGGAAATCAAAGAAATCGGGAAAATGTCTGTCGGAAATGTGAATTCGGGAATTTTGTATTCGAGAAAACTGAAGTTCGGGAATGCGGATTCGGGAAAATGTCCGGGAATCAAATATTGAATTTGTGATTCCTGAAACATGTAGGCATTCTACTTTGCGATACCTATCTTATAAAAATGTATATACAACACTGTAAATAATTGTAGAAGCGACCTCTTACAAATTCCTGAAATGTGCAACACTCGTTAGGTGTCCATTGAACCAGCCATGAATAGAATTCTAGAACAATATCATGAATTGATTTATATTTTGATTTCGCACAATGTAAGGATGATTGCTATACTGTGGAAAAGATTACAGTGTGTACAAGGATCCTGCCAACAACATCTATCTGAACTACATAAAAACATTATTTTGAATGAGGTTCAGAGAGTCGATAAATTATTGGAATCAGAAAATGCAGATCCCACAAAATTATTGGAATCACTATCAAACTAGGTAGGCTAAATTCATTAAAGGGCAGAATTTTAAATTCGTTGGCTAGAATATTGATCCCTTAAAGTATAGAATTGATAACCATATTGATTCGAACTCATGTCTTGGATTTTTCGGTCGAAAATTAGCTGAAAAATTCCAATTGTGAGGCGACATCCTGAAAAATTTACGCGAAAGGACTGTTAATTTTAAAAAACGAAAATTTTAAAAAATTTAAGTAAATTCTGACAGAAATTCAGAAAAGGAGCCCTAAAAATGTAGAAATTCTCAAGAAAATGTGCCTAGTAACGATAAATTTTAAAAATCATTTAAGTAAATTCTTACTGATTTTACTATAGCTTTAGGTTTATGAAAATGCTACTGACAAAAACTGAAAACCAGTGGACAAACATACTTCACGGAATGGGTCTATCAGTCTACCACCTTAGAATTTTGGAAAGAAGTTAATCAATATAAAGATACTGCTGGTGAAAATTATTTTTCCTATGAAATCCCATCAACTGTTTTATAGCATGTTGGAACAAAGGCAGCACATCATAAGCGAAAACAGCAGAGAAAACTGAAGGTGTTGAAACGGGAATTGACATCAGAAGGTCTGCCTGGGTGTCGCAGTTGGTATAGCGCTGGCCTTCTGTGCCCGAGGTTGCGGATTCGATCCCCGCCCAGGTAAGTGTGCCTAAATGCGGGCCTCATATCAGTAGATTTACTGGTATGCAAAATAACTCCTAAAAGATAAAATTCCGGCGCACTGGCGACGCTGATATACCTCGGCAGTTGCGAGCGTCATTAAATGAAACATATATATATATATATATATATATATATTTTAACATTGACATTAGAAGGGTGGAAGAGGACGACGACATCTATTCCTGTTAAGGCGAGATTATGTTATATTGCATCATAGTAGAAATACATTTACAATTTTATTTTACTTTATGCGCGGTTTGTACTCGCTGGTTCTCTCTAACATTTTTTGGTCAGTTTTAGCCCAGAGGCGGTTTAAACACTTTTACTCACAGGGTGTTGGCAAGCCTGTTTTTACGTACACTACAATCACAGCGATCTCGATCATTTCAACCTAAAAGATTTAGAGAAAGTTGCAATATTATCTTTGTTACTTTGTATTAATATTGAACGTGACTAATGCTGTAGGCTGTCAGCAATCCATTATACGGTATTCTTCCGCAAAGGTAAGTGTATACATTGTTGTATATTGTTACATTGTATTCTATGTAAGCACAAGTTGCATGATTTATTCTTCACAAACGGACTTCGGCCAAAATCAAGATAGAAGTTTAGGACTAAACAGCATTCACCTACTTTCCATATTCACTTCAATCAGTCTCTCCTTTGTGGTATACGTTTGCCATTAGTGGAGAAATGGATACATTTCTCTCTTTCTTTGGCTTATATATTAAAATTGGACAACAGGAAGACTCATTTGTGCTCCATTTGAAACTTATGTTATGCTATCTGGGTGAATATTCTGAAATGGGCAAATATGGATAACAAAACTGGAAAAAATAATTATATTAAATTGAGTACTTTTTTCTCACATTGGTTACATTTGCTCCTATTATTGAAGATTCTGGTATCAATTCAGCTTAAAAAAATTTTCATGTGAGATTTTCTAATTAAAAAAAAAAAACAAGGGGTTGTTGTTATCTTTCCCTTACAGCCCATTGTTTAAGGCATCTTCTGTACTTCAGATTTCACTTGTCTTCGAACATTTCTTTTTCACGATGTCATATCTGCTATTTTCTTTCTTTTTTTTTTTACATTCTTTGCCATAGTCCCTTTATTTCTGCAACTCCTCTTTAGTCATATTTGCCCTCTGCCTACGTATCTTTTCCCTTTCATATTTCCTACTTTCATCATCAGACTTTTTTCTTTCCTATAAACAATCACAAGAAATAATAGTATTTAATAATTGTATGTTAAATGAAACCTCGGTCCCACAATAAAGGGACCGTGTCGACCTGGTTGGCGAGTTGGTTTCTAAGCCCAATTGCGGGTTCGATCCCGAGCCAGGTCGACGGCATTTAAGTGTGCTTAAATGCGACAGGCTCATGTCAGTAGATTTACTGGCATGTAAAAGAACTCCTGCGGGACAAAATTCCGGCACATCCGGCGACGCTGATATAACCTCTGCAGTTGCGAGCGTCGTTAAATAAAACATAACATTTAAAGGGACCGACGTTACAGGGACCGTTGTTACAAATTAGTATAATTTCCGGAATAGTTCTGACAAAATAAATCGTTAAAAATATAATGGAGGTTAGATTTTTTAGTCGACAAACATTGTAATGTTTTGCATATACTACGAACGTTTAATATATACAAACTATATTTAATGCCACCTGGGATCGGTGTTACCCATAGAAAACATAACATTCAGTCATCAGTGATGATTTTTGTATTTTTCAATAAAATAAATTACGACAATGGACGAAAAGTTTTTAACTGGCGCCATGTTGACCTCTCGTCACTACCAACCGTTAAAATTTACTACATTAAGCAAAATTGTCTTTTGTGTAGCTCTTTTATTTCGAGGGACCGGCGTTACGAAATTTTTGGGGACAAACTTTACGTTAAAGTTGTCATTCATTCATTCATTTATTTTATTCCATAGATCTTACATGAGCAATGAAGCTTTAAGATGTGGAACATGTCAACATTTTACAATATTACAATTACAATTTTTACAAATTTTTATAGTTCTACAGTTTAGTAATTTTCTACAATTTTTACAATTTTGTACAATTTTTTTACATTTTTTACATTTTTTTACATTTGTGTCCTTTCATAATTAAACAAACAACAATTCCTGTCTTTCATAAGTATTTTAACTATTTATTTTTATAATCTTGGCCAAGGAAATAAAATCAAATCGAAAAATTCCTAGAAAAACTTAGTAAAACAGAGTAAAATGTAGTTGGGGACATAGGGACCGTAGTTACATTTTGACGTTTGGACGTTATTTTTTAATTATAAATTTTAAAATTAATCCTTTTATTCTTTGTTTCCAACTAAAACATGTGAGAGTTAGTTAATTAAACGCAAAAGTAATCAGTTAACATTTTCAAGGAACTCCTTAAATCAGCCGGGACATACATTTACCCATTTTAGAATATTCACCCATCTACTGTTCTGCATTATCGTTGAATTGCTAGTATAACATACGTCGATGCTGAATGTCTTTGTGGCAACTTCAGTATTAAATTCCAAATTTGTTTTTAAGGTAAATACTGTTTCATTTCTGGAATCAGCATATTCATCTGTGCTCGTGTGTGTGTGTGTGTGTGTGTGTGTGTGTGTGTGTGTGTGTGCGTGCGTGTGTGTTTTTTTACGGAGATGTGGAATTATTATTTCACGTGCTAGTAAGTACAGTAAAACCATAGTTTAGTATATACAGTCACGAAGCTTGAGTTTTGAGGATACTAGGAACAATAGACTGTGCAGGCACTGTTTCGCATTGTCTGTGATGAGGCGATAGTAGCGACCCTAGTGGTTAGCATATTTACTACGTATTAAGCTTCGTGACTTTATATACTAACTAGACTGTGATAAAACCTCGTTAATACGCTTCCGCTTATTACGCTCTTCCTTTCATTATGATCTTTTTTATACAGTCCCTGGACATGTCATATATAATTCTGTATAATTTCACCCTCTAGTAACACTAACAAATCCCGCTGGTTGCGCTTTTCCCGATCGGAAATAAGTAAAAAAAAATCTGTATAAATCGCGAAATTTATAGTTTTGAAGTCCACACTTGTCGAGTAACGGTCAGCGCGTCTGGCCGCGAAACCAGGTGGCCTGGGTTTGAATCCCGTTCGGGGCAAGTTACCTGGTTGAGGTTTCAGTGCTGGACTCCGGACTCATTTCACCGGCATTATCATCTTCATTTCATTCAGACGCTAAATAACCTAGATGTTGATAAAGCGTCGTAAAATAACCCAATAAAATAAAAATAAAAATAGTTTTGAAGGCATGATGAAGAAATATGTTTCTATGCCTGTACTGAGCGTTTCTGTACCATGAGTGCAAGAAAATAATTTCACCCCCTACCTTTCCGAAGATGTATTTACTGATACTTTTCTTTGTATGTAAGCATTTTAACACTTCAACGTCTACCTCTCAATAAAATTCTGTCCTTTCTGTAAAATTTAGTCATCGTTTGAATTCTGAAGTGTGCAGTAAATGTGATATTGCAAAATGGCAAAGCAGAAATCTCTGTCAATAAGTGAATAATTACATTAATGTTTTTCCTACTGGTGTATCAAATTAAGTTATTTGTAATTACTTGAACCGCATAGAAAATGTTTTCATTTATGATAGCAGTACAAATACACGGCAGAAAGCATTGTTTTTTTTTTTCATATGAAATGAGCTCTTATTTTCATTTTGTACTGTAACTAATCCACAATAAAGTACGTTTCTTATGAAGTGGTGTCTAAATTGTTTTCCCCATTTCATAAATCATTTCCAGTCCATAGTACTGTCCCGCTTATAATGCTTTGAGCACAATCCTTGACGAGCGTAATAACGGGGTTATAATGTTTATTCAAATTTATTCACAATTTACATTTAAAATGATACATATGAATATATAGCCTACCCGAAGTGAGCATATGCTCGTGCTCGGGTACAATCCAATAGTCTACATAAATTTTACAGAGATCAATAATAATGTTAATGTTAGAAATAATAATAATAATAATAATAATAATAATAATAATAATAATAATAATAATAATAATAAAATTAGAATATCCGTAACGGAGATGATACAAAATAATAATACAAATTAATTCATTAATAATAATAATAATAATAATAATAATAATAATAATAATAATAATATTAGTAGTAAAACAAAAATATTTACAATAATAAAATAAATACTAAGACGATAAACTAAAATATAAAACCACTTAGCGAGAGTTAACACAACTTAAATAAACATATAATAACCAGAAAAAAAAAAATGAACTCGAAAATCAACAGAAAAGTTCGTTGTATCGCAGACGACAGCAACCGCTGTATTGACATTGTGTTATGCATTATTGGTAATAGAGGGGAGCCGAAGGTCTACGTAACTGCCGTTCTGTTCGAATCTTCTCGTACAATCATGGGAAGTTAATACTGAAAAACAAAATGTCTACGAGTCAAACTGTTCATTATTACCAGGATAAATACAAATAATACTGAAATATATTAATCAAGTTTCAGTTATAGATCTCCCCTTTTGTGCAAGAGGTATCATATCAAAATATTTTATGAATGGCGGGGAAAATTAAATTTCAAGAATTCTCTAGTGACAGAGATAGTGACAAGTACAATCAAGTGTATCTGTGGTGATGTTAAGAAAACATTTATTGCACTGTTATTAATTAATAAAATGATATATATATATTTATTATATTTTATAGGCCACCGGCGTGGCTCAGTATTAAGGCGCTTGCCTACCAGTCTGATAAAATTTATCGTTCGGGCAAACATTTTCGATTTTCAAACATGAATGGCTGATTACCTATTGGGTTTTTTCAATACGATGTTTTCCCCAACCGTAATGTGAATTAATTTAGGTTCTTTTCGGCCTCATCTCGCTATCACCAATCTCATCGACGCTAAATAACCTAGTAGTTGATGCAGCGTCGTTAAATAACCAACCAAAATAAAAATAAAAAATCTATATATATATTTATTGCAATGTTTTATTTTATGGGTTACATGCATAAGATAAATACAATAAAATATATTAGTAACACTTAAAATAATAATAAAATTTATCAAATATCATACAAACATTTTCACTTTATTTTTAAACATAAGAATGTGTAGATTGCTTAGGTCTGGATTATTTTTCAATACTGAATTGTATAGTCATGGTCCATAATTCCTATCGTGTCTTAATCCAGCTGTAGTGTGGCATTTAGGTTCTGCCGAAAGAGTTGGGACATTTCTTCTGGTCTTATGTATATGTATATCCAAACAGTTGATAAATTGCATGTCAATTTCAGTTTCTTATTATTTTCCTTTTCAGTCGTGATGGACGTGATCAAGATAGAAAGTGAGATCGACCCTCTGGCACTAGAAAGAAGTAATAACACAGATGTAGTTGAACAAAATTCTTTATCTCAGGTAATCTATATTGAGAGTAATTACTGATTAGAATTTATTTCCTAAATGTGTAATTTATAGCGATATAGATTATCGGTGGTGCTAAAAGCATCCTAGAATAACTCTACATGCTACAGCCCACACATGGAGAAAGCTGACCAGACGACTGTTGGTTTCACGTACGTATTGTTGTCTAACCAGTACAGGTGGATCACATTTTTATAGTGACTATTACACCCTTACTACGTCATACTACTTTTGACCAATAAAACGGTACGAAAGGACGTATTTCAACCAATCATGGCTGCTTATCCACATGAAGACTTCGGTATTGCGTCCAGATCAAATTTGTTTGGTAAAGTTTATCGAATAGTTCGTAGCATTTTGCTTTCTTTGTTTGCCAACATTTGAAACTGCGCTGGTTGGACGTCAAAAAAAAAAAAATTTATAAAATTACAAGCCGCACTGTTTGTCGATGCTCGAGGCAGTTTCAAATATGACTCTCATTGGCATTCAAGATTACAAGATATTAATGTTTGGTAAAGTCACTGATCATTCTATCCTAAAAAGTCTTCTGAAATTCGCCTGATTTAAAATAAATGAAGAGCACCATTCGGTTATCCTGAATAAGTTGAATTGCCTGTTTGGCCTAAATCAACGAGTTCGCCTTCTGATATCTAGACAAGTTACCTGATAACATAATTATCGTGAACCACATTCAAATTTGAAAATTATAGATTCAATATTCGCTGAAATCTTTTAAAATTATTCATTCCTGGTTAATCAGCTGAATTCGCCTGAATACACCATGTAGACCTAAATCAACGAGATTCCATTTTGGATTAGCTGAGGTTCGCCTGTTTGAAAATTAACAGATCGCGTTGAACCATACAACCACATTCAAATATTAGCTTGAAATTCGCCTGTAAAGTATTAATAATTATTCCTTTTGGTAAATTATTCATGTTTATTTTTTATTCATCGTCGTTAATTAAAACGCTTTTCAACACTATGTGTATATTCGCCTGTTTGGTTATGTTATAGCTAGTTTGAGATTAGAGATTCGCCTTGATGAAAAGAACTTCGCTATAAAATATTATGGATTCGTCAAATATCAGAAAATTGTTTAAAGTATAGCTTAAGATTTATTGAATAGTAATCATTAGATTCGTGTTTGTATAAAGTACTACTGCCATCTAGCCTGCATCTGCGTAATATTTGTAATGTTGAAATGGTTAGCTAATTCGCCTTTGGTAAAGTATTAGTTGAGATTTTCGTAAGTATTAGCTTTCGTTGTTTGGTAAAGTATTAGCTAAGATTCGCCTGTTTGGTAAAGTATCTTCTGAATTCGCCTGTTTGAAAAGTCATTAGCTAAGATTCGCCTGCTTGAAAGTTTTGATTTTCCCTAGTATTAAATTCAAAACGTTAGCTGAGATTCGCCTGTTGATGATTAGCTGAGATTCCATTATAAAATATTAGCTGTTCGCTGCTCCATTTCAACTAAAAGCAGGGTGGATTAGCTGAGATTCGCCAGTTTGGTAAATCATTACAGTTGTTTTGGTAAAGTATTAGCTGAGATGACGAAATTTCTTCCTGATGAAAATATTAGCTAAGATTCGCCTGTTTGGTAAAATATTGCTGAGATTCGCCTGTTTGGTAAAGTATTAGCTAGATTCGCCTGTTTGGTAAAGATTAGCTGAGATTCGCCTGTTTGTAAAGTATTAGCTAAGATTCGCCTGTTTGGTAAAACATTACAACTCAGATTTTCCTTTTGCCGTGTATTAGCTGAGATTCGCCTCGATCGCTTCGCCTGGTGCATTCGCCTAAAGTATTAGCTGAGATTCTGTTTGAGTATTAGCTGAGATTCGCCTGTTTGGTAAAAGTATTATCTGAGATTCCCTGATAAAGTTTAGCTAAGATTCAGGTTCTATCCTAAAAGAAACATTAGCTGAGATTCGCCTGTTTGGTAAAGTATTAGCTGAGATTTCTGTTTGGCGAAGTATTAGCTGAGATTCGCCTGTTTGGTTAATGTATCTAGCTGAAGATTCGCCTGTTTGAAAAGTATTAATTATGTTTGTAAAGACTGAGATTCGCCTGTTTGGTAAAGTATTAGCTGAGATTAGTTTTTCGGAAATCTGAGATCGCCTGTTTGTAAAGTATTAGCTGAGATTCGCCTGTTTGAAAATATAACGATTCGTCTTTTGATACTGCGCCTGTTTGGTTAAAATATTGGCTAGACTCGCCTTTTGAAAATTTGGCTGAGATTCGCCTCTTTGAATTATACATTGGTAAATGTATTATTCTGAGATTCGATGTATGGTAACAAGTATTCGATATTGAGAGATTCACCTGTTTGGTTTCTATTTTTATTTTAGTTGGTTATTTAACGACGCTGTATCAACTACTATGTTATTTAGCGTCGATAAGATTGGTGATTCGCCTTTAGATATTTGACGAGATTAGCTGATTCGCCATGTTTGGTACCTTGTATTCTTGTACATTTAAGTAGTTTATGTTAAATTTAATGTCGGAAAATTGCTGTTTGTAATTCAGGCTTAACTTGATCAAATCCACATCACCAACCTGACTAGTAGCCGATCCGATTTGTGGGCAAGCGTATTAGTGAGACCGACTGTTTGTGCGTCACTTACCTGGATGGTCCTGTTTGGTAAAGTATTAACTGAGACTCGCCTGTTTGGTAAAGTATTAGCTGAGATTCGCCTGTTTGGTAAAGTATTAGCTTAGATTCGTCTGTTTGGTAAAGTATTAGCTTAGATTCGCCTGTTTGATAAAGTATTAATGGTCTTTCAGATTCGCCTGTTTGGTAAAGTATTAGCTGTAGATTCGTCTGTTTGGTAAAGTATTAGCTGAGATTCGTCTGTTTGGTAAATTATTAGCTTAGATTCGTCTGTTTGGTAAAGTATTAGCTGAGATTCGTCTGTTTGGTAAAATATTTAGCTGAGATTCGCCTGCTTTGGTAAAGTATAAGCTGAGATTCGTCTCTTTGGTAAAGTATTAGCTGAGATTCGTCTCTTTGGTAAAGTATTAGCTGAGATTCGTCTGTTTGGTAAAGTATTAGCTTAGATTCGCCTGTTTGGTAAAGTATTAGTTTAGATTCGCCTGTTTGGTAAAGTATTAGCTTAGATTCGTCTGTTTGGTAAAGTATTAGCTTAGATTCGCCTGTTTGGTAAAGTATTAGCTTAGATTCGCCTGTTTGGTAAAGTATTAGCTGAGATTCGTCTGTTTGGTAAAGTTATTAGCTTTTGATTCGCTGTTTGGTAAAATATTTATAGCTGAGATTCGTTTGCTGCTTTGATAAAGTATTTATAGCTGAGATTCGTCTCTTTGGTAAAGTATTAGCTGAGATTCGCCTGTTTGGTAAAGTATTAGCTGAGATTCGTCTGTTTGGTAAAGTATTAGCTTAGATTCGCCTGTTTGGTAAAGTATTAGCTTAGATTCGCCTGTTTGGTAAAGTATTAGCTTAGATTCGTCTGTTTGGTGAAGTATTAGCTTAGATTCGCCTGTTTGGTAAAGTATTAGCTTAGATTCGCCTGTTTGGTAAAGTATTAGCTGAGATTCGTCTGTTTGGTAAAGTATTAGCTTAGATTCGTCTGTTTGAAAATATTTATAGCTGAGATTCTTTTGCTGCTTTACAACGGTAAAGTATTTATAGCTGAGATTCGTCTTTTGGTAAAGTATTAGCTGAGATTCGCCTGTTTTGTAAAGTATTAGCTGAGATTCGTCTGTTTGGTAAAGTATTAGCTTAGATTCGCCTGTTTGGTAAAGTATTAGCTTAGATTCGCCTGTTTGGTAAAGTATTAGCTTAGATTCGTCTGTTTGGTAAATTATTAGATTTATGTTTTCTAAATTCTTTGAGACTCTTCCTCCTCTCAATACTCTACTGTATGTTTGCACAGATGTGTGTTAATAATTTATTGGTAGCCGAACTAAGATTGAATATGGCTATGAGCCTGAAGTAATGTATTAGAGTTTATTGTACTGATTATCGGCCATTAATTCTTATTTTTGATTATTTCACTTAGTTCAATATTATTACATGTTTTCTATTATTAACTCTTTTTGTTCTTTCATGTCATGGTACATACTTGTATTCTTGTACACATTTAAGTAGTTATATGTTATATTATTTAATGTCCGGAATATTGCTTATTTGTATGCTTCGACAGCGCAACTTGATCAAATCCACGTCACCATTATTACCTGACTTAGTAGCCGTATCCGATTTGTGGTGGCAGTGCGTCACAAATGGTAGACAGCGACGTCTGTGCGTCATAGTTACCTGGTCATAGCTTTCAGTTAAAGATTAAATAGCGTCCACGCAAACTTGTCTCGCTGTAGTAATATCAGGAAAGATTTCAAAGGCCGCACATAATTTCGGCTTGAATCAGTATTTAAGAGAACAGATCTACTGTATTCTGCCACTGATTACTCTCAGAAGAAACATCTATTACAATAACTCATTTTAAAACATATAAATTATTTCTCGTTATACATTTTTATAGTAACTTAATGGTCTTTCAGAAACTAAATTTATTTGTATGAGGAAATATAAAAATAAATAAACATGTAGGTATTTGAACATAACAATATCATATTACAAAACAAGTTTACTTTTCAATGCTGCGTTACACGCAATTCATGCAGATTATTTATAGAAGAGAGTTATTCTTTTACATGCTGCGTTACGACGCAGTTCGTACAAATTATAGAAGAGAGTTACCGGTATACTTTTGCATACTGCGTTATAACCAAATTGGTACAAATTATTTATAGAAGACAATTATTCTTTTACATGCTAGGCTACGACGCAATTCGTACAAATTATTTATAGAAGAGAATTATTCTTTTACATGCTGCGTTACAACGCAATTCGTACAAGTTATTTATAGAAGAGTTTTGTTCTTCTATATGCTGCGTTGCAACGAAATTCGTACAAGTTATTTATAGAAGAGAGTTATTCTTTTACATGCTAGGCTACGACGCAATTCGTACAAATTATTTATAGAAGAGAGTTATTCTTTTGCATGCTGCATTACGACGAAATTCGTACAAATTATTTATAGAAGAGAGTTATTCTTTTGCATGCTGCGTTACAAACCAATTCGTACCAATTATTTATAGAAGAGAGTTATTCTTTTACATGCTGCGTTAAAACGCAATTCGTACACATAATTTATAGAAGAGAGCTATTCTTTTACATATGGCGTTACAACGCAATTCGTACAAATTGTTTATAGAAGAGAGTTATTATTTTTTGCATGCTGCATTACCACGGAATTCGTACAAGTCATTTATAGAAGAGAGTTATTCTTTTACATGCTGCGTTACACGCAATTTATACAAATTATTTGACTATTGACTGTGGATTGTATGGAAGTGCGTTTGTTGACATCAGCTTGGAGAGGTGTTAAAAATATTCACTGTTTTTCCGTGAAGATCTGCATCTCGTATATTTCATAATTATTTTGCAGGAAGGAAATTCATTAGATCTGCACATGACCAAAATAAAGACGGAATGTATGGACCATAGCTATGATCTGAAATCAGAGGTGACATTTGAGGAAACTTCTGTGCCATTTGACTTTGCCATCGTGAAAAGTGAAATTAAGGTGAGTGCAGTTTATGTAGTGTGTTGGTCGATAGTTCTCTCTCTGATATGTCAGCTACATTCAGGTGAGCAGGGGATACGATTGTTGCTATCATGCTGTTTATTCCAATAACCTATATTCCTTCGTGAATTTCCTGCGCCAGATCTTTCTGGTAGAGGCTGTGATGCTGAATCACTAAATCATATCTGTTTTGATTTCCGCTAATAATATTTACCACGTCCACTACAAATTTAATTGCCAGCCTACCGTAAAGAGGGAGTTAGCCTCAGTTACATCTGAATTATTCCAGGGTTTAGGTGAGTTTTGTCTGGTGTAGGAAATGTAGTCAATTAAGTTGTAATTCTTCTTTCTAAATTCCTTTGATAGCTATATTTCACATGACTGACGTTTATTTCTTGGGAACAATTGAGGTATTTACATGGGAAAGGTCGTAACTGCCAAAAATTCGAATTTTTAAGTTTTTCATTGAGAAGGTAGTAAATGGCCATGCCAATGGCACAGAGAAGATAGTATGTCCGTATGTAATGAAACGAAGTTGGAAACGTAGTCACTAGATGTTTTTGTATGTGCACAGCTGTTGGAGAAGGTAGTAACTCCTTTTACAACATCAAGTGTGTCACTGTGACAACTGACCTGACAAATGGCGCCTTTAGCATGTTACCATGGCAACCATTCAAATTCCAATCACGAGAGACGCGTAACCATGGTAATGGGATGGTGTTGCCGGTCTACTGTTGTACATTCTGTTTCATGTTAATACATTTCCCGTTACTCGTCAATGACTGAGTTGGCTAACGCGTCACTACTATGATTTAAAAATTTATTTAGTTGTATTATTGTTTTAGTTTATAATTATTGTGTTTATTTTTTACATATTATCTCTTGTCACAATGGGCAGTTGAGGATACACCAGTTTCTGCATACTTTCTAAACAGGTGACTTGTGCACGTGCTTAAGTGAACTACGGTACGAGATCAAGTGACGCCAGCTTGTTACAAGAACAGACAACCTCGGTATTACTGTTGGACGGAAAAAGATAATCTGGTTCATTATATAACAAGTCATATAAGAACTAGCTTTTCTTTTAATAAGAGTTTTATCGATATTGAAAAAGAAAAAGATTTCAGATTTTTAATCATAAATATTTTTAGTTTACCATTTTTTTTCAACGTCTTTCTAAGCATTACATTGAAGAATACCAACTCATAAAAGTAAAGGCTATATTAAATTTAAATCTGTTTTACGTTTAATCCTTTCGACACTGTTTCTAACAGTATTACATTGAAGAATACCAATACTACTACTACTACTACTACACTACGTGCTTATGTTTAATAATAATGTACATTTTGCCTAGTGTTCAACAAATTGGTCAGAAATGTATGATGTTAGTAAGAGTCTATCGGCAGCGTGCTCAGCTGTTGGATGGGCAACATGACAACACTCCTTTTAAACATCAAGTCGGAAGTAGTTTTGGTCAAGGTATAGACGTGTTGGTAGCAAGTACCGTATGCTTAGTGTTTGTTTTGATTATTGTGATACAGATCTGTGTTTATAAGGCAATATGCCTCCAAAACCCCTTCCATTTAGAATGGTAAGTTGAATTACTGATTCTTGCTTTACTGTTTCTTGTGTATTGAACCCAACTCGTTTATAAACCAAACAAAATCTTTTCCAGGCGACATGTAAGTGCCGTTATAAGTGTCGTGAATTCACTGAAGAGGCTATAAGAAAACTTCACACAGATTTTTGGAAACAGACAGCTGATGTGCAAGGTACCTTTCTGATGGGTCTCATTAACATTGTGAATATTCAGAGAAGGCGTGGTGGAAAATATGATATTCCATCATCAAGTAGGAGGCAGGTTTCTGTCACTTATAGTTTACCCGCTGACAATGGTCATGTGCAAGTATGCAGCAGATCTTTTAAAAACATGTTGGGGTTATCAGACAAACGTGTTTACACTTTAACACAGAAGAAGAAGGCGGGAGCGAAAATATTTGAAGATCACCGGGGTAAAAATACTAATTCACACGTTCACAAGAAAAAATATACCGAGGTTGATAAAGAACTTATCAAGTCTCATATAATGTCGTTTCCCATAGAAGAAAGTCACTATTCGCGGCATAAAGCAACAAAATGTTACCTCAGCCCTGATCTCAATATTCATAGAATGTACCGGGCATTCAAAATATTGCACCCTGACAGTAATATTGATCATCGATTCTACAGGAGAGTGTTTAAGCGAGAGTTTCCTGAGTTATCATTTCATCAATCTCGTGCTGACACATGCACAACATGTGACTGACTGAAAAATCAGGTAAACTGCACAGTTGGAGTCAACAAATTGCGCATTATTGCTAAGAAAGAATTGGATCTGAGGAAAACAGAAAAAGCAACAACTACTCTCAACTGTGATAACAGGATGTCATGTATGCCTTCAAGTACAACATGTAGAATGAGCATGGACATGGAGCAGGTAATTTTTACCCCCACATTAACTCATTCAAATATATATACTATTTTAATGTACTGAAGTACATATGATATTTCCATGCAGATATTCTGCGTCATCATACGATGAAAGAGTAATGGAAATATCATACGTACTTCGGTACATTAAAATAATATATATGATATGCGTAAATCACTTCGTGATTTAAGACGGCACTTATTCCGTCGGATCCCGGCCAACTAGTCACTCATAACAAGTGCACTTCAGCACATGTGTGGACTTCGGTCCTACGTTCATAGACATCTGTGACGTAGTGCAGAGGGCGGCCACTAGAGGGAACCCAAGAGTTGGAGCTTAATCTGAGACAATTCTGTCTGACGCCGGGATGGTATCCGGTGTGGCTTAGTGGATAAAGCATCAGCACGTAGAGCTGAAAACCCAGGTTCAAATCCCGGCGCCGGAGAGAATTTTTCTCCGTTCCATTACTCTTTCATCATTCAAATATGTTTTATAGCAGGCAGCTATCAAATTACAATCTGTGCCTGTATGTTGGTGACATAGGACAAAGTTTTATGTGCTTGTGGCATGAGGCCATTGCTGGTCGTGGTGGAAATGAGGTCGCATCTTCTGTCCTAAAAGTGCTCTCATCTTTCACCACCATCAAACGAAATGTACAAATATGGGCTGATAACTGTGCAGGGCAGAATAAGAATCGGATGATTCTAATGGTCCTGATTTACATTATTGCCAAGAAACATTTTGATTCAGTGGACTTGAAATTCCTGGTTTCAGGACATTCCTACATGCCATGTGATAGGGAATTTGGCATCATAGAGAAAAGAAAAAAAGATGCAAGACCATGGTTCCAGAAGAGGTAGCAGAAATGATTCGAAATGCGAAAGATGTAAGGCCTAATAATGTAATAATGATGAAGGATGAGGATTTCTTCGACTTTTCTGCAGAATGTGACAAGTTTTTGAATACAACTCCTATCAAAATCAGCACCCTCAGCTGGATTAGACTCTCAAGAGCTGATTTTCCTCTAATAAAAACAAGACAGTCATTAATGACCTTGAAATGTGGACAGAGCACAGGATTTTTAAGAAAAGACGGTCATTAACGTCAATCACTAACTTGCAGTGCTTGCAACGCCTTGAAAGAAGACCAGTCGTCCCTGATGCCAAAAAGAGACTTGTTATTTATGTTAGACTTCCTCGATGAAAAGTATCATGCATTTTACCGAAAAATTTGTGCAAAATGTATAAATAACGTTAATTCTCAGTTTGGCTAAGGAGTGATTTCAATGTTATATTTTCAGAAAATAGTATTTCACAGATAAATCTGTGCCAGACTTTTCAAATTTCATATGTAACACAAACATGAGTGTATGCCTTTCATTTGAAGCAGTTTCTGTAATAATGTATGTGAGAAAGTGTTCATAAATTTGTTATTTGCTTCCCCTGAAAAATTTTGTTTTTGGCAGTTACTACCTTTCCCATGTCAGCGACTCAATTGTTGATAAATAAGCATGAACGATACATTTCACAAGAAGTACTTCAGCGTTCCTTTGCCATTCATATTCTCCTTGCAATAGCAACCTCACATTGACTGTTACATGGGAAGGATCATTTAATCATGTGATCCTGTCCAATCCCCTGTAGTAAATCAAGAGACTGGATTGGAAACAATAACATCAAACTAGACTCTGGAAAACTAAGCAGTTAATAGCATTAAGCAAAGTAAGTCAACTTAGTAGTAGGCGGGAGAGTCTACCCGAATATTTAGATATGAGATAATATCTTCCATTGTTGTTTAAACTGAAAGACTGTAGCCTCTTGATTTTCAAATTATTTTGAGCTATATTAACCGCGTAACCAGGTGGCCCGGGTTCGATTCCCGGTCGGGGCAAGTTACCTGGTTTGAAGATTTTCCGGGGTTTTCCCTCAACCCAATATAAGTAAATGCTGGGTAACTTTCGGTGCTGGACCTATTTCACCTGCATTATCACCTTCATCTCAGTCAGACGCTAAATAAACTAAGATGTTGATAAAGCGTCGTAAAATAACCTACTAAAATAAAAAAATAACACCCCATAATAGGGCCTCATATTTGAATGGAAGAAGGAGAAGAAGACGACGAAGAAGCTTGCTAGAAATATCTTAAATTCTTCCAAACTACGTTACCAGAAATTTTTCATTATCAATTTTACTCTAACAATTTCATTGTTTGTCAGCTTCTTCCACAATTCTACTCAACTATGACCATAAGTTTAGAAAAAGTTTCGAGTGTAATTTTTATTTACTCTCCTAACTAATATATTGCTTATGTGGTTATTATTGAAGAATGGCATATTTATTATAAAATGGTATAATACCTTGGTTTTGTGTTTTTAAAATTAATTTGCATTTTACACCTACAATATTAATTTGTTTACTGTGTTAAGTAAGATTTAAAATCAAATCTGCAGCATTTAAACTACCTCCCATTGATTCTTCAACTATTTTTATCCATTTATTAAAGTTCACATTAACACTTTGTTAGTTAAAAACATAAAATTACTTAGTCATACGTTAAAAAGTGTTAAACTATACCTTTGACAGACGGCCCGTTTCGACGTGATGTCACGTCTTCCTCAGTGTCTCCTGAACTACTGAACAGTAGTCTGTCAAAGGTATATACCTATTTTTATCCCATACCGTCGTTTCACATAATCTTTCCAGGAGGAACCACATGAGTTAAATAAAGTGGAGGAAGAGGTCAAAGTGGAAGTAACGGCAGAAGAGGATGAAGTCATAACTGGAAGGTGAGTGAAGTGTGTGAGTTTACTTCGTTGTTGGTTTAAGGGGTTAGGTACAGCTTACAGCAGTAAAATTTTGGAAATACTAAACATTTCTTTCCTACATTACTGTATCTTGGTCAATAACGAAAATTAGTATGTGTCAAACACTGGCCTTCTGCTATATGGAAAAAAAATATATATATATATATATATATTTACGATTAAAAAAATTATCTATTTTTTTCTTTTTTTTTTTTTTTTTAAATTCAGTTCACTGTGCAGTGATGAAGCCTTTCCCACATAACTAAAAACCTGTCCAACATTCTCTGATGAAATTTTTGTATGTATTTATGTATATCATATCTACAATATGATATAAGATCACTTCTCTATCTATGATAGATTGTCTGATAACAAAATAAATTCATTTAAAAACTGGTCAAGTATCAGTATTCTCTTCTAATACAAAATTAAAAAAAAAAAAAATGTTATTTATTAAGGAATGTAGTTGAAAGAACATGATATTGTAAACATAAGTTTCAGCAATATAATAAAAGCGAGAGAACATGAAAAAGTTAACAAGTTTATGAGTTATGAGGGCAACGCTTCATTACTGCACAGTGAACTGCCACCATTATGAATTTTGAAATATATATATATATATATATATATATATATATATAATAGTACATTATGCAACGAGCCTATAATGGTAGTAATTACGACGCAAGTATGTTTGTTTGTGAAACGAGCGCAAGTGAGTTTCATAATTTTCATACTAGCGTCTTAATTACCATTATAGGCAAGTTTCATACGACTTTTTATGCTCGACCATATTTCTAACTTGAAATTATTCAAAAGTATTCATATTATGGTTATGTAAGTGAGCAGCGAACTGACCTGAATTGTGAGATGTGCGCAGACGCGAAAGTATTGATTTTTTCAGAGGCCGAATGTCATTGACTTTGATATAACGTAGAGAATAAGATGAACATTAGTCTTGATATAACCTGGAAATTGATTTAGAATTGAAAAACGAGATGACAAATTGAATTTATTTGAATATTATTTATAATTAACCCTAATTATTATAGTAACAGAACGTAACCTTCTGCGACAGTATTGCATTTCCAGCCTCCGTGACTTTTCGCTAATTGTCTTTCGATTGCATATCCGAGAATAATCGATACTTGCGGTTTTATAATCGTACAAAAGTGATTTGTCATTGGCTGAACACCTGAACTTTAATGAATAGGTGTACTTTAATGAGGTGCATTAAGGGACTACTACCAGGTGTATAATTACTACATTTCGGCATGGTCGAGAATAAATAATTTTTTTAAATCGTAAAAATATATATTTTTTTTTCATATAGTTGAAGGACTTTTTTTCACACATACCATTTTTCATTACTGTACAATATACAGTAATGGAGGAAACAAATGTTGAATATTTTTTTATTGTTGTAAGCTGTACCTAACCCCTTAATCTATTTATTGAAATGATAATGACGAAGGGGGGGAGTGTAATTGAGGTTTCCCAGTTTCTGGTCAAAAACTCCGATAGAACTGATATTTAATTTGTCAAATCCACTCCCCTCACCTCCACGCTGGGCACTTGGGATCTTTTAAGATGCGAAAAAGAGAGTTGTATGCAGAAAGCAACGAGAAGCGACCACATTTACCTGTACCAAGAAATACTGCAAACATGAAGGTGTCCACACCTGTGGAGTAACGGTCAGCGCGTCTGGCCGCGAAACCAGGTGACCCGGGTTCGATTCCTGGTCGGGGCAAGTTACCTGGATGAGGTTTTTTCCGGGGTTTTCCCTCAACCCAAGATGAGCAAACGCTGGGTAACTTTCGGTGCTGGACCCCGGACTCATTTCACCGCCATTATCACCTTCATCTCATTCAGACGCTAAATAACCTAAGCTGTTGATAAAGCGTCGTAAAATAACTTACTAAAAACAAACATGAAGGTAGAAGACGCTACAGGAAACTAAATAATCAACTGAGAAGAGAAACTGATAAGGCGATAGAATGGAAATGTAAAGAAATAAAGGATCTGGAGACAAAAGGAAGTTATGATTTAATGTATCCTGAAGTAAAATGTTTGGACTTTACAAATAAGAACAAGAAATCCGTGTGGTTGATAGAGGACGAAATCGGAAATGAAATAACAAACAGATGGACGATATACAGGGTGATTCACGAGTATTTACCGTCATTTACACAGCTTATTTCCGAAGACATTCTAAGCAAATATGTCATATAAACATCTGTCTTAATCTCAATATTTTCAGAGTTACACTAATTTTAAATTGTTAGTAAAAAACCTTTTTTCTTTAGTTTTAAGGATAAAAAAATAATACAAATAGAGAATGAACTATTCAGAAGTATCATTTCTTTAATTGGCTGGTGTTCTGAAGCTAAAAATATGTTGTTATTGCTTTGCACAGATTCTGTTTTTCAATTTTTAACTAAAAACGGCATCATTCTTACGCACTGATCAGAAAAATTGTTATAGATCTTACGGCTTTAGGAACTTGATTCTTTACAGTTTAATTATGCATCCTAATGTATAATCTTAAAGAACTTACAAGAGTGGCTGAAAAATAAATATTCCTAATATAAATATATGAAAATTTGTGACTTGATCCACTTTAGCTCTGAACGCCTCAATTATACTTGGAGGATATAGTGAAGAACTGTCTTCATAACGTGGGAGGGGCAATAGCAGGAGGAAGAAGTTCATAAGGTTTACTGCTGATATGGCATTATTAGCAGAAGAGGAGACGATACTAAGCGATATACTATTGTAGCAAAATGGCAGCTTTGAGCAGTATCGAATGAAGATAAATGCAAACAAGAGGAAGACCATGGTTATGGGAAAAAAAAGTATAGGAAATAAGAGTGCGAATTCGAAATGAGGCAGGAGAACAAGTGGATAGCTTCAGGTACTTGAGGTTTACTATAAGCAATAACAAGAACTGTTACCATGAAGTCAGGAGAAGGCTAGCAATGTCAAAGGATGCACTGGAAGAAATGGTGAATGAGAGAAGAAGATGATACTAGTTAATTAACAACTTTAAGATATATGTATGATATGCAGAGACTAAGGCTCAGACGGAAAATAGGAAAGATTAGATAATGCTGGATTTGCAGTGGAAGACCTGCTCTTTCCCTCCCCATCCCCACTCCCCTCCCCCCCTCTCTCTCTCACAGTTTTGACTAAACTATATTGAACTATTTTCATTTTCATATGAACTGAGATTGATATTGTAATTTCACTTGACGAGCTAATATGTATTGCATACACTTTAGTAATTACTTTTCATTTCATAGATTGACATTGGTAAGAAAATTGCGACACTGAGAGAAACAGACATGTAGCAGCCATCCCTCGTAACTCAAATGCGTCAGACGTAGACTACTGTTATGTTCTCGGTGTAAAATGGCTTAGTATTTTAACACTATTTATCCAATGTTGCTTCGCAGTGTCTACCACGATTAAATTTCTTGAAGATCATAGCTAATAGTAAATGGAGATCAGATATCACGATAATGCGTCTGTTTTATAATGCTTATATACAAAAAATTTCTGTTCTTCAAAACTCAGCCTTCAGATTATGCCTAGGAGTGCCAAAAACCACATCAACTGTTGCCCTAGAAATTGAATGTAATATTCAACCAATCAGACACAATATATTACAAAAGGATCTAAGAATACATTTAAAATTGCAAGCCTCATCCAGATCTCAGATGTTCTTCAAACTGTCAGATGATATCCTGTGTGGTCCACGCCTGTGGAGTAACGGTTAGCACGTCTAGCCGCGAAACCAGGTGGCCCGGGTTCGATTCCCGGTCGGGACAAGTTACCTGGTTGAGGTTTTTTCCGGGGTTTTCCCTCAACCCAGTATGAGCAAATGCTGGGTAACTTTCGGTGTTGGACCCCGGACTCATTTCACCTGCATTATCACCCTCATCTCATTCGGACGCTAAATAACCAAAGCTGTTGATAAAGCGTCGTAAAATAACCTACTAAAATAAAATAAAAAAGATATCCTGTGTAATTTCTATAAGATGGAGAAGAAATACCAATCTATATCACAGACACACTCATTGCTAAAACTCCAGTTGTGAATGAAATTTCTCCATGGAAATGGGTGATTCCAGAACATATCATACAAATTCCAGGAAATCATTCCAAAATGATCCTCCATACATTCTTAAGTTAGATGCCATGGAACTACTCTGCAGCACATATAAGGATCACCTTCAAATTTTATGCAGATGGATCTCTAAATCCTAATAATTGGACATCAGGAGCAGGGTATTATATTCCAAAATATCAAGAAAGTTATTTCATACCATGTTTATCCTCCTCCAGTCTTGACACTGAATTGCTAGCTATTGATGCTGCTCTTCAGTGTGTTACTCAAATTTCTGAAAAATCTATTTACATACTTACCGACTTCAAGGGGCTATATTTAATATAATTAAATATGTACCAAACCTATATGCACATAAAATTATTCCAATTCAGAAACAACTAACTAACTAAAAGAACTCCAAAAGGAAATAACATTTCAGTGGATACCTAGTCATTGTGGTATACCTGGAAACGAGAAAGTCGATAATATTGCAAAACAGGCAACATATTTGCAATCAAGACCTCTTCAAGTGATATCTCTATCCAGTGCTCTTGCTTCAGTAAATTCTCATTTTACAAACCTATGGATCAACAATTGGCTCTCTTCTGACAAAGGAAAAATTTTACAGTCTATACAAAAGAAACCAAATGACCTGGAAATGTACAAAAACTTGCCCAGACATGTTCAAACGTTTTTAACAAGAGCCAGAACAGGTCACATTGTCACTCAATTGTACCTACACCGATTTCACATTTCTGATAATCCTACTTGTCTGTGGTGTAATAATCATGATGAAGATCTGGAACACATTCTTCTGTACTGTCCATCCATAAACCACAAAAGAAGTAAATTAAAATCATCAGTACCAGTTGCAGAAGACACAGCCCTGCAGTATATATTGACTACACCCCAACTCTGGCTACTAGCAACAGGCATCTATAATGAACACCGATCAAAATACCCCTCATTTCTCGTGAAAAACAACAACTGAATAGACTACAGTGGACTATAGTGGACTTTATGTTGTCAGCAAACAGCTGGATACATTAAGAAGATCGATTCCTAGAACACTATTTATAGTCCATCACTGCGCAGTAAATCAAATCCTGGTTGGGACAAGTGATCTGCTTGAGGTTTTCCCTCAACCCGTTATGACCAAATGCTGGATAACTTTTGGCGCTGGACCCTGATGCATCTCGCTAACATAACCTTTACCTCACTCAGTCCCTAGAGAACAATAGTAGCTAATATTGCGTCGTAAATTTACTAACTAAAGAAAAAAATTAGATTTAACTTTAGTACAGTCAACTTCGGATATAGTGAACCTCTGTGGACCAGCATATTTCGTTCACTATATCCGAGGTTCACTGACACCGAAGTATCTGCTTTTATATTACTGAAGTTGTTATACATAGAGTATTAATGTTTCTGGCAGTAAATGAAAAATAAATAAGTAAGCAAACCTTAAATTGAGAGGAATGAAAAATAATATAAGTAAAATAACACAGATACTGTATACTCATCTTTCGAATTTTCCTGGGTTCACTTTTTCAGGTAGGGTTAAGATTCATTATACACTTCTCCTTCTTCTACTCGTACTTAATCTTTGGTCATTACTCTACTCCCGTTTACAAAAGAAAACACTTTCTATTCCTATTCTCATTCTATTTAAAGGGATCAGGGTAATTTGCTAGGAGACATCGTTGCATATAGACCACGGTTAAACGAAGTATTTTCCCTGGACCAAAAATACAAGATGCGTTGCTCGTTTCACCTTATTACGAATAAGTGTCAGGGAAACTGTCTTTTTTTTTTTTAGGTTATAATTCAGAACTTGTTCAATATTTAATAAGATGTTTAGGATTATTGTAAAACTGGCCTATGTGCAACGACGTCTCCTAGCAAATTACCGGGATCAGAATATTAATCCTTCCTTTATCTTTCACTGGGTACACTATTCTCTTAAACATGTTTCAAGCTATCCATGAAGGTGAACAAATCCTTTCTTTATCTTTCAATGCACTTACGGAGTAGCAGGTTTCAAATTTCCTTCTAAACATATTTTTGGAATTTTATACGAAAAAGGGTTTTCATAAATTACCATTATGGTCATTTTAAAATTACCGGTACAGCATTTTCTTGGAAGTTCTAGCTTTTAGGTTCACTATAACCGAAGTGTGGGTTCATTACAAACGGATATATTAATGTAATATTTAATGTATGTAGGTCGGGACCAATGATTTAGGTTCACTATAACTGAATGTTCAATACAACCGACTTCATTATATTCAGATTTGACTGTAGTTGTATGTACATCGTAATACTTTTCCACATTACTTACAAATTACAAAATATAATATACTAGCTGAAAGCACCCGGCATTGTCCGAGTGGTTCTTTTTGCTTTTTTTTTTTTTTTAATTAAACTGGGTGTTAAACTTTTCGGTCGTACCAAAGAATCAATATATACATATATAATTTAATTTATATTGGAAGATTTTTTACCCCTTGACTTCTGCATGCCTATTTTTTTTAATATGACTTGAGAAACTATATCTCACAAATTCAGAACATATTAGGCCTACATTAATTTTTATTTCATACACAGAATACAGATGCAATATAAACTCACAAGAAGTCATTTTTTAACATAGAGACTAATATTCTGAGAGTCGTATACGAGTTTTTTTTTTTTTTATAAATTAAAAGATTATTTCCACAACGCATAACATACTACATTGGCAACGTGATTATACAGTTACAATTTCGCAGTAACACATTTTCGGACAGGAACAAAAACATTTTGAGAGACATATGATATTATTTTTATTTTTACTATCTGACCTGACAATGTTATTTTCAGTCGGCTTACGTACATTCACATACTACCTTAGCAATATGACAAAAGTATCATTGGATTTTTTTTTGATGTGTGTAAATTTTTTTTCCTACTTCTTTGTATAAAATATAGTTGAGAAGGTGAAAAACACGGAGTTTTTAAGTTAATGTCTGCAACTTTGAGCGACTGTCCTTGAGCTTAATTAATATGACCATTACAAATGCTAGTCGCAGTGAAATTCCTGTTACTTAAAATCGAAACGCATGTTAGTGGGTATCATAAGAATGCGTGGATAAAAACATCTTCTTTCGTTTTGCCAGTTAATATTGTCACTTACATTACTACGTTCTGAATGAGTTTTTTCACACCAATTTTTGTTTCATTGCGTAATTTTGGTGGGTCAGTATTTCACAATAGTACTATTGGTGATTCAATATTAAGTATTAAATTATGTGGTAGCAATCCTTGTGGTTTCAAAGAATTCAAGAATTCAGTTGGATAAAACATAGTCTGCTCACTATGTACAACTGCATTGAGAAATTCATAATACGTTCCTGGCCTGAGTAAAGATATTTATTGCATGAATTATCTAGTTTTAGCCTTCATGATGTGTATCAACAATGTTATAATTTCCATGGCCTCGTGAAAGTTGATGTTCAATATAACCAACGAGTTAGATACTATAGAGAGGCTGAAGACCTCTGATAAGCGCTCCCTGCGGAGGCCAACAGTACTATGGATCGTTCCCTAAAAAACATGGCGGTCTATAGTACACTGCAACGAATTGGTACATGTATTATATTTTTCAGATACATCAATATTTAATTTAAACATTTTGCTATAGATTTTGTAAAAGCTGATTTATAAATGAAAAAGTAATAATTAAGGCTTTAAAATTTCCAAAAATGTCTCATTCCCTCGGATTTAAATGAAATGTACCGTAATTCATAATATTCGTTGATGGATAATTAAACCCTCTCAATACATGTAGCATTGCCGCAGAGAATTATAAGATAACACGGACTGAGCATAAGCGAAATATCTGTATTAATAAGTTTGTACCATCAAGAGTTTAGTATTTATTGTGTTTATAGGGCCTACTCCAATTTTCTTTTTATTAATGCGTAGGGCTCTTTTTGTTAACAAAGAGGAAAGTTAGCACTTGCATCACACACAATTTGTCATTATTGTTCAAAATAATGTAAGAACAGTTTTATTCTGCAAAAGCCTCTGCCTAGTTGCGAGACACGTGTGAGATCAATATTTGTTTCAAATTTTATTAGACTATACGATGTCTCCATCACGCGAAAAGAAGTGTAGCTAGCTGTGGCTCCTGTTGTTTCTGATAACAATGTTAATCGTAAGTATCTTATCGTTTCAATAAATGTGGTGAGTTATGATCATGAGTAACTTTCTATTAGTGTCATTCTTTAATTATTATGTTGCATGCTAAGGGTTACCAGTATTTGTAGTTTTAATAATTGCAGTTTTCAAAAGTTCTCTGTGTTAATTCCAATTTCAAATGAATTTTTCTCAATAACTTAATTACTGGATATATATTTTGTTAATTTTTCGCCACTACCTTTCCTATATACATATTAGTTACATACGTCGTCTCTCTTGAAATCACCTGGTGAGCACTGAATTACATAATTTCATATTAGGTTAGATTAGCTGTAAGGTAATTAAATTTGTGACGAAGTCAAAAAATTATTTATTTTTCTTCTGCCGATTAAATTCATCCGTCTTTAGGTGCTTTGCTTTGGTTGCATCGAGTAGCTTGTCATTTAATATCTGGGCTATATTTAGTGAAACTAATAAAACATAGGCCTACAGTTGTTATAAAACGTAAAGTTTTGTGTGTATTTTGCTTTTTACTTATTAACATAGTCTTAATATGTAACTCAATTCACAATAATACTAACTTCATCACAGTCATTTCCTACAACATCCGAGCCACGCCCCTTTGTTTTGACTTACCGAAACATGGCGGACCAATGTTCAATTGTCTTCAACTTTCTGAGGTCTTTGGCCTCTCTATAATATCTGACTCGTTGAATATAACAGACAATAATAAAGAACAATTGACTTCAGAAAATTGCATTTTAATATTATACATGAATGTTTGAGCGTATATGATTTTATTTTGTACTTTTTTTTATTAATTTAACGTCCATTTGCAGAATTTTAATGTAGCCTATATTCTCCTGGTTATGAAGGTTAAATGTGGAAACTTTGACAAATATCGGTCAAAGCGTGTATATTTGTATAGAGTACATACATACATACATACATACATACATACATAGCCACATTGACTTTTATATATAAGATTTGTGTTCGGTGTAGTTTTGTTTTTGGTTATTTATTCTCCTTAATGTTTTATTCCTTGAATTAAAAGTAGGTATTCTTCACAGCTTTGGAGTGCCATCTTCCTGCGACAGTATTACAGAAGATGAATGTCTGCAGACAGTTGGACAGACATTCAGATGTGATGTTTGTGGAAAGTGGTTTTACGACTCGGCAACTCTCAAAAGCCATGCTCTTTTACACAAGCCCAAGAGATCGTTCATGTGCATTGTTTGTGGTAAGACTTGTTCGCAGCTGGGTCAACTTAACAGACATGCTCTCATACACACAGGCGAAAAGCCATTCATCTGTCATATATGTGGAAAAGAATTTTCGCAATCTGTTACACTGAAAAGGCATCAGCGCGTACACACAGGGGAGAAGGCATTCAGTTGTGATATATGTGGAAAGAAATATTCCGAATCTTGCAGTTTGAAACAGCATTTAGTCGTGCACACAGGCGAGAAGCCGTACAGTTGTTATATATGTGGAAAGAAGTTTTCGCGATCTACTAATCAGAAAAGGCATGAACGCTCACATTCGGGGGAGAAGGCATTTATTTGTGTTACTTGTGGCAGCAGATTTTCGGATTCGAGTGGTTTGAAACAGCATGCACGCGTACACACAGGCGAGAAGCCATTCAGTTGTGATATATGTGGTAAGACTTTTTCACAATCTAGTCACCAGAAAAAGCATGAACGCATACATACGGGGAAAAAGCCATACACTTGTGATACGTGTGGAAAGACATTTTCCGATTCAAGTAACTTGAAAAAGCATGAATCTGTACACGCAGGGTTGAAGCCATACAATTGTGAATTGTGTGGAAAGAAATTTACCGCATCGAGTAACTTGAAGAAGCATGCACTCGTACACACAGAGGAGAAGGAATTACATTAGTGCGATACGTGGAAAGAATTTTTCGAAATTTATTCATCATAAAAAGCATCGATATGTCCATACAGGGCAGAATGCATTCAGTTACGATAAACGTGGAAAGAAGTATTCGGAATCCAGTAATTTGATATAGAGTGCAGTTGTAAATAGGCTATAAGCATTAGATTTATGATATATTTGGAACAACATTTTCGCAATCTCAAAATAATGAACTTTGAGTAGTTGCGATATACAGATTGATTCACAAGGATTTACCGTCCCTTACGAAGCTTATTTCCAAGACATTCTAAGCAAAAAAAAAAAAGATGTCATAAAGATTTGTCCTAATCTCACCTGTGGAGTAACAGTCAGCGCGTCTGCCCGCGAAACCAGATGGCCCGGGTTCGAATCCCGGTCGGGGAAAGTTACGTGGTTCAGGTTTTTCCGGGATTTTCCCTCAACCCAATACAAGCAAATGCTAGATAACTTTCGGTGCTGGACCCGGACTCATTTCATCGGCATTATCACCTTCATTTGATTCAGACGCTAAATAACCTAACTGTTGATATAGCGTCGTAAAATAACCCAATAAAATAAAAGCATCTAAATATTTTCAGAGTTGCATTAATTTCAAATTGTTTGTAAAATACCATTATTCTGGAGTTTTAAGGTTAAAAGAATATTACAGACAAGGAATGAACTGTTCAGGAGTATCATTTCTTTAATTAGCTAATATTCTGAAGCTAAAAATGTGTTGCGAATTCCATATTTGCTTCGTACAATTTTGTTTTTCCTTTTTTAACTACAACATTACAGTTTCGTACGCATTTATCACAACAATTGTTGCAATTGACGCCACTCTTGTAAATTCTTCAAGACTGTACATTAGGATACATAATTAAATTGTAGAGAATCCAGTTCCTAAAGTGGTATGATTTGTAAAATTTTTGTGATAAGTGTGTAAGAATGATGTCACCTTTATTTAAAAATTGAGAAACAAAATCTGCACAAAGACACTAACAACATATTTTAAGGTTAAGGACACTAGCCAATTAAAGAAGTTATACTTGTGAATAGTTCATTCGCTATTTTAACACGTGACCCATAAAACTAAAGAAAGAAAATTTTACAGGTATTTTCAGACAACAGCTTCAAATTTTGAGTGTAGCTTTGAAAATTAAACTGGACATCGTTTTAAACAGACAAATGTTTATATGAAATCTTTTTGCATTTTTCAAAAGAATGTCTTCAATAAGAAATAAAGAACTCCGCATATAACCATGATTTTTGTTTAATGCTCAGTTTTTCATCTCTTTTTGAAACCACCAAAAAAAAAAATGAAAAATTCGACTGTATGTACAAAAAAATTCTTTTACCCTTAAAGCTAGGTCCATTTGCTGCACACTTTTTACCCTTAAAGCTAAAGATGGCGAAAAAATTGAATCGTGTTTAACGCGTACGTATTGATTTACTAAGTTAAATAGCTGACCCTATTGTACAAAAGAAATTGCGCCCTTCGTAATGGCTTTGAGATGTTAATGGCTATATTACTATTTACACCCTTCGTGGAAATAAATTTTCGAAATGCAATAATTTCTAACAGCATTCACCCGTATAGACAGACGAGAAGCAGTCAGTTGTGATATATCTGCTTAGAAATTTTTGCAATCGTTAATAAACAGAAAATACATGAACGCCTACACACACCGGAGAAGCCATACAATCACGATGTTTGTGAGAAACAATTTTTAGCCAATAGCATAGCTCAGTTAGTTAAGGCACTTGCCTGCAGATCTGGAGTTGCTTCGAGCACGGGTTGGATTCCTGCTTGAGCTCATTACCTGGTTGGGTTTTTTCCGAGGTTTTCCCCAACTTTCAGGCAAATGTCAGGTAATCTATGGCGAATTCTCGAACTTGTCTCGCCAAAAAAGTCCCTATCACCAATCCCATCGTCGGTAAATAATCTCATTGTTTCTACGGCGTCGTTAAATAACCTAGTAAAAAAACTATTTTCGGTTACTGGGAGTCTGATTTTCTATGTAATTACTCGATGTATGCTTCACAATATGGCAAACCCACAAAAAGACCCAACAAGGTAGACCACACAATGCTTTATCGAAAATACAAAAGTATTGAAATATAAAATGTTTATTCCTGCAAAACTTCACACTCCAGATGTGTGTTTAAGATTTATCTCTCATTGTCCAATTCGGAACACATAAATATATTCCAGAAATAAGAATCTATAATATAAATATCTCTTCATTGGTAGGTGTCCAGAAATTAATCCCTAATTCTGTCTGTAATGTTACCAGAATTAGAAACTAAAGTTTAGTTACGAAGAGTATTCGAGGTAATATCAACACATTTATAATATTGTCTTTGAAGCTTCCAACTCTGTACGTGTCAATGGCATACACATTTTCATTAGTGTTGCGTTATGGGGTTTTTTTTTTTTATTTCGTGATGAAATTCAAAAAATCATCTCGCAAATTCTTAAAGATTCCCTACAGATTATACAATTTCATTTATACCACTCAGAAGGTCTTAATTAAGGATATGCTAATTTTAAATAAAATCTTTTATTTATAAGTATAATTTTAAAGTCATCTTCTAAGATTTTATTTTATAATTGATAATCAGTGCTGCTTAATTATTACATTTTATTTTTATAACAATACTCATATTTAATTACTTATATTTTTATTTGCTATTAATTTCCGGATCCTCGTGGTCATCCTTATTTAAGGCCGGACGACTTATCTCTCTCTCAATATGTCCGCCTTATTTTAAGTGATTATTTGATGACTGTAAGTCCGTGACGAGGAAGACACAGAAAAAAAATTTAATGAATATACATTTTATAGCTTATGCATAAGAGAATTGTCACACGTGAGGTGCTGTAATTTGAGACTTCAATACAATATGGGTGTTTTCACTTTCAAACATTTTGGATGTTTTCTCTTCATTTTGTGATATGAAGGACAAAATACGTTATGCACTAAATTTGTATTTCTCATTAATTTACATTCAAACTACTATAACCTTCACTGACAAAAATTCGGGCATTTGAGAAACATTATATGTCCACGAAATTCAGTCATCCTCGCGATCTCAAATTTAATTAACAGTTCTTTTTAAAACATTTATACATAATGGAATTCATCTGAGAAATGTATGCTTAACCGATATGAATTTACATACATTATTTAAAAAGTGCAGACAGTTTCTTCTGGCAATTTTCTCAAAACTTATATCTAAGGACATTTGTAATTTCTCATATATTCCATTCGAATTATGTAACGTCAGATTTTGCGGTAGCTATATCAGGCATCGAATAGTAATGAATGCTTACCGGTATGGTGCCTCTCCTGGAAAAATATATTAGGCTGAATCTCTCAAATGGTGTTAATTTGAAGTCCAACACTCTCCTGCGAAAACTAACTTTAAAGAAAGGTTGAAAAAAAGTATCGCACATCTTTTAAGGCTCAAGGCTTACATTGCTTATCTCAAATCATTGTTTAAATATTTAGTACATTGGTGATAAAGAATGAACTCCTTAAATGTGAGCCTTGTAGACTGTCTGTTTCACTTTTTTTTTATTAGAATTTCATACTCCTTGCACTACGGTAATTTTCTTTCTTAATTGTCTGGTTCACTATTTCGCAATGTATACTTAAAAGCGTAATGTATAACTTCTATAAAATATTTTACACCGTTTACACGTTCCTTGTAGTAGTAGTAGGGTTTAAGAAGGGCGCGTCAGCTACTATGGCTATTTGCGCCCTTATCTAAAATTCTTAATGTAACAAATACATAAATAATATAATAATCAGAGTGCTAAAAGAACTAAAAAGCGTTGTCACGGTAAAACGAGGCACACAAATGCAGTATACATAAGGTGATTTCTACAGAATCATAAAAGTGAGCAATTCTACCACACTAGGTGGTATTCAAGACGAAGAAATAAAACAATAAAACCAAGGCCACCAGAGATAACTTGTCAATCTTATTTTAAAACCATAAAATTTTATAAAATATTCGGATGTATAAAGTCCGAAATGTCAACAATGTAAAATCAAATATAAAACAACAAATGTAACCTCCGGATGTAAAGGGTCCGGAGGATGAGTAAAACGGATCAGTAAAAAACTAAATCACCTTATCCAAACCTGTATTTGATAAAAATCTCAGAACTGCATTTGCACAATTAAAATCATTTCCAAGAGCGTCACGTAATGTCGGCCGAATTCCATATTGCCTCCGTGTATGGTCATATTTCCTGCAACGCAATAAAAAGTGTTCCACCGTAAGTGGAACATGGCACATATCGCACTCTGGCTGAGGTTCGCCACGTAGGAGATGGCCGTGTGTCAGATGACAATGGCCAATCCTCAACCGGGTGAGTAAAACCTCCTCGTGTCGCGACGCTCTTGTAGACGTCGTTCCTTGTATATTTGTAAAGTTTGTGCAGTGTTTTAAATGTGAGCCTCGTAGGAAAAAAAGGATAATTTTGCTGCCAAGGTGGGGAGAGGTGTGTGTGTGTGTGTGTGTGTGTGTGTGTGTGTGTGTGTGTGTGTGTGCGTGCGTGCGTGCCTGTCGCATTTAAGCACACTTATATGCCATCGACCTGGCCCGGGATCGAACCCGCAACCTCGGGCATAGAAGGCCAGTGCTATACCAACTGCGTCAACCAGGCCGACTGGATCGCACAGCAATAATATTTATTTCTTAGAATCCCCAGGAGGATGCGGTAAAAGCTTTGTATATTCGCATATACTGGGTCTCATACAAAGTAGAGGAGAAGTGGATCTAGCTGCTGCATGGACTGGCATCGCAGCATTGTTATTACCTGATGGTAAAACCATTAAAAAACTTAGGTTTATCTGTTCCCTTAACAGAAATATCAGTATCCTCTATAAAAGCCAACAATTCTGAAGCTGACATTTTACGTAAAGCTACTGTTACTATTATTATAGATGAAACAGCTATGATTCCTCCTCTTCCTGTCGAATGCATAGACCGCTTACTGAGAGACCTTATGATGTGCGACAAGGAATTGTGAGGAAAAGTAGTCATATTTGTAGGTGACTTCAGACAAGTTTTACATGTAATACATTACCAACATCTGGTAAAGTTAGAATAATTATTGAGTCTTCAATACTATCATCTAAGATTTGGCCAAAAACAAATATAATGGGGTACATTTAACATTTAATATGCGAACAGAACTATCAGAGAATGAATTTGCATCATGACTAGGGGGCGGATGTTGATGGCCTAAAAATCTACTTAAAATGATCATTAAAATGCCCTTAAACTAACGGAAAAATGACGTAGAATTAAAAGAAAATGACATTTAAATATTATCCACTGTACTTGCACCTTTTTAAAAATTAGTCATCTTGTTTCAATGACTGCCCTGCAAATCCTGGAGAGAGGAGGCAACTTCCTGGAATTTGGCTAAGATGAAGGAAAAGGACATGCAACAAAATCAAGGTTATAAGGGAAAACTATAGCTTTTAATGAGGGTTTACAATGTGTTTCAATCAGGGGTGGTTCATGTCAGTGCCTTCATTCTCCGTCTCCTCCTCCTGTCCTTCACTTTTGTTACTAGATCTTCCAGATGAGGGAGTGTGAATGACAAAACAAATTGTGGTCGCAGCATGCATTCTTGCAATCTTTGTGTTAAAAATACTGTCTACTCCAGTAGACATCCCTTTCGAACCATGTTGAGGACACAACGTCCTGTCCAGGACATGGTGAAAGTTTCGCCCCTTCCAACATAAATTCTAAAGACACCCTCTTACCGACAAAAGAACAGTAGTGGTCAAAGCCCTCACTTAAACTAAGCTGCTGTCTAGCATTTTATATTACTTCCGTTGTGTGAAGTGAAACCTTCAGTGGAATGAGGGATGGACTTTAAAGTCTGTTCCAAACTATAAAACTCAAACTTCACTGTTATTCACTTATGCAGTAGGTAATTACTATTGACCTATTTGATTAGAAAATGATTTAACAGACCTATTGGTAAAGGAGAAAGTAAAATGCATTAAATGACCAAAAAATATAAAAATGACCTATTAGTTCAAAAACGTCAAAAAATGCAATATAAGAAATTACTTTTTTTACATTCATATTAATATAGAAAGGATTTCTATATTAATAGGCATCGTCCGAATGTGAAAAATAAGAAGATGACTTTTCAACATCCGCCCCCCCTAATCATGACTCTTGAAGTTAGGTAATAATGAAATTTCAAGCAAATTAGGAAACGACATCGTAATAATTCCTGACAATTTTATAAACAATGATTCTCTTATAGAGGATGTTTTTGGTACTGTTATAGAAAATAACAATTCCTCTTACTATAACAAAGCAATTATTGTTTGAATGATGATTGTATAAAATTAACGAAGTTTTGCAACTAATAAATTATGATTTCAAACAATACTATAGCATTGATACTTTACAAATTGACGATAGTAACCTACTTCAATAAACGATATGCAAATAGAGTATTTAAATTCTCCATTTTGAAACTTTCGTACACTACTTTTAACACTTGAATATAGATAATTGATGAAATGCCGATCTTACTCGTGTTAATTATGTACGCCTGTGCGGCTTACAGCTTTTTTGGTGCTGCTTGACACCATTCTCATAGCCTTCTGTGTCTTGGCGTCATCTCAACATCGCTGCTGTTTTGTGGGTGCATTCGTGTGATGAAGAGTTGAGTCAAATAGTGTGTGTGTTCTGAAATTGATCTGTGTGTTGAGTTTTTGGTTTTTGGGTTGTATGTGTAGGATTTCCATTTCTGTATTTGTTATTGTATATGTGGTTAGCACCCACACAACAGGCAGCGATGTTGAGATTACGCCTAGAAACAGAAGGCTCTGGGGATGGTGTCAAGGAGCACTGAAACAGCTGTAAGCCGCACATGCTTACATAATTAACACGAGTAAGATCGCCATTTAATGAATTATCTATTTAAATTCTATTACGCGTACAGGTATGCCTCCCCATATACTGCACTTAAAAATGGTGCAACTGTCATGCTTATCAGAAATATGAATATGGATTTGGATTGGTTAATGCCGTTAGAATGGTTGTAAAAGGAATGCTTGACAATCTGTTGCAATTGGAAATAGTGACTGGGGCAGCTAGAGGTCACAATTTTTCTATCCAGAATTGATTTAATAACTGACACTAACCTTCCCTTCTCATTTAAACAGAAACAATTTCCTGTACATCCTTCCATTGCAATCATTATAAATAAAGCACAAGGGCAAACATTTGATAAATTAGGAATTTACTTATCTATACTCCCGTCGCTCTTATTTCCGGCAGCCAATCGTGTTGCAGATCGGCTACATTTAAACGTGTGCGTCTTGTGATTCGCTGATGACGATATTCAGTTCCTAAGGCTCGATAAATACTTAATATAATCGCCCGCCATTTTGGCTCTTTCGTTGGCGTTCGCAGAAAGCACACGAAGACGTTATTTGCCGCTCAATTATTTGCTGAATTACAGTGCGTTTGATTTATTATCATAGGAGCTACGACATGATGTTTAACGATGTGGCAAATAGATTCCTCGTATGGTAGCTCGGCAACAAAAGAACAAAAATGGCGAACGATACTACCTACCTAGACTTTATAGAGCCTTCACTTCCTAAGACGTAAGCAAAAAGGAGGAGTCACGCCGGGAATAACAGCGTCGCGATTATAGATGCTTCTTCAGTCATGAACAGTTATATGTTGCCTTCAACATAGTGAAAGCACCAAAAGATGTGAAATTAAAAATAATTACATCACAACAGGAACGGTTTGCCGAACATAATGGCTATTATACAAAAAAATGTGGTTAATTCTGAATTATTAGGACTACCATTAGCATCAGTAGCAGTTTTTCTACAACACCATTCTATCTGCCTCCTAAGAATAACTCGAAGAAACTAGAGACTGTGGTAACCTCGTATTCAAGGTACATGTGTTATTTATCATTATCATCATCCTCATCATAAGTAGCAGCATTTTATTGTGGTTTTCAATCTCTCTAAAGCAGCAGTTGCTGCTACAAGTCACTAGTTTATCACTTAATAGAACTGTGAGGCGAATCTAACGGCAGAAATTGTAATGACGCTTCGAGTTCCAGTTTCGTCCTGCCAGCGCCTTCTTCAGTTACAAGTCGGAGCATGGGTAGATTTGGCAACGCTGAGTGGAGGAGGGAGATTCTAAAGTGATATTGATGTAATTGTGCTTTTTCATTGCTTTCGTTGTACGTAACGTGTATTTTTTTAATATTACTTTATGCACAAAGGTAACATCAAGATTGAGGGTAGTGATGTAAATTATTACGGGTTCGAAAATAGTGTTTTATTGCAATCAATTAGCTATACTTCACATACGGCGTAAGTAGGCTACTTACATACAAAGACTGGCATTTAAAATAATTATAAGAAACATATATTTTTATTGATAGTACAAAGGCAAATAAATAAATGAAAAAAAAAGAAGATATTCCTTGCACCGAAAATAATAAAATCAATAATGCAATGAAGACGTAAGTTCCTACACAGTATTCTTAAGTTCCATTGAATTAACAAATTTGTGGCTAGCAAATTGACAATATTTTGCAACTTTATCGTGTATCACCTGTAGCGTGAAAGTTTTAAGATACATTTTAATATTTTATTCGATTGAAAAAATATGTTACGTTTTATTTTATTTTATTCCGAATTTTCAACAAAACTGCATCATTTATCCGATCACAAAACTGCAATTTACAATGAACTTGAAAATCAAGACTTAACTTCATTGATATAGCAGGCGAAACCCTATAATTTGGCTAGAATTCTGGTACACTACAAACCACAAGCAAGACTATAAAATGTAATTTATAAAATATTTAATATGTAGAAGAAGAAATTGTCAATCACTCTGTCATTATTAACAACCGTTAAAAATTGTCAGAAAGTGCAGCCATATTTTCATTTATAGTCTCGTTTTTATCGCCAACACGGACTTAGTTTTATAACACATCAACAATTAACATTTGTTACGATCGCGAACATAATAATTCCATCAATACACACTTGTATTATAACATTAATTTACATTGAAAATCTGCATTAACACAAACATATGTTCTGTGTCGCAGGTCTCCGTTTGACAGTTAATTACAGTGTTGTCGACGTATGGCTCTGGCTTATCTAGGCCCGTCGATTTCTTTTTCGGAGGGCACGGTACGAGGGAGTTTCCCTCGACGCATAAGAAACGCCTATCAATAATGAACTGGAATGTCGAAGGCCTAATCACAGCTTTCCAATATCTAAACCCAAATATCTGGGCCGACAAAGACGTAATTGTACTAACAGAGACTTTCCTCACCAAAGACTGGTGCTCGCAACACCATTATACAATACACTCCCTTGCCACACAGGGACAAACTGGAAGACCCAAAGGAGGAATAACCATACTTCTAAAATCATGGTTATGCCCTTTCCACATCCTGCACGAAACAGAATGCATACTGGCTATAAAAACCATAGCAACTGTCATAGTGGCCGCATATTTTCAGCCAGAACTAGAAGAGCAACACCTCCTCAACGAATTGAGCCAGGCCATAAACAAAATAAACAAAGAGGAAACAGTAATATTAGCCGGCGATTTGAACTGCCGCATAGATATAACACAAGACAAAGCGGCTTCTGTTATTTCCTATCTAGAAAACGAAGGGTTGTCTTTGATAAATGACAGGCAGGAAAAGACTTACATCTGTCACAATGGCAGCAGCACGATAGACCTCATCTTCTCTAATATGAAGAGACTACATCTCACAGGCAGGAAGCATTAAACAACGTAGTAATAAGAAAACACCTGCCAACCATCGCGCACTTTATCATGGATACCACTCAGAACACCGCACCAAGCACCAGCATGAAATACTCAAGGAAACTTTCGCCAGACCAAATGAGGATTGAAGACCCTCGAGTAAACTCAGCTATAGAACATATCAGCAGGGGAGACATGGATGCCGGGCTAGAAACCATGGAAAATATTATCATGTCTGCCATGATGCCGGCGAAATCAGTTGCAAGGAAAGCTCAACCCTGGTTCAACGCAAAATGTTATGAAGCTAGAAAGAAAACAATATCCGCCCTCCACAAAGCAAGAGACTCGGGTCTCCCAAATCATCTGAAGGAATACTCCCACACCCGCAGGGCATACAAAATGGTGCTCAAAGAAACGAGGAAGCAACATATGGTACAGGAGGAAGCCAGGCTCCTAACAGACGCAGAGAACGCCCCCTTCAAAGCGTTGAAATCCAGAACACCACGTTTCCCGAGGGACATACCCATCCAAAAGTGGGAAGACCACTTTCGTGGTCTCCTCTCGCAAACAGACAGAAGAACAGATGCGCGGCGGCAAGAACCTCCGAACCACACACAGGAACTCACAGTTGAAGAGGTGACGGAAGCCATCCGCACGACAAAAACAACAAGGCAGCAGGACCCGATAATATTTGCAATGAACACCTCAAAGCATCACTACACATCCTCGCAGAAGCATGGACAGAACTCTTTAATAAATGCATCTCAGCAGGCACCATACCAGAAAGGTGGAGGACATCCACTATGAAAGTGATGTACAAAGGGAAGGGTGACGTAGGGAATATGAACGCATACAGAGGAATCGCCCTAGAATGCACTGCTTTCAAGGTCTTCAGCAAACTCCTCACCAAGAAACTAACAGAGTTGACTGATAACAGGATACCAGAGGAACAATTCGGCTTTAGACAGGGACGATCAACGCTCCAAGCTGTGCAGTGCCTACTAAACGAAATAGTAGAGGTGCTCAAACATCAGAAAGGAAGAGTGATATGCACTTTCGTGGATTTCACCAAAGCCTTCGACCTACTAGACCGTGGAAAAATGATACAAAAGCTAGCCGATACCATAGGAGCAACGCACTATATCACCACATTAATAAAGGACATCCTATCCACAAACTACGTGCAAGTGAACGACAACCTAGCAACATCCAAACCCATAAAAGAACATCGGCATCCTACAGGGGGATCCCTTAAGCCCATTGCTCTTCAATCTAGCCACCATGGACGCCATCAAGGCTGTGAGAAAGGATAAGGTAAAAGTTTTCGTGTACGCAGACGACATGGCAATTCTCTCCGAATCGCAAAGTTACCTCCAAGAAGCCTTCAACGACCTTGCAAAGTGGGCAACCGAAACCGGCCTGAGAATAAATGAGACCAAAACGGTAACAACGATTTTCAGGAGGGGAGGCAGAACAACACCAAAAGACACCATTTATTATAATGAAACCCCCCTATCATGCGTCAATCACTTTTGCTACCTCGGCGTCACCCTGCAGCCGCAAGGAACAACGTTCACAAAGCACGTGAAGGAGAAATCTAGAAGTGCCATAGTAGCCATGAGTGACATACGGAGCCTGAATAAACTGTCCCTGAACACAGCACTCGCTCTCTTCCAAATGAAAATACTACCAATATTGTCCTACGGAATAGAACTCACATGGCCACACCTCACAGAAGGGAACATAGCAGAACTGGAGAAAGTCAAAGCGGTCTATCTAAAACGCTTACTATGCCTGTCGCCATCAACCCCATCGAGGCTGGTTTATGAATTAACCAGGGAGCCCTTCCTGATCGAAGAATTAAGAATCCAATACCTGTTACCAGCTACCAGAGCGAGCACAGCATTTCTACAGAAGTGCAAAGAGAAGAAAGAAGACATCTGGCCTGAATTTTACAGCACCGAAGCGATGACATCTGATCTCTGGACTAATGGAAACTACGAGCTGAGACATCTAGTGACAAGAATGGCTGTACATGGTTTCCATCACAAAGTCTGCAGCAGTGCACACTACCACTCACCAGATGGAAGCTGCGTGTGTCTACTGTGCAAGAAATCCTGTGAAAGATACCATATCCTATGGTGCACCGAAAGAACGAAATCATTGATTTCATACAGTGAAGACAGCGCCCGTAGGGAAAAGCCCTAAAACTCTTTCTCTTTGCACGAATGTGCGCTTTCTCTTCTTTATTATTACGTAAGCAACGAGACCTATCACGGCTGGCTTGATCACAGTACTGTTGAACTGCAGAAAAATCTAATTATTTTATTAATAGCAAGAGTTATCGTGTTGTAATATAGGACTTCGCGAATATATTAATGCAGAACGCTAAAGATAGGTATGTTAGTACATTTATAATAATCTTTACCGCATTATTTATTTGTTGGAATTGCTATCTAACGAAACATTGGTATTAATCTGTGTGGTCTATACGGAATAAATGTTTAGGCTAGAATTTTGCTATATAAGCTTGTAAATTTTGCGGTAATTCTTCACGAGAGCGCTTAGTATACCATCAGTTTTAGTCTATTTGTTCCCTTTTACTATCTCTCTTCCCCAATACCAAGCTTATTACCTGTTGAAATTGTTATAGATATAATCTAATATAGTGCATTTCTTTCATACGGAAATGTTACCTTTCTCTATCCACTTTTCTGGTATCTTCTCAGGCAATTAAAACTTAAAATAATTAGGCCTATATCTTTGGAAGGGGAACGGAACAAACTGATAACATTCTTATCTTAATTATCACTTAAAACTCGTACATTTATACGCATGGAACACGAACGAAACAAACTCATAACATTTGTAACTTAATTAGCACTTAAACCTCGTACATTTATATTCATGGAACAGGAACGGAACAAACTAGACAATGGCTTCATATACCCATGGAACAAGAACGAAACAAACTGATAACACTCATATCTTAATTAGCACTTAAAACTTGTACATTTATACGCATGGAACAGGAACGAAGCAAATTGATAACACACATAACTTAATTAGCACTTAAATGTCGTACATTTATACGCATGGAACGGGGACGAAACAAACTGATAATACTCATAACGTAATTAGCACTTTAAATTCGTACATTTATACGCATGGAACAGGGAAGAAACAAACTGATAACACTCATAACTTAATTCGCACTTAAAACTCGTACATTTATACGCATGGAACAAGAACGAAACAAACTGATAACACTCATAACTTAATTAGCACTTAAAACTCGTACATTTATACGCATGGAACAGGAACGAAACAAACTGATAACACTCATAATTTAATTAGCACTTAAAACTCGTACATTTATTCGCATGGAACAGGAACGAATCAAACTGATAACACTCATAACTTAATTAGCACTTAAAACTCGTACATTTATACCCATGGGACAGGAACGAAACAAACTGATAACACTCATAAGTTAATTAGCACTTAAAACTCGTACATTTATAAGCATGGAACAGGGAAGAAACAAACTGATAACACTCATAACTTAATTAGCACTTAAAACTCGTACATTTATACGCATGGAACAGGGAAGAAACAAACTGATAACACTCATAACTTAATTAGCACTTAAAACTCGTACATTTATACCCATGGGACAGGAACGAAACAAACTGATAACACTCATAAGTTAATTAGCACTTAAAACTCGTACATTTATACGCATGGAACAGGGAAGAAACAAACTGATAACACTCATAACTTAATTCGCACTTAAAACTCGTACATTTATACGCATGGAACAGGAACGAAACAAACTGATAACACTCATACCTTAATTAGCACTTAAAACTCGTACATTTATACGCATGGAACAGGAACGAAACAAACTGATAACACTCATACCTTAATTAGCACTTAAAACTCGTACATTTATACGCATGGAACAGGAACGAAACAAACTGATAACACTCATACCTTAATTAGCACTTAAAACTCGTACATTTATACGCATGGAACAGGAACGAAACAAACTGATAACACTCATAAGTTAATTAGCACTTAAAACTCGTACATTTATACGCATGGAATAGGAACGAAACAAACTGATAACACTCATAACTTAATTAGCACTTAAAACTCGTACATTTATACGCATGGAACAGGAACAAAACAAATTAGGCAGTAGCTTCATATACGCATGGAACAGGTATGAAACAAATTGATAACGCTCGTAACTTAATTAGCACTTAAAATTCGTACATTTATACTCATGGAAGAGGAACGAAACAAACTGAAAACACTCGTAACTTAATTAGCACTTAAAACTCGTACATTTATACTCATGGAAGAGGAACGAAACAAACTGATAACACTCGTAACTTAATTAGCACTTAAAGTTCGTACATTTATACTCATGGAAGAGGAACGAAACAAACTGATAACACTCGTAACTTAATTAGCACTTAAAATTCGTACATTTATACGCATGGTATAGGAACGAAATAAACTAGACAATGGCTTCTTATACGCATGGAACAGGAAGAAAACAAACTGATAAACACACTAATAATTTAGGAATGAAAAAAACTTAAATAAGTAAAACTATAATTTCCCGTTGTAAATCGCAATAAAACTGGGCTCTAACCTAAGGTTGGCACGTAAGACTGTGCGACTGTATACAGAAGACAGAAGAAATGTTCTGTTGTATGATAGCACACGGGGTAATAAAGAATTCAGCTATGTGTTGCAGATTTGAGGCTCCAGTAAAATTGAACTTGGGTTCAGTAAATTCCAGTGACTAAAGTACCACCTCGAGCGAGCGCTCCTACTTCGTTGTCCTTCAATCTCGCCCGAACGTTCCCACTTATCCAACTTTCTCGTCGACCGCCTCTTTCACAAATCCACCATTGTTCCAGTGCGAAATTGGCGTCGCCGCTTAATTTCTGTTTTGTTTACCGGTGCCTTACCCACAATAATGTCAGTATTGATACGTATACAAAGCTATTGTTATCATATGGCCGGCCAGCCGTGCCTTGCGTGGTTTCGGCCGCGCACTAACCGTTTGTCCCGCGCAGTCGAGCTCCTGTAGCCATATGGCATTCAGTGTGCTTAGAAGTGATTCTTCTAGTGTACAACGTTACTGTATAAAGTTTAGTGCTTCTTGTATATTTAGGTAATACTTAGCAACAAATTCTCACTGTGTGAACGTGTTTATATGTAAAATACGTACATAAAAGTGCGAAAACAAGACGAAAATTTCGAATAAAGTTTCCAAACAGACCTGTGCCTTCTGCCAAAACAATTAGACGACTCGCTAAAAGATTAAAGGAACAGGCTCAGTGAAGAATCGAAAATCAAGCAGAAAACGTAGTGTTCTTACGCGGAACAATTGTCAGTTTATTTCCAACAAGATTCCGCCACTGCTCATACAGCTTCTGTGTCTATGAGGGAATTGAGGCGTATTTTCGTTACGAGACTAATCAGTATTAATTTGAGGTCTCCACGAAGTCCAGATATAACACCTGTGACTTTTATTTATGCGGAACACTAAAAGGTAGGGTTTATAGAAGAAATCCAAGCTACAATCAATGATGTGGAACTTTAGAGTGGTGTTAATTCGTTTATCAGAAATGTCAGTTGTGGGTGGTGGGAGACGGGAGCCATTTTCAGCAACGACTGTGAGCATTGTAAGTTCAAATTATTGAAAATTTATTGTTAGTACTGTTATATATTGGAGAAGCGCCGGAGAAATGGTTACGCGCTCAGCGGAAACTACTGGCCGGCCGCACTTTTCTGGGATGTATGATAATAATAGCTCTGTATAAACCCGTTAGAAATAATTGAGACAAGGAAAGAAAGTACAAGTATTTTGTGTGTTAAGAGTAATGTAGGGGAGCAACGGTAACAAATATAAATGACACTCGGGAGGAAATTAAACGCAGAATAAACATGGGAAATGCCTGTTATTATTCGGTTGAGAAGCTTTTGTCTTTTAGTCTGCTGTCAAAAGATCTGAGAGTTAGAATTTATAAAACAGTTATATTACCGGTTGTTCTGTATGGTTGTGAAACTTGGACTCTCACTCTGAGAGAGGAACAGAGATTAAGGGTGTTTGAGAATAAAGTTCTTAGGAAAATATTTGGGGCTAAGCGGGATGAAGTTACAGGAGAATGGAGAAAGTTACACAACACAGAACTGCATGCATTGTATTCTTCACCTGACATAATTAGGAACATTAAATCCAGACGTTTGAGATGGGCAGGGCATGTAGCACATATGGGCGAATCCATAAATGCATATAAAGTGTTAGTTGGAAGGCCAGAGGGAATAAGACCTTTAGGGAGGCCGAAACGTAGATGGGAGGATAATATTAAAGTGGATTTGAGGGAGGTGGGATATGATGGTAGGGACTGGATTACTCTTACTCAGGATAGGGACCTATGACGGGCTTATGTGAGGGCGGCAATGAATCTCCGGGTTCCTTAAAAGCCATAAGTAAGTAAGAGTAATGTAGGCCTTCATAACTGACATCGAAATTCGTAATGTTTACCATATACCAGTAGAATCTCTGATTTATTAAGAACATAACAGCAGCACTTGAAATTCAACTTCTCATACCTGAGAAAACTCACCAAGCTTTAATTCCAAGTAGCTGTTAATGGAACTATGTTTGATATCCGGTACTTTAAATTGGAAAAAAAAAAAAACTTAGTTATTCCTAAGGACAAGCTGCTTTTCTGCTTGGCCAGTAACTTTTGCGTTTAGTTTTATTTATATGTACATACATGCGTTTAGATGCTCTCACAACATGGAAATATGAACATAACAGTATGCATAATCTATATAGTTATGACCAGTGCTATCATGGTAATTTTTTTCTTGGCCATACGCCACACCCCATATTTTCTCTCTTGAAATATATTTTACTCTCCTCTCTCTGTCTCTTCGACTGTCATTTAATGTTTTTTTTTTTTTTTTTTTTTTAATATTAAAGAAGTAAAGAAATTGATTTGCTTTACATTTAAATTTCAACAAGCTTGATTTAAAGAATACACCATGTAGCACCACTGTAGATGCACACTTGTCTCGATGAATCTTGTTTTTCAATCATTATTTTCTTTAATTCTGGATTCCAGTGCTGCAGAAGTAGACAATTTTTGTTTATTAACATCTAAATACATTAGGAACAGGAAGAGATGATCTAAGATCTGTACAGATCTCCGCATACAAAACTTAAGCACCCATTTTCTTTTCCCCATACGATTAATGAAAACTTATCTCGACCTTTCCTCCAATACTAAAGATACTGCTTACGTTCGTTTGGCACAAAATCACTTTGTAACAGTAATGTATCGGTAGTTTTGAGTTTTTCGCAGCAGCTCAAATTGTGTACACGAGGTATAAATTAATCATATCTTTCAGTTAAGATGGATGTGATCAAGATGGAACCGGAGTTCGATCCTTTGGCTACAAACACCGATTTAGAAGAGAAAAAGCCTTTGTCTGAGGTATGTTGAAAGTAATTATTATCTGTTGTACATACATACATCATAAAGTATATATACATATATTCTGGATTGTGTTTAGCAGACATAGACAAAGTGACACTCGTTTTATTGACGATTATGTCACCTGTATGCGTCTTTTGCATTTACGCTTTTTGGAACCTGATAAGTTCCTTGATTTAAAGTATGGACGCGTCAGCCCACAATAACTTATATTTTGTTGCCACATCTTTGAATGGCTTTCAATAGCTCTCAAATCACAGACATTCATTCACTAGTTAGAGTCGTTTCCACTCCTCAGAAGTCTGTGAGTTTCAAAGCAGTACACACAATTCATGAGCATCGTGAGATGGTTAGTAATCCCAGGTATACAGGCACGTTTGTAAGTTTTTATAGCTGCTGCTTGTCATTGCATTAGTGATGGCGGTCAAGGTAGAGTATCCACCGGCCACTGAACGAATATTGCACACTTTTATCATTGCCAATGTGATGCTATAAATCAATTTTCAACACTTTTATCACAGCTCCTGGTAGAGGGGAAGAGAAGGAATAAAATTTCAATTCTTATTGTACTATATATATATATATCACATTAACACATTGATTCATTCACAAAACGCACGCTTAATGAACTAAATGTTATATTGAAGAATGGAGACAAAAGACGTTCGCCATCACGTTCCAATTCTTCCACTAGACGGTTCTCGATACTTACACCAAGGCGAGCAACATTTGCAAACGAAATGATACTAAACTTGAGGAATGTTATTACAGGTTTGTAGTATTGAGAGGTTAGGTTAGGTTAGGTTTGGTGTGTAATATGTGAGAGGTTAGGTTAGGTTTGATTAGGTGTGTAGTATTATTATGTTGGCGACACTGAAACCCACTGTCACATTAAGAAAATATGGCCGTATTGTTCATTCACGCACGACGATTTTCGTATATAAGGTACGTACAGTATTTAAGGAGGATTGGGTGGGCATGCAGCTCTTCCAGTAATCACATTAATTTCTAATAATCAATACTATAATTCCAAGGTATTTTATCAAGTTCCTATACTGCCCGGGACATAAGTAACCTTCACTGTGATGGCTGTAAGAGGTGATGATATAAACTCCAGTGTACATATCAGGGTATGGATTGAAACAAATGAAAGCCGCTAGATTTGCTTTATGTCTCTGTGCAAAAGACAGGAAAACAAAAATATCTGTTGTGAAGTGCAACAGACTGACATGCTCAGAACACAGGAGAGATATCTGCGTTGAATGTGCAAAATGAGAGTATTGTTATCCTGCAAGCCTCAAAATAATACTAAGATTATTTACAAATTATGCATTATTGTTAGAAACATGTGTCTTCTAAAAATAGTGTATTTAAATTTTAAGCAGACTGTAATATTAGACACATATCACAAGTATCTGTTACAAATTTTTGAAACTCATGTGTGAATAATAATTGTGTTACCAACAATCTCTATGTTTTAAATAAAAAAATAATTACATAATTTTATAATTGATCAATTTTATCAGCAAGTTTCAAGTACTGACAATTCCATTATAGATATTAAGTTGAGAAACTCTGTAATTTTGTAATTTTATAAAGTTAATTTGTCTTTTCATCTTAAGGGGACTGGAAATGACAAAATAATTTTTTTTTTTTTATAATTATTCATCTTCAGAGTGTTAGCTTTAAAATGATATATAACACTTATGGTAAATAGTTGTATAATTTAGTTAAAAATATATTTTTAAAGTAGTGACATTAAGAATAATCATGAAAATATGGAAAAAAAAAAAAAAAAAAAAAATGCGTAAGTTCAATGTTGAATAACTTTTTTATGAAGAAAGCTGTAACATTGGGACTTTTTTTTGTATAAAAAGGCATTTTTCCCCCCTTTCTATGTTGGTATTGGAAGCCATTCCTGGTATTGCATTTGTTTGTTTATAGTAAGTAAATACAGAGGTGTGTTTTGCATAAATTTCTTCAACTTTTGAAGGTGTAGTGAATGTTACTTATGTCCCGCCCACTATAGGAGACATAGGCCGGTTTTACACTAATCCTAAACATATTTAGTATAACTTGTTGCTACGTACAACATAATTATATTATATTATTACCCATTTCAGCGAGTGCTGACGACCACTGCAAAATACGACAATTTGGTCCAGGGAGCATTCTCTTTTGGCACAAGGATGATTTATGTAACATGTTTCTAAATTATTAGTCTTTTAAATACCGGTACATTCTTTAATAAATCACTGAAAAACAAATGTGAATATAGGGATTTGCAGTGAGTACGAAATTATTATAATTTTTTGGCGCATCATTTTTACGTAAATATCGACAAATAAAAACAAACATGCCACATATTTTAAGAAATACAGGAAACAAGCATGAATATTATTCACCATTCTTAATGATCTTGGGATAGAAAAAACGTATGGAATAGAAATTACATACAATTAATGTGCGTGTAATAAACAATAAGCAAACCATCTTCGATTAATCATTTCAAAACAACGTGAATATAGCGTGGATTGTGCAGGAAAATAATTTCTTATATGTTGCTCGCATTGTGCATCATTCTTAACTTATGAAAACAAATGAAAATTTAACATGGCGTATAAACACTATTTGAAGAAAGATAGGAGATATTAAGTAATATTCAGCGTTCTTAATGATCTTTGGATGGAAAATAACAATGAAATATGTATAAAATAGAAATTACATACAGGTGAGCATATAAAAAGCAGTAAGTAGAATCATATCTGATTAATAAGCTTAAATTACTCTTACACTCGTTTAGTGTAAGAGTGGTCTATATCTATCGATGTCTCCCAGCAAATTACTTAATTCATAAAAACAAAAAAATCGTGTTAGAGTAATGAATTTGTGTATTTTCTCTGGAACTTTCCAAATATTTGTTGGCAGTCTTTTACATTAGATTGCCGAAAATTGGTTATAGCGCAGCATTGGCAGTGATAAAAGTGTGAAATATTCGTTCAGTGGGCGGTGGATACTCTACATTGACCGAAGGTGTTTAGCCTACATTGTGTGTAAGTTACATGGTGCTTTTTAGTGTTTAAAATGACTAAAAGAAAGAGTATCTTCAAAAATAGGATAATTGTAGGCAAACCAAAGCCTAAAGTAACTAAAGTAAGAAACTCAATGTAAATATTAATAGTTATAACGCATTAGAGTTAAATAATTATGACTCGAATGAAATTATTAATTTATCTTAATTACAAGAAGCAATTCAGAAGTTTGTTGTTTGTAAAAGTTGCTGTGGCAATGTTTCCCTGTCTTCAAAGAGAGGTGTTGGTCGGCTTGTGAATTAGTTTTACAGTGTGGTGTGTATGAAAACAAACTTGAATTTTCTAATAATGTGAAACATTATTATAATATAGAAGAGAAAAATGTAAGTGTCGCTGAAATCAATTTGAGACTTGTGTATGGCCTACGTATTATTGGGAAAGGAGAAAGAACTGGTGAGAAGCTTTGTGGTGCCCTGAACTTACCCAAACCTCCATCGAAGTTTCAACGTTATATAAGTATTTTAGGTTCTGCTGTAGAGGATGTATGTAAAGACTCAATGAAACCGTCTGTGGAAGAAGCAGTGACACAAAATAATAACAACAGGGATTTGACAGTTGCCCTAGATGGATCGTGGCACCGCAGGGGGCATGTTTCATTCTAGGGAGCGGATTTTAATGTGCTAAAAAATGTAAATATATTTATTTTTTTATGTGCTAAAAAGTACGAAAATATTTGCTCAAAATAAAAAAATATATATTTTTTTAAATATGACAAAAATACTTTACTTAGCTTGGAAAAAAAAAATGTTACTAGGTACTCACCAACCACACTTGAGTGCTAGTAGTTGGCCGAGAATTGCAGTGAACAACAAAGGTCATCTCCAAATTCTCCATTACAAATGCTTGCCGATTATCTCAACAACGACTTATACTGTGAAAACGATCTTTCCACATCACAGGACGTCAGACGTGCATATTTAAAGAGAGGAATGTCACAAACACATACACCGTCAATTTCACTTACAGGTACATCCTCCAATACTTGAGCAACTTTACACATTTTTTTATATCCACTGTTTTTCCCAAACACATTCTGGAATTTGTCCCTTAGTACTTGTACTTCTGAACCTAGTAGCAAGTACAGTTTAATTTCACGGCACGCACCTCCCTGTTTCAGATAACAGGTTTTTGGATGTTTCGAGTTTTTTTTATGGTGTCACACAAAAAGCTTAGATATGCTAATAGGAAAGCCAAATCGTTTTTTAAATAACCATCTTTAAGTATATCTTGAAGGATATCGATTGACGAAGCCCGATAACAGGGAATCACAGCAATACTTATTGCCCTACTTGATGGACATGAGCAAGAGGCGAGAGATTTGTTTAAATTAAATAATGTTCATACCCCAGCTCTTATCTGTTGTGTTTCACAAACAAAGCGTGGAATGAAATCATCTTCAGTGACAATAAACATTCCTAATTATGTGTGCAAGATCTCTCCCCCTTGTCCATGTTAATTTATTCTCTAATAATAACACTGATATGCTGCCTAGCAGTTCTCAGAACTTGAGGTGATACTATTACAAAAATGGATGATGGCTACACCACACAGCGCTTAGAAACACGAAGCAACCAAGAATTCTTAAAAAAAATAACGTACTTTTGAGTGACATAATTGATTTAGTTTTAAAATGTCTAAAAGTTCTTGTAAAAAAATTATTTAAGTAAAAAAAACTCCAAGATTTATGTGTTTATAATAGATTTCCAGAAAATATGTATTTCCATAAATTTTTTGTGAAAATATGTGTTTTATGTGAAATAAAATTCGAGTTTTAAACTTGAAACTTCATGTGCGGAATTTTTAACTTTGTTATTTGTGTTTCATCACACGCAAAAATAATATTTAATTACATAGAAATCCGCTCCTTATTCATTACATGGTGTTGTAACGTGTACAAGTGTCGATACAGAAAAAGTTATAGATGTAGACATTTTATAGAAGCACTGTACATGTAAGGATAAACCAAAAGATAAACATGAAGGAGCATGTAGTGCAAACTACCAAGGCACTAGTGTGGAAATGGAGACATTTTTAATCGATCCACACAAAAGTATAATGTATGATATATAAATTATTTAGGTGATGGTGATTCCTAGAGACACAAAGCTTTCTTCAGACTGCCCCTTATGGTGATACAACAGTGTCAAAATTAGAATGCTTGGGGCATGTACAGAAGAGGATGGGTACCAGATTAAAAAATTTGAAAACAAAATTACAAGGAAAGAAACTTGAAGATGGAAAACCTTTTGGTGGTCGAGAATGTGTGACTGATTCAGCCATACTTAACATAGATGCATTATAGGACCCACCCTAAATATAAAAATATGCAAAGCCACAAAAAAAGGTCAACGGAAGTAGAGTTTCGATCAATTAAATGATCGATATATATTGTTTTCATTATGTTGCCAACAAATCAATATTGTTGTAAATTAGTTTTAATCATAATCATGGCTGCAATTTCGAATGCTATGGTTAAATATAAAAAAGAAGTGGATCGAATTCTCCCTCTTGATTTAAAATGTAGGCCTCGATATGGAAATAATGAAATTATAAATAAGTTGTAAACTTTTTAGTTGCTTTATCCATGAATAAAGACATGTAGGCTATGTTTATGGTTTTTTTTATGCAAATGTGGTTTACTTAGGAGTGAAATATTTTGAAGAAACATGTAATCCTGGGATGAGACTGAAGAAATTTAAAAGTAAACGAGATGAACTCTTGTGGAGATGTCATTGGAAATTACAAGGTATTAAATTATAGACACAGGAATGCCGTATCATAGCACTTTGTGAAATACTCGGATAACGGAGAAGATGAAACGGAACATCTCCAGTGAGGTCCATGGTAAAATGCTAATTTTACACCAGTTTTGTTTTTAATTCTTTGGTCGAGGGAAAATACTAGTAAAAATGTGTTTTTGTGAAAGACTAGTATTTTCCCTGGACCAAAAGTGCAGTATAAATGGAGTAGAATTAGTATTTTATAATATATTATAAAGATGACAAATATGAACTTAATTTTATTGTTTTATTAATACCAATGATGTATTGTTTGAAAGTTTAATGTTTCTGTGTTTAAAGTTTAGCTTTGGTTTGTTTCTTTAACTTTATTTTGAATAAAATTTAATATATTGTATAACAAATGTGACTAATATGAGCTTAATTTCATTATTGTTGGTTTTATTAAATTATACTTGTTTATAGTACTACGTATTTAGTTTTATTAAGATGGTATACTCGATATAATAATCGAAAATATACAATATATAATCGATACTATGGAATACTCGGGGTGGGTCCTATAATGCATCTGTTCCAAAAATATTATGGTTAGGCAATAAGAAGAAATTCAGACAATCTTCAAGGAATGACAAAGAGTGTATGGGCAGAGTATTTCCATTTGCTGTCATCCGATGAAGACTCTGTCCTAAAGGTGCACAAAGTTGGTGCAAATATCAGTGACACAAGACTACATTTATTAGTGTCCGTTTGGAAGGTGGGATGCTGTTGTCTCATTCAATGAAGGGAATTTGGTGATGTATATGAAAGACTGGGTATCCCTTCTGGTAAAAATTGTGTAAAAGCAAAGAAGAGACTGGACGGCTACCGAATAGTAGAAGCAAAGCGTGTGGTGCAAAATATTGAAATGAAAGCCAGACAGAAAAGAAATGCAGCAAAGCGAAAGTTGGAGGATCTTTATGAGCAGCAAGAGGACCCAAATGAATCATCATATGGAGCTGGATTGTATTAGAAGTTTGGTGAGCTATACTATATGTATTGTTTACTTTATAATTTTCTCGAAACTAAGATTTTTCTTTGCAAAAGCCCTATTTTCTCAGGAACTATTGAACCTAGAACAATGAAACTTGGAACATAAATTACTTAATAAATTTGCAACTTTTAACAGGAGATTATTTTGATAAATGACTTTGAAGAGATTTTCTCACTGAAAGTTTTGAGAAATTTGAGTTATAAAAATTAACAAGAAATAAAAAAAAATATTTCACCATTGCAACGCATCACAATACAGTATCCCTGTGTCTATTTCATTATTAATATTTCATGAATATGTGATAAAAATTTCAATAAGCTGTGACCAATAGATAATGAGAAAATTAGGCATTAGTATTCTAAATTTAACATTGGTAAGATAGGGCATTCCCAGTCTCCAATTTATTTTTCATAATCCAAAAGAACCTTGCATAATATTATATCCACAAAAAATATAATACAAAATAAAAACCACTATACGCAATAGACCCAAAAGAATATGTGTGGTGACTAGTAATCCCAGGTACTAAGGTTGGATAAAAAGTAATGACAACAGTTCGATATTTCTGACATGGCTTTATTCACAGGGGTACAACATTTACGTACCTTCTATATAGTCGCCCCCCTTATTTATTACCTTTTGCCAAATGTTTGGAAGGCGTCGTACACCATCAGTGCGTCCATCTTTGTTGATGTTCCGTATTGACTGCCCTATAGCATGGATAAGTTCATCTCTGGTATTGTACCGGTTTCCTCGCAGTGGTTCTTTCACTTTGGTGAAAAGATCGTAATCAGGTAAGTACAGTGGATGTTCCAGAATCTCCCATTGCCAGCGGCGCAAGAGATCCTTGACAGCAGCAGCGGTGTGACTCCTTGCATTATCATGAAGAATGATGGGATTCTATACCACCAAGTGTCGTCGTTTTCTCCTGAGCGCTGGACGAAGGTGGTGCTGCAGGAACCTGCAGTAGTAGTCTGCCATCTGCCTTTGAGGTACAGCGTGGTGGAGTATTACCCCATCAATGTCATACGCCACAGTGAACATCACCTTCAGAGCACTTTGTGTAGGGCGCACTTTATTCGGACGAGAAGAACATGGATACTTCCATTCATTTGATTGACGTTTCAAGTTTGGTTGGTTCATATGAGCAAGCCCAGGTTTCGTCCATAGCGACGATTCATCCAAGAAAGTCGTCATCTTTCCTTTGGTACCGGTCCAACAAGGCCTGTGTGACTGCATAGCGGTGCCATTGTTAAACCTCTGAAATTTCATGGGGTATCCAATGCCCTGTAATTTTGCGGTAACCCAGAATGTGGAGCACAGTTTTGTGACATACTCCGACTTCCGCTGCTAACTCACGCGCAGTCCGTTGGCTATCAGCATCCAACAGGGAAGCAAGAAATTTAACTGTTGTCCTCCACGCAGGGTCGTCCTGCACGGAGGTTGTCCTGAATGGCATCCCTGCCTTCCCGGAACTTTTTAACCCATCGTGCCACTGTGCGATATGGCAACGCTGCATCAACACATGCTTCACGCAGTCCCTGAAAACATTCTTGTGCACTACGACCTCGTGTCACTTCAATTTTGATCCAGGAACATTGCTCTAGTTTTGTAAACGGGGTCTTAGGGCGCTTGCACTATCCCTATGAAAGTCAACGTTCTACACACTGCAGTAGATTGACAGAGTACTGTCGCCGCTGGCTGCACTAACTCATCTGACAGTCCTTGTTCATGTCCACACAGCTGGCAGCTCTCGTACGCACCATCGTCACGTGATAGCAGTGTTGCCATAACTTTTTATCCAACCTATGTATATAACCAAAGCTGTCGAAAAAGGGTATGCAGTCCAGGGTTAATAAGTAAACTCGTATATGATATGTTTTGTTAAGTTAACATCCAGCTGAACAACTATACAAAACACATGGTGAAAGAGATGTACCTTGAGTTTGTCAATTTAGTAGCATTACCGAGATAAATCTTGGTGGGCATGTCAGAAATCTTTTGCTATAGAAGGACATATTCTGTACGTTCCGTACAAGAGAACCCCTTATCATTTTGACATAAGTTCAAATTTCCGGTAATTTAATGTAAGATTTACCAAATATTTAGATTATGGCTTCATAAAAATTTGGAAGAAGATAGTTTGGTGCATCTATTCAAAACGAAACAATTCTTTTTTTCTTCCACTATAAATACCTCCCCAATATATATTCTTTTCTTCTGTGCTACAGTAGTGACACAAGTACTGCCATATGGTACTAGAGTGCAACCTGTAAATCTATTGTTCAAAACTGCAAATAGAAATTCTTCATTTATGATGTTTTGATCTCCAGGAAGTGAATTTATTGAATTTCCACTCGACTGATATAAAGACAGAATATGAGGACAACACCTGTGAAGCCACAACAGAGATTAAAGTTGAAGAAATTGCTGTTCCAGTTACTTTTCCCTTGACGAAGTGTGAAGCTGAGGTGAGTTTGGCTCATGTCTTGTGCTAGTTCTTCTTCTCCCAATACCTTGCCTTCATTGTTGTCAAGAACAGCATCTCTGTACAACCCTCCCGCAATACTGTCTCCCATATGCGAGAGAAATTTAATATTCTCATGCTGGGTTGCAAGATCTATAAATAATGTATTCCTCCATTAGTTAGTGGACCTTTAAAGTTAGTGGATTGTGGGGTTGGAGAACAGACATTTAATGGGCCACTAGTTATTTGATCGTTAATCAAGCGTCTTTGGATTTCACAAGTGACACAATAATACGTGAATGAATAAAAAGTGAACATCTGCTGCTTGACTGATGTGAAAAATTACCTTTATTGTTGTCAAAATTTGCAATAAATTTACTAGACTAATACGAACCTGAAAGAAATCAGGAACACAAGTTTCAATGAGAAAGATAAATATGCCTATTTGTTATTAGAAATAGCGCACAAGTGTATTACTTTTATAAAAAATAAAAAGACAGACTACAGAGCACATAACCTCGTCGTCAGACAATGAACTAGAGCCTGTAATAAAGAAATAAATAATAACTTCGCTATTCGAAGAATTAATAAATAAATAACTTATCACATTACCATATATTGATGGCTAAGAAGACATTGCCTACCTCATATCTACAAAATTGATAATCTAGTTTAACCACCTTACATTATTACTATTTAGATTAACTACATTATTATTGTTCACAAAATTGAACAGTGTACTAATATTTTGTTCTTGAATAGAAGATCTTGCAAAGCATAAATATATATACGAGTAAGTTTGTCTATTTTGAGAATATAATTTCTGAAATAGTTTTCTTTATTTACCTGTAAATGTATATATACGAGGTATCACTTTTTAGCCATCAATATGCAATATTATTTTAATATCGTGTATATAGGCCTATTATATAAAATATCACATGCCTGAATCTCAGATAGGTAACATTACGATGAATCAAAATATATAAACTACTTGCCAATACACAAAATGTACGTAAGATGGCTATCTCACAGAGGAATAAATGTTATTATAGGAGGGAAATAAGATCTCTAAGTTAGTGAATCATTTAATGGACAAATAACACTGAAGGTGTTTCTTGCAATGTGTATTTCGAATTTATTGGTCTGTTAGCAGCTAACGAATGAATAAATGCGTTCTTGCAACCCACCATCACTGTTCAGATAATTCTTTAATTCTTTTTCTAGTATGTTCTAGATTTCAGTTGCAAATTTATTCTTTTATTTTGAAATAAGTTCCATTTTAGTACGTATTTTTTTATACGTAAAGAGTATTGAGATAATAAGAGTACAATTTTAAATTTTTATTTGTGAATTTTTTGCTGTTCAAGTATTAAAATGTTCTGATTTTTGACATCACTATGTAACTTTAATAACCACACTGTCTTCTGCGATGAGAAAGATATATTACTATATACCGAATGCTTTTAGTGAATTGTTTCCTCTTTGAGAAATTTTCCCCATAAGAAAAGTAATTTCAAATCAGTATTTAAATTAGAGACAATTGAATTTCAACATTTACACTGTCAGATGAAATATGTTGTTGTTGTTTTCTAATGCCGGCATTTGACAATAAAGTCATTTCACCTCTTGCACTTCAATATTTTTCAAAGATATTATCATGGTCAGCCACTGAAGCGCAGATTTTGAGATGTACCGAATCCATTTCTTGGTTTGAGTTGCACAATGGGCAGTTAGGGGATGATATATTCCAAATTCTGTGAAGGTGCTTGGCTAAACAGTCATGGCCTGTTGCCAATCTAAGTGCAATCAGACGATTTGCATGGTAAGTCGGAAATCAACTGTGGATTATGATGCAGAGAGTTTCATTTTTTTCCCTTGAGATTGTGTTATCAAATTTTGTTTGTTGAAGTGTAAGTATGTAGATTTAATAAATCTTTTCACAGAGTAATACGTAGATTTAGTAACAGGTCTGTAAGGTCTGCTGCCCTTCTTTGCTAAAGCATCTGGATTCTCGTTTCCAGGATTCCACAATGGAGTGGTATCCATTGGAATACATTATTGAGTGATATTAATTGAGAGAGCATTTTAGTTATTTCTGCTGTTTGAGATGAAGGTGTGTGTTTAGAGACTATTGATAGAATAGCTGCTTTGGAGTCTGACAATATAACTGCTTTTTAAATTTATTGATATGGCATAGAAGATTCAGATGAAATATAAGGGATAGGTCTCAATACCAAGAGACACCATCTCAATTTCCGAATGTGTCAAAAACTTAAATACCGGAAAAATATTTAAAAAATGAATAACCTTATTTTGTTCCGGTATATAAGTTTTTTCACAGTTTCATCTAGATTGGTGTAGGTAATATCTGCAGAAATGTCTTTTAGTTATTCATTCACTTAAAATGCCAATATCAGATGCAGTCTGCTGAGAAAAAGGATGATAATACGTGAACTTAATGTACGTTTTTAAAAGAGTAAAAGAGAATAACACTGTAATTCATATTCTTTGCACAATCAACCACATATTTAGTTTTTGACATTACGTAAGTTGCGCTAGTTGACATTGAAAACTGTAAACTCTACTTTGTATAGTTCAGAGCTCTAGAATCTGTTGCCATTAGTCTTCTCTGTTATATGTATTCTTTTTAATTTTCAGGAAGAGATATTTGGCATGGTAAGAGTAAAGCAGGAGAATAAGCTGGAAGTAGTGACGGATGAATGTGAAATTGTATCTGAGAGGTGAGTGTAAGGCGCACGTGTTTAACTCGTGCTTTGTTTTTCTTGATAAATTAAGTGATGATGTAGGACATATGTTGTCATAAGTCACAAAGCAGGAACATGTGTTCTCATCTGCAATTGCCAGCACGGCTGTGCTAGGTTTGGTGATAAATGCCAGACATTCAGATCAACCGCGTATATAGAACATGAAACCAATAAAACTTGGTACGGTTTTCTGCAGTTGGCAAATATAGAATATTTACAAAATGACTATCTGTTCTTGAAGAATCTACCGCTCCTTTATCCTTAAAATGAGCAAAAAATTGGAATTTAAATCACATAATATGAGTTTAAATACGCAGTTGATGAATGTAGAATATTTACAAAATGATTTGTTTGATCTTGAAGAATGGAAGCTACCAATAAGCAATCCTTTATCCTATAATATACAATTAATTAAATCCTTAAACCCGGTAAGACAAAAATTAGAATTTAAATCATATAAGTATCTAGTTTTTCTTTAAAATGATTCATGAAAGGTAATCATATTACTCCGTTATGTAATTACTGACTGTATTTAATAGTACATTATGCAATGTCTAGCCTATTTGGTACAATTAAGACCACATATGTTTGTTTATGAAACGACTTCTAAATTGTCAGATGTGATAAAGGATTTTTTCCGATGGGATTTTGATTGATATTGCTAGATAACATGAAATTAATATTGATATAACCAAATAAGAATTGCCGAAATATTAAATTTGATAATATAACGCTAATTAAATACAGAAACCCTGATAAGATGCTGTTCAAGTGACGTGATTAACTGGGATCATGTCTTTCGATTGCAGGTATACTAATTTTGACTTATATACAGTATCTATTAGCATTTTCCTGTATTGAAATACATGATTCATGAAAGGTAATACAGTATTACACCGTTATATAATTTTGTTTATGAAACGACCTTCTATTGTGAACTGAACATTAATATTGACCTATAAAGCCTGAAATTAATATTGTACATTAAAAACGAAATGACAAATTTAATTTATTTGAATATTATTTACAATTAACGCTAATTATTATAGGCTGTACTGTATGTTATAATGGTAAGACATTTAAAGGGCTACGATACTGTATTAAAGACATTTACGATACTTTATTATGTACTATATTAGTTCTTTCAAAAAGAGTCATTTATAGTTATTTGCCGTGTGCGTGTTCTCCAAGTCCTCATGTTTACCACAATTCCCTCTCTTGTGGTTACATCCTCCTGATGTCGCAGCTGCAGTGATTGAGTCGCGATTTTTTATTATAGTTCTTAATGTCGATGATGGGATTCCTAATGAATCAGACAGTTGTTTCTGATTAAGAGTACTGTTTTCATCGTACTTTCGTAAGATTTCCAATTTTTCCGACACAGAAACGCTTTTTGTTTAACACTCATTGTAATCACACTCACATACACTTCAGTACACTAAGGACAACAAACTGACCAGCAAAAATTTCCAGAATTTTATTACAGCCGAGCAAGGAACGTTGCTTGAGAGAGAGAGTTAGCAAGAGGGTGGGGTATTGTAGCTGTATATAAGCTGCGCAGATAAAGGGCTGAATAAGAGAGCATAACAAGAGGGTGGGATATTGTATTGTATGAAGGTTTAAGTGCGCAGGTAAAGGGTCGAATATCAGTACTTTTCAGGTTAATGGTACCAGCAAGTTCAGTGGCCAAAATGTTTCATTGCTGTTACAGTACATTGCTGAAAATGACATTGAAAATATTCCACAAAAACAGCGTATTATGCGGGACTTGACTGCAACAAACGGGGTATTTTATAAAGGCGTTATATATGAAATGTGCTAGGACCGGACAAAAAAGCGTATTACATGGGATAACGTAATAAGTGGGCGCATCTTATCGAGGTTTTACTGTGTGTAAAGAATACAAGATGTACAATGAGATTAACTGACATTAAAGAACAAAGAGTTAATAATGGAAAATGTGTAATAATGTTGAAGTAAATGAAATAATAAAAAATGAGAATTAATGGCCGATAACACCATGCTGCATTTTAATACTTTTTCCCGCCGGTGGCTTTGAACTGATAACTGAATCTTAACAGTTTTTTTGTGCTGAATTCGAAACTGACCTTCAAATAGCCCAATCCCATCAGAATTTTTCACAAATCACAAAAAACCAAAATATCTAAAACCAATATTTGTACAAGCAAATATATCGCGTTCATGTTTGTTAAATACGTATAAATCAGGAGTTTGTGAACCCGGGATTTTCAAGTAAATCACACATCAACATCTACAACTAAACTCAAAGGTCCCGGGTTCGAAACTCAATCTGGAGACTTCAAATCAACTTGAAGGAAATAAAATTATTTGCTTTCTGGTCACTGTTCGTTAACAGAAAACTTTAAGTCAAAGTTGATTCTTGTTGCTTTAGTTGTCATCCCACTTAATTTATATAGAATAATTTTAACGGTGTCTTTAGAGTTCCATTCGTTATATTGGTAAAGCGTTGGTACGTTAAACCAAATCCCGGGTTCGATACCCGGCCCGATCAATTTTTTTTATCGAATTTATTCAATGTTTTTACAGGCAAATATATCGCGTTAATGTTTGTTAAATACGTATAAATCAGAGTTTGTGACAATTTTCAAATAAATCACACATCAACATACAACTATCACTCACTGCAAGTGCTAAACTCAATCAGGAGACTAATTGGCAGTTGAAGGAAATAAATTATTCTTTCTGGTGTCACTGTTGTGTTGCTTTAAGAATTCGATTCTTGTGCTTGGCTATCCAATTAATTTACAAAAATAATTTTAACGGAAATCTTTCAATTCCATTCGTTATATTCTAAAGCAGGGGGCGGCCTAAATATTCTCACGCCACGATCAATTTTTTTTTAATTTATGCAGAAGCACAATTTCTAAAATCTGCTACAAAGTGCAATTACATATGTGTTATTGTATCTGTGCGTGACATTTCGAGATTTTAGTAGCTCAGACATGCTGTTTGCAAAATACTTTAAACAGTCATAAATGTACCAGAGATAGGAACAGGCACCTCCATATCCGTGTGCATTTACTTCAGGTACAAAGGAATATTAAAGGATGGAAAAATTCTGCCAGGCCAGGCATGCGGCAGCAGTCAGAACATGAAATATTTAATTCATATCCACATTAACTTAACAACTTACAGAGAGATATATGTCATATATTATTGATTACTTATTACGATTACTTATTACGATTACTTTAAAATTAGAGCAGAAAAAAAATTGTCAAAAAAATAATTTAAAATGTTAATTTCTGTACGAAGACACTTTAATAATACACAAGGATTCAGAAAGATCCTAACTATAAATGTATACCCGGAAATATTCAAGGTGTTTCTTTTTTTTTCTGTCTGTGTATTATATAATCTCTTTATTCTTTATTCTCTTTGGAAGTTGCTTTATTATTGAGATCAAAAATTTTTTCTGCGTAGATCAGGTTGTAATATGACACTATTTTTCAAACTTTGTCAATAATACAAAGTAAATTTCACAATCTGCAAACAATGTAACAAAAATTTTAACTTCAGACCCTATATAATTAGATGAAATACATAAAACGAATTAAATCAGTTGTACTATAAATTAAATTTATTCAAGAACGTAGTCAAGTGAAGGTATGCGGTATCGTCGGCTTCATGGCAATTCATCCAGGGAATTTTCGTCCAGGAGCATTTTCATCTTCGGAACAGTCGTCCATTCGATAATTTACCAAAAAAAATATTCATTCAGAAGAAAGTTCAACCAAGGAAAATTGTCCCAAATGTATAATTTTATTGTTCTTTTTAAGTTTTATGTATTACATTTTAATTTCGTAGTTCTATCACACAACGTAATTTACATTACCATATTATGATCAGAAGCATGCAGATATCCAATAATATTACAATCATATTTGTCATCATCATACTGGGATGCAATGTTCTGCAGCCTAACATTCAGGTTCTGACACGCCCTTTTTTGTGTTTCTCTGATTCGACGGGACAGCTTTTGTATGTTGAATTTCGAAGAAAATATTATTATTCGATCAAAATCGTCTTCATTATCACTGTCATGGTCATCAAAACTATCGAACATCAAAAACTGTTCACCACTTATTGTTATTCGGAATTCTTGCTGTAGAGCATGAAGATCTGATAGTGACTTTGGGCTTAAGGGAAATTTCCTCTGACATCTTTTATTCGTGTTCCTTTTTAGTGACCCACGCAATGGGAACACTTCTGATTGTATACACTCCAGCTCACGTTGGTTACTTTGCACTGGACCCGCAACGGGCTCATTCTCTGCAGCTCTCTAGCCTAATATGTCTTAGGGCTTCCACTTCATCTAGCGATGGTGGTTGGTCGTGATCATCAGCCTTCAAAACCTGTACAATATTAGCATCCAGCGCTGTAGTAATAGCCCATTTGGTGCAATTTAGTCCTGTTACAATTTTTTGAGTCCACGTGGTGTAGATAACCTATGTGGACCAAAATCATTCCATTCCTTTCACTTTGTATAATTTCTCCCTGGTCGCCCATTAGATCAGATTTATGTGCAACTGCAAATTTAAAACTGTAAACGAAATAGATATACAGTAGAACCTTTGTTATCCGTGGTAATGAAGGGGGTAAAGTGAACGTTAATCGAAAAAATCGGATAATCCATACAATAAAAGGTTTTCATAAATTAAATTAAGTGCATAATACAGTTTCGTAATTTACTCCACTTGCTAGTGGATCAGAAATTCGCTAATTTAGATGTAGTTATGAACAGAGAGTTTTTAATGGTCAAAGAAAGACTTTGACGGCTGTCAATAGGAAAGATAGGAATAGTACAGGTCTTACGTTGTAGATTTAAATACTTTATACACTTTATACTTTTGTTTTTCTTTAAATTGCGGAGAGGTTTAATTACAATCTGGTATTCTGATACGAGATGAACCACAGTGTCCCTTTTTCTGAACCAGTGATTTACTTGCATTTTTCCCCTTAGAACAACTCGTTTTCTTTTGACACCTGTGGAACAGTAGACCATACTGTATATGGAAAACACTCTAGAAAAAATTCATACTAATATGATGTACCTACATTATTTCTTATTTTTGCTGCAAAAAAAAAAAAAAGATCGGATAATCCACCAATTGGTTAATAGGATGACGGATATTCGAGGTTCTACTCTATTACCATATTACCATGGATATGGATATGAATATGGAAATATTGTGGGGTGAATGTTCCCAGGGTAAGAACGGAATGTGTTGGGCGAATTACCTTTGGATTAATATTCTTGGCGAGCCTCAGCCAGAGTGTGATCTATGCCATGTTCCACTGACCGTGGAACTTTTTTATTACATTGTAGAAAATACGACCGTGCCTGTCGGCAGTATGAAATTCGGCCGACTCTACGTGACGCTCTTGGAAATGATTTTAATTGTACAAATGCAGTTCTGAGATTTTTAACGAATACAGGACTTGACAAGGGGATGTAGTTTTTTAATGACCCATTTTACTTATCCTCCGGACTCTTTACATCCGGAGGTTACATTTTTTAGTATATGATTTTAACAAACTTGATATTCGGACCTTTTACATCCGTGCATTTTATAAATGCGGCAGACAATTTATTTCTGGTGGTATTTGTTTTATTGTTTTGTTGTTTCTTTGTAAATACTTCTTAGGGTCTCAGAACTTCTCACTTTTATAATATGGTTTTTATGCTTCACCTTGTTGAAACTGCATTTGTTTGCCTCGTTTTAACCGTGACAACGTTTTTAGTGCTTTTAAGCATTCTGGTTATTGTATTGTGTTTGTGTTTAGTAAAAGATTTTAGATAAGGGCGCAAATAGCCATAGTAGCTGACGTGCCCTTTTTAAACCCCACTAACTAACTAACTAATTAATATTCTTGCATGAATTTTCTTGAGTGAAATATTTTGGGTGAATTGTCCCTTGTGTGAAATATTCATGGATTAAATGGCAGGACCCCGTATCATTACCTGTTCTAAATTTCTGATGAGAGAATCTGGCAACACTGGATCAGATAGCTAATGTAAATTCTCTAAGTTTTATACGTTCAGCAGTTTATTTTATGACTCTTTACTTTTTTCGATGATGTTGATTGTCTATATCTACGTTGCAGTAATGGTCGAAACTTTCATTAATAGAATCTTTTCTTTACAGCACTTCGAACGGAAATGAAACGCCTCAAGTGAAGTGCACAAGACCTGATAATGGCTTGTTAGTGAATCCTGTTAGACAAAACACGCCTGAACCTGAGATTTCCCGCCAGTACTTTAGAATAGAAGATAACGTTGAATCAGAGGCCGACACTCACGACGAAGGCTCTTTTAAGTGTAGTGTTTGTGGCAAGGTGTTGCAGTCTCTCCAAGGCCACATAATACACTTGCGTACCCACACCAACGAAAGGAAATTTAAATGCAATATCTGTGGGAAACATTTTTTACGATTTTCTCATCTCTTAACGCACTTACGTAGGCAGAAATGTCACAATCCACCCAGATGTGATGTGTGTGGAAAAATTTTCCCTAAGCCGAAATATCTCAGAGTACATGCACGAACGCATTCTGGCGAGAAGCCATTCAAGTGTGACGATTGCGGGAAATGTTTTATACAGTCCAGTGATCTCAAAGTGCACACACGTAGGCATTCTGGCGAAAAACCATTCAAATGTAATGTGTGTGGGAAAAGTTTTGTACAGTCGGGTCATCTCACAATGCATCAACGTGCGCATACTGGCGAGAAGCCATTTGAGTGTGACGTTTGTGGTAAACGTTTCTTACATCAGTCTTCATTCAAAGTACATGCACGGACACATTCTGGAGAGAAGCCGTACAAATGCAATGGATGTGAGAAATGTTTTCCTACCTCATATCAACTCACTTTGCATTCACGTAAGCATTCTGGTAAAAAACCATTTATGTGTGACATCTGTGGAAAATGTTTCCCGCGTTCTGGTGCACTAACACTACACGCACGTATACATTCTGGAGAAAAGCCATACATATGCAATGTTTGTGGGAAAGGTTTTATAAGCAGTGGTGAATTGACAGTTCACGGACGGTCGCATTCTGGTGAAAAGCCATATAAATGCGACATTTGTGGCAAAGGCTTTGTGAGATCTTATTATGAGAAAATGCATGCACGTACGCATTCTGGCGAGAAACGATTCAAATGTGATGTTTGTGGGAAATGTTATTTGCATTCTAACACTTTGACCTCCCATGCGCGCTTGCATTCTGCTGAGAAGTCCATTAAATGCGATATTTGTGGAAAATGTTTTGTCTGTTCGAGTCATTTGAAAAGGCATGAACGTGTTCACACTGCCAAGATTCCAGTCGAATGAGATGTTTGTTGGGGATATTTTGTATTTTCAGGTTTTATCAATTTGCATGTACGTACGCATTCCGGCAAAGAGATTCTTTATTGATTATAAATAATATATCGCAGAAAAACAACGTCGCAGTCCCTGCCACAAATTTTTGGTGTCACGAATATGTGAATCTTAGCAAGGTGAACGATTATCTGACCAGTGTGTTGCTTCTTGTGTTGAGTGTGGTGATACCCCAGTATATGTGGCTTGTGTTCGAAACCGGATTTCCAGATCTGTCATTGCTCCCCAAGTAATTGACGATGTTGACATTGCATCCATCCTATAAATTCATCGAGATTTAATGAAAATTATTTTTGGAAGGAATAGAACCAACGATAACTCCCCAACCCGATTCGAAGTGTGATGGCGTACACCACAACGCTACGGTTCTGGACACATTTACAATATTATATATACGCGTAATTATACAGGGTAAACAATAAGTATGGAATATTGCAAGTAACTTGTTAAATTTTAGTTGTACAAAAAAAGTTTTATACAAAAACTGTTGAATATGAACTATAGAATATGATACCAGTGTTCGGAAAAAGTTAGTTATTCAGGTATAGAAGGTGTGGTAGTGATATTTTTTTAATAGCTCCCTATATTAAAATTTGCTTATTTCGAATATCCATTAAATTGTACATATGTATATGTAGAAATTAAACCCTTTCACCTGTTTCATGTCTTTTAACTATTTATTAAACTCGTTTTGTGGACTTTAAACTTGAGACAAATAAGTACCTATGTAAAATCATGTTGAGTAGCCCATAAAACTAAACAAAACGCTATCACCAACCAAAGTTTACAACAGATTCTCGAAATTAGAACCATTCACAGTGCAACAATGTCCCAGTCTATCACAGAAACAGTCCCTTGTCTTTCTCACAGTTACAAGACTGATCTGTTCCATCTCATATTTACAGTAGACTGTTTTCGTGATAGACTCTTACATTGTTTGGCTGTGAATTACTCTCACTTTGAGCAGCTTGGTTTACTCGTACTTTGGTTAGTCAAAGTATTTTGTTTACTGTTGTGGCCTACTCAACATGATTTTACATATTTATTTGTCTCAAGTAAATATTTAAAATTTCGAGCTCTTCCAGGACGTTCCACAGGCACATTCCATTGCAGACAATGTAGTAAGTTTGAAACCCTACCTCATGTGCTTGGGAGGTGTCCTCAGGGAGAAATCTTAATAAAAAGACATCATATTATTCCTTCCCTTCTTGCTGCTGCTCTCTGAAGCAAAGGTTTGGAAGTTTACGAACAAGTTCATTGTTTGGCAGGTCAAGATAGCATACGGAGGACTGACATCATCGCCATCAATAGGAAAAAATCTGTTTCAGAGATCATCGACCCTGCAATACGCTTTGAACAGTCCAAAGCACAACCTATGGATGTTGATAAAGAGAGATAGAAATATACGACTCCACAATACCTTACTTTCGTAAGAAATACAACGTCCAGACTGTCATAGTGAGAGGTCTACTGCTGGGGTCCCGAGGAACAGTCCATAATTTTTTGTGACGTGGAAAAGGAAATATCAACTAGACAAAGATATTCATGACGAAATTGTCCAAAACATAATTAAATGCTCAGTTGCGAGCTTAAAAAATCACCTATATGATAAACACTCCTCATAATAATTGTTTTTATTTTATTTTATTACGTTATTTTACGACGCTGTATCAACGGCATAGGTTATTTAACGTCTGAATGAGATGAAGGTGATAATGCCGGTGAAATGATTCTGGGGTCCAACACCGAAAGTTACCCAGCATTTGCTCCTATTGTGTTGAGGGAAAACCCCGGAAAAAACCTCAACCAGGTAACCGTTCCTCCACAGGTGTGGACAATAATTGTTTACTTTTATATATTTGGTATTGAAAATCTGTATTTTTCCTTAAATTTTTATCTACATACTTTTTCATGTCCCCATTTATGTACAGTAGTGGCAAAAAAAAACCGGACCGTTCCTTGTAGCTTATTTCAGAGCCTTGTTCACTCCAGAGGACGATAGACTGGTAACTAAGACTTTTGTGGTTCGAATCCTGCCTGGGAAGGAAACTTTTTTTTTGTTCCTTATTCATATTTATTCCCAATACTTTTCGACTTGAGTTGTTTTCTTGTTTTTCAGATTAAAGTTACTTTTTAAGAGGGTCCATACAGTAGTAGTTGCACTTTTTACAAAATATTAAATAACTTGATTAACACTTCATATATTTTCTTCATATTTTGCACAGTTTTCTACATGATTTTAGCTTAAACTCGATGTATAATACATCTAGTAACCATGGGTAAGCCACTGGCGTAGCTCTGTCGGCTAGAGCCCTTGCCTGCCGATTCGGAGTTGCGTTCGGGCGCGGGTTCGTTTCCCGCTTGGGCTTGTTACCTGGCTAGGTTTTTTCCGAGGATTTCCTCAACCGTAAGGCAAATGTCAGGTAATCTATGGCGAATCCTCGGCCTCATCTCAGCAAAAACTATCTCGTTGTCACCAATCTCATCGACGCTAAATAACCTCGTAGTTTATACAGCGTCGTTGAATAACCAAGTAAAAAAACCATGGGGATGTTTGAAAGTTGAGAATTTTTCATAAAGAAAAAGTGTCCAGCGTTGCCAACTCCAGTGTGCAGAAATACAATAAACGCTTAAAAAAAACCGCTAAATATAGCATAAAACCCAGTAGATTCTTATATATATTTTTACGTATTTAAAAATAGTAATAATAGGCTATATAAATAACTATTAAACAATTATTAAAAGAAGAGATTCTACATAATCATTATCATCGTGTTATTCTTTCTCTTTTTCTTCAACTTCAGCTGTACTGGGAGTTCAAGCAACTGCAATTTCTGGTCTGTATATGTTTCGATAGTTCCGATTTTTTTAAGTGTGTTCAAGCAAGCCAAAATCACGGCAAAATTTACGACACCGTCTCAGTGCAGCCTTAACTGTCAAAATTGACCGTGATACCTTTGCCCCATTCTATTTCTAATTTTGATTTTTATTATATTTATCTGCCTAAATAGCCTTTCTACTTCTGCATTTGACCAGAGAAGACAGAGCATAGAAATTGCGAACTCAGCCTAATTCTTTGAATGGGTTCATTATGTGAACATCTTTATACGGAAAAACTTCACACGAAAAACCACTGTTATAACATGGTATGGTGCCTCCACGTGTTGTATATTATTCGGGGACTTCGCCTTCATTACAGACTAGAGGAATGCTAACAAAGGACAAAGTCGAGCTTAGTTGTTTAAGGAAAAAAGCAAATTTCCATTGACTTGGGACTGTGTCGTAGATTTCTATCGCTAGCACCGTTCAATTATTTTTCCCATTGATGACACAGAGAAATGTAGAATGAAAATTTAATGGCTAAAATATAATTTAATTGGAAAATAATAATATTACTACAAAGGAGATTTCTAAAGTTGCTATCATTTAGCATCACAGTAATTCAGAAAGAGGCAAAGTTATCCTTTTGATTTCCGAAAAATTCAGAAAGGTTCCTGGGTTTCCACAAGAATGCTGTGCAGAAATGGAAACTTTGTTATTCTTAATTTTGAAGTTCTCTGTGACTGTTAGAATACAGAGATATCCTCAAATTTCACAATGAAATGTTTTTGTGTGCAGTCTAACTGAAAGGACATTAGATACCGTGTAATTAAATTACTGTCACTTAGGTTGCTAAATTTCCCGAGAAATAAAGGTTAGTCTTTACTTTTTTTTTTGTGTAGAGGATATATTTGTAATTGTAGCTATTAATTTTGTTATTATTTTTATGTGTTATTTTACTAACAACGTAGAAAAATTAAGTTTGTTTTAATGAAATTTATTGATCACGTTTTATTTTCAATTCTGTTGGGATTATTTTGCTGTAGGCCTACTTTTTTCTTCAAAGGATATGTTTTTAATTATAGCTGTTAATTGTGTTGATTTTTATTTGTTGCTTTACTAGAGACGTAGAAAAAGTCTGTTACAATAAAATGTATTGATCACGTTTTATTTCCAATTCTGGTGTGATTATTATTGCTTAACCTCATTCGACTTTGTTAACTACGTAAGCCCACACTACAAGTACCGGTACACGTAAGTTACTCCATTAATTCATATTTCCATTATTATTGTTGTAAAGGGAAATGTTAATTAATATTTATTGGTTTCATAGTTAATTATCGCTATAATCTTGAATGAAATTTAGTAGAATTTCAGTTCGTTTTAAAACAAAATTATATTAACTTATTTCTTGAGGTATGTTCGAGATGAATTAATATACTTCATTAAAATAAAAAATTAAATTTATGCATTTAATATATCAATAATGGAAGGAAGGTGTTAATTTTTCCAAAATGAACACGACAACGAAAGTGTAGTTATTTTGTCGAGCTGCTAGGAGAGATCTTGAAATGATGTTTACGATGTAAACGATCCTAGTGGTTTGTTTGCATTTGTATTAGATTTTGAGCTTACGAATGTGTATAGTAGAAAGATGATATAAGTAAGTAAATAAGTAAGTAAGTATTACAAACTCATTGATGCCAACACAGGACAAAGGCGAGCTTAGTTGTTTAAGAAAAAACAAATTTTCATTGATTTGAACGCAAAAAAAACTAGATGTCCCATTGCCCACCGTTCAATTATTCTTCCCCTCCGACAGAGAGAAAAAAACTAGATTTAGTGGGAAAACCACCGTTTTGGCGACACTGATAGCGTCTTACAAAAAAAAACATTATTTAACCTAAACTAAGAAAATAATAGCCAATTACTATTTTTTCCCCTTAAATCTGAGAGCACGATCTAAAGACTGCTCCTCATTTAGCATCACAGCTGACTCCATACTAAATATATAGATTTCTTAAATTGTAGTAAAATATGAAATGAAAGTGTGCATGTACGTACATGTCATGCACTGCCAGTGCGATCCTTACCGGCATTTACTTCATGCGAGTAAACGGAATTTTTTCTAATTTTGTTATATATTGTGTGTAGTTGAATATTGTCAATTTGTGGCCAGTGATATAGAGGATTAAATGACAACGAATTTTTAACAGTATCACTATCATTGGTTAAGATTAGTTTTTGTGTGCCTCCTAGAGGGGAACCAAGGTCTGAAGAAATAGTAGATAAGGTGAGCTTTGTAATCAATATAATTATTTGACTTTTATTTTGGTTTGATTCTCTTTTTTATAGGTAAGTTAATTTACTTTTCGTTTTGTATAGTATTATCACATGTACTATGTGTTTGTATATTGTATTGTGCAGTGAAATTTGTCGTGTGTGCAGAGTGAATTTTTCAAGGACGTAAAACGTGAAAGATGTTCAGTTTCTGACCAGAAGCTGCTTTATTATAACAATTTTTTATGACCTGTTGGCATCATTTTTAGCTGTAGAGTAAATTTTGGTTCTTGAAATAGTTGTTTATCTATGACCACACGCCGCCTGTCGTTTGATGCAGTTTTAGGGTTAGTGTTTATTCCCGGTGAGTTTTTGAAGTCTCAGGAGTAACTGATGGAATAATTTTAATGCGATTTACGTTTGGTTATGCGATATTTGAAAATAGTAGATGTTGGTTGATATATTTTCGATAATTAGTATGCTAGGAAGAAGTGCATTATCCTAAAACAACTCTTAATGTTTATTTATGATTCTGAATAAGGATAGAGCACTGTTTCACTCTCGAGTAATTGGTTACCGACAACTGACCGTTAGTAGGCCTAATTTCGTGGAATTCACTCAATTTCCGCCAGAACAATAGAGTTGTTATAAGACGACAATATTTATAAATAGCAGTTGCAGTTGAGGTTATGGTTAAGATGTGTTATTAGTGTTCTTGTCATTGGAAAATTAAATTTACTCGTAAAGATACGATCTAGGTTACGGTCAAGGACAGCGATAGCGTTATTACAGAGTATTAACGGGACACGCTTCCGTACAGGGGCAGCGCTAAATTGGGATTATGGTACTTTGTACTGATTTAATAGTTACTTAATATTGATAAGCGTATTTTTTTACGAGGTTCAAGTGCTTTCGACACGGTATATTATAATATTGAACGTGGTTATGTTGTGGTACAGAGAGGTTACGAGACGGTTGTAACGGGACGCCATTTTCGTGTTGCGAATATAATGTAGCTATCAGATTATTTTTTATCTTAGTGGGTGATATTACTTTACGTACCTTTTAAGCTTTTGTTGTTTTACTGATGGGTTGAGGTTTTGTATAAGTTTCAAGCGTATTTTTCGCAAGTGTTCTTGTAGCCTAATGGTTAAGGCTATGGAGAATAGAAATGAACATCGATGGTTCGAGTCTACGTCACTGGCAAGGTAAGTAAAAATTATTATTAATGATAAGGTATTAATGTAGGCATAAAATTAATGTAACGTTTTAGAAATAAAGTAGTTATGTGCGGAGAAAGGGAAAAAGGATGGTAGAAGAGTGTGAGGGAGGTAGAAGTTGAAAAATGGATATGAGATAAATGATACTTTTTTTTGTTTCTAAAATATAAGCGTTTTTGAGGTTTATGGTATATTTTTTTTTTTGGAAATGGTGCGTTTCACTTCAAAATCGTTTTGGATATTTTTGTTGCTATATTATGTAGTTTAGTTTTGAATTTTTTTTATTAGTACGTGTTATTATGCTGCCACTATACGGTTGAGGCGCCCGCACTTTTAAGTTTTGTTATCATTTCAACGGACTCTTTTTTTTCTCGTGATAAACTATGTTGTGAGAACGCTGTACGTATTAGGAAGATTGAGATAGAGATGTATACCTCACTCGTTCTACTAAACGAGGTCATCTTGCAGCAACAGCGTACTAAGCCAAGCCCTGTAAGACCAGTAATTTTTTCTTAAGGTGGAATATGATCTGTAGCATACCTGTAGCGCTCAACGAGCGCGCGCGCTTCTTCGAGCGGGAGAGTGGTCTATCGCTCGCCGAAACGGAGAAGAAGATACGTCAGAATGACATAGACTTGTCTGTATAGGTAGAGGAGAGGAAACGACCACTCAGCTATCTAGTGAATGCAGTGTGTAGGCCTATTCCCAGTAATGTTTCACGTTGCTTACCTACTGCTACAGTACAGTATGGAGGAATCTAAAAGACGGAACATAACATTTAACATTTAACGATTTACAGCTGCGAACTTAATTGATCTTCAATGTGTCCTTTCTGGGTAGTAAAGATCGTTTGAATAATACTTTTGTTTGGTTGAGTTTTACAAGACTAAACGTTAAAGTGTAATATCTAATGGACTACAGGCTGGCTGTGAAAATGATTGTACCCTATTTTGGCTCAACATTCATCATTTTGAGCAACTTGTTTAATCAACTTTAATAAAGGAAACATCTTTGAACATTTGTAACTGATGTTTCATTACGATCATTAGGCTACTGTTCCTTTGACAGCTGCCAACAAGATAAAACCTCGTTTTGATGTAATAAATAAAAATATAACAAAAGTTATTTGTACATTTAAGTAGCTATAGAATTTTGCTATTACTTCTGTAAAATAAATATTTCTTTATTAATTAATAATAGTCCAAGATAGTTTTGCAAACACTGAACGGGAATTCATTTCATAAACACTCGTAATAGTACTTCCTTTTGTGTATACTCGTATCTTGTACGAGATCACCCTTTCTTCCAGTCCACCCGTTATACAGAGCGCAGCTATATTGCATTCTGCTCAGCGAGCTGTGAAGACCCGCTTGGAAGACCAAACCTTTTTTCTTTAGCCTGGAATACTTTAGTATATGATACATAAACAATAAATGTTTGCTTTGACTGCTAACATAATTTCATCGACATACATGTAAGTTATACAATTCATTTACATTGAAAATTGACATTAATATAGACACATGCTTTCGTATCATTGGATAGTTATTTACAGTGTTGCCGAACGAAGGTTCTGGTCTTACACATACAATCAACTCCATATCCACAGTAAGAATAATTATTTTCCCTCAAATTATTATTTCACAAACTTATCTGTACAGTTGGTCTTAATTTCTCGTAACATTATGGCACAATTTCTAGTGACTTCCCTGCACATGTAGCTATGTTGACAGCTTATAAAGAGCAAATAAGTAATTTTTTTACTCCTTTCTTTCAGTTGTAATGGATGCTATCAAGACGGAACCGAAAATCGACCCTTTGGCAGAACAATCATGTGATGACTCAGTCATGGAAGAGGCAAATTCTTCACCAGATGTAAGATCAGATTTTGCGCCCTTTATCTACTTCCTCATTTCTGTATTATTAATGACTACTCGAACACATAATATACTCACTCTGCTGTAGTATATTTTGGTAGTTGTAGCCTTTATGGTCTCGGTATAGGAGATCCATTTACAGAGTAAGAATTCAATCCAATTTATTAAGCCATTAAACATACAGTGATAGGTCTTCCTTGTCAGAAAAAAAAAAATCATTTGAAAATACACATATAATTCAAAATCAGTAAGTTTAATTAAATGAAACACAAAACATTTTGAAACTTTAAAATTAATTTAAACACTTTCCTCTTATGTTGCCTCCACTAATTGTAGCACTGAGAGATTTAAATAAACGTTTATTTATTAAAAAGCAATTTGGCGCTGTGAATTTATGTTAAGGAACTCATCTACAAAGTATAAAGGATTAATTAAAAGCCAATTATAAAACCTAGCTTTGAACTATTTTTGGTAACTTATAATATTGAAATGGGAAGCTTATTATATAATTTCATTCCCAATGACAGAAAAAAATTGCTAGTTTTTACTTGTTGAAAATGGAATATTAATTTGTTCACTATTTTAATTTCATGATCATTTAGATGACTATAATGAGAAATTTTCTATATTTTGTCAGTTAACTTGATTAGTTCATATATAATATAAAATTAATTTAATTAAATTAATTTTAATTAATATCTTGATCATTTGAAAAGAGGTCGATAATGTTCAAGATAGTTTGATTGACATAAATGATAAATTTGCTTTTGCAAAATCAACACACTCCCAATTTTGCTACGAACTGTTCTGACTTAAAAAGTGGTCCCCAAAATTAGATAAATTATCGATGAAACGCATTCCCTAACTTGATACAGATTATTTAAAATTTGATGCAGTCTACATCTTCCCTGACATCACCGCCTAAAAGTCGGCTATGTTGAGCTATGTAAACTTCATTATTATTGAATTGTGATACAAATTAAACCAAGAGGCGAACATTTTCCGTTTCAATCTATATGCTACATATTTACATAAAGAGTCATTCTGGGCTTAAAAGATTGCATAGTATTTTTAAAAATTCGTATTATTACTAGTTCTAAATCAAGTTGTGTGCTCACGAGTATATAAACAATTACCGCTCTAATATGCTGACACGGTTTCATTGGGTAGACAGGGTCGTGCTGTGCCCTTCTGAAATGTGAGACTTTTTTAGTTAGTAATAACGAAAATTAGTAAAAAAACAATTCTTCACTTCGACTGGACAGACAACAGCAAGGGAAAGCGCGAAATTGTAATAGCTTCAGTATCCCGCTTTAACAGTGACTTTTGCATTGAAGCTGAATTGTGCTACTTTTACAAGATATTAGTAATATTGTTCGATTTTTACTCACTGAAGTAATAATAATAATAATTATTATTATTATTATTATTATTATTATTATTATTTAATTTAATTGTGGTTTTATTAGGAACCTTAATCTCATAGCCAATCTCACATAAGCCAGCCATCGTTTCCTATCCTGAACAAGATTAATTCAACCTCTACAATCATATCCCACATCCATCAAAATATTATCCTCCCATATACGTCTCGACCTCTCCAAAGGTTCTATTCCCTCCAGCTTCCCATCTAATACTCTATATGCATTTCTGGATTCACCCATACCTGGTACATACCTTGCCCATCTCAAATCTGTCTGAATTTAATGTTCAGGTGAAATACAATGCGTTCAGTTCTGCGTTGTGTAACTCCATTCTCCTGTAACTTCATCCTTCTTAGCCCCAAATATCTTCCTAAGAACCTTATTCTCAAACACCCTTAATCTCTGTTCCTCTCTCAAAGTGAGAGTCCAAGTTTCACATCCATACAGAACAACCGGTAATGTATCTGTTTTATAAATTGAAACTTTCACATTTCTTGACAGCAGACTAGATGACAAAAGCTTCTCAACCGAATAATAACAGGCATTTCCCATATTTATTCTGCGTTTCATTTCCTCCTGAGTGTCATTTATATTTGATACAGTTGCTCCAAGATATTGTCCACACCTGTGGAATAACTCCAATTTTTAGCACGTTCTGGCCGCGAAATTCAGGTGGCCCGTGTTCAATACCCGTCTTTTTGGGGCAATTTACCTGGTTGAGGTTTTTTCCGTGTTTTCTCTCAACCATTTGAGCAATTGCTCCTAACTTATTGACGTCATCCGCTAGACAAGAAGCTGATGTATTCTGTTCAATTCCAAACTCATTTCATCCTGAATTATCAAAGGCATCTCATTCAGAATGGACTAAATAACCTAATGCTGTTGATATAAAGCTTGGTAAAATAATAAATAAAAAAAAATCAAGATTTTGAATTTTTCCACCTGTTCGTTGGATAAATCTCTAATTTTTAGAGTTTCATTTCTTGCAATATTCTCATCAAGAGACATAATCATATGCACTTTGTCTTTTTGGGATTTACTTAAAACCTTGTTATTGCTTTGCACTGCTTCAAGTAGAATTTCCCTGTTTTCTGGTAATCATTTGTGGATTTTCTCATCACAGCTATGGTGAAGTCATCTGCATAAATAAGAAGCTGATGTATCCTAGCATTCAATTCCAAACCCTGTCTGTTATCCTGAACTTTCTAATGGAATTCTAGAAGCATATGTTTAGAAAAGTAAAGGTGAGTCAGTCCATCTCTTGTACCTTCAATTGCAGTTAATTGAAAAGTGATGAAATTGTCGGTTGGTTAATGCAAACTGGGCAGCGTCCACATTAATCCATTGGATATTTCACACAAGATACAGTTTTTGATTTTTTATAGTTATTTAATTATTATTATTATTATTATGATGAAGGTGATTTTGATCGAATTTCTAATGATACTTTGGAGCTTTCAAGAAACTTCCACCTAGCTTTCTGCTCTCCTTTCTTGCAACGTGGTATAGACGGGACATTCCATTAAGCTGTGCAAGTAAGCAACATTCAGCCTGCCTGACCTGCTTGGACTGGTGAACAATAATAAAGCAACTAACCCATGATACAAGCCTGGAAGTTTATAATTCACTCTTATTTCACCCAAGAAAATTCATTCAAGAATATTAATATAAACAATAGCATGTGACTGATTCATAATGTTTTCGCTTTCTTGGCCCTGAGCATTCACAATAATATACCATATCCAGTATTATGGTTGTGCCTATTTTGTTGTTTATTGTTAATAAAATGTTTCAAAAATACAATTAAATTTTCCTGAAGGATAAAAACTCGTCAAGATATCTAAACACAAAGATAAACACAAACAAAGATAATTATTTGCATTCATTTCAAGAAAAAAAACATTTAAATTTAAAAATAATTATTTTAATTTAAAACAAATACATATACATAAAATCAATATTATTCTTTAAAAATTACATTTAAGACTATTTGTTTTGATACTAAAATTTTGAAATTTGGGTTTTATCAATTATTTTTAATAACCACACCAAAGTAGGTACCATGGCTTCAGACCACGTGCTAACGTGAAACACTTTGGTTCCTCTAGTCGTATAAAATCGGATCTTTTACCATATTTATGATGATGCAATTTGAATTTATTACGATTTTTATGTATGAAGATTAATAAGGCAATATAATTCTGTTTAATTTTCAATTTTCCAAAAAAATTGGTGAGTAATCAATTGGTTTATTAAGGCATATTTTAATAAAATCGCTGTTTTGAAATTTTTGTTTGTATTCTGTCTGTCTGGATTTTGTTCCTTTTCATACGATAATGGATTGAAATTTAAATAAATGAGAATTGGAATATAAATTAAGTTCGTTGTAACAAAGATATAAATTTTTTAGGTAATGGCATTCAAAATAGTTTAAAAGGTTTATTATAAGGGGTCTGAATTTAATAAATAAATATCTAGCTTATTATTGATTTTAATATGGGACATATTTAAATTACAAACTTTCTTTCATCATATACAGTATTAAATTTCTAGTTTGCTCATAAATTTCTAATGGGCGAAAAACGTTACATTAAAAAAAAAAAAAATAATTTCCAGGATTCTTTGAATTATACAAAGTGAAAGGATAAATGAGTTTGGTAAAATATCTATAAAACGCCATCTAAGGCGCTGTACTGAAATAAAAACAAATGACTTCGGGTTTTGAAGGGGTCACTTGATCACAATCAACAATCGAAGAGCTATTAAACAAAGCCTACAGAGAATGTTTCTGTGTTTGTCCAGCGAAATAATATCCAACGTGAGCTAATTAATTGTTTAATTATTATTTCAGTCCAATGGAAAGTGTAAAAGTTTCTCTAGATGGAATAATTTTCAAACAAAGTTACTACAGAACTTCTGAAAGAATAATAACAAAGAATGGTGGACAGTTTTTGATGTTTGATAGTTTTAAACCATGAAATGATGATGAAGAATTTTCATTAAACAATACTTGCATGAAATTCCACCTACGAAAGCTTAAGAAACATATTAAACAGGACATTCCATTAGAGCTGTGCATAAGCAACATTCAGCCTGCCTGACCTGCTTGGACTGGTGAACAGGCAAGAGCGTATTTAACCCAACAGTAAAGCAAGTTTATAATAATTTTAAATTAAGAAAATCCTAATATAAACAATTTATCACTTGACTGAAATGAGGCTTCATTGGCATCTGTTTGGCCCATAGATTCAATATGTTCCCGCCTAATGTTGTACATTCTGTTTCATATTTAATATTTCCTGTCACTCGTCAAGTAGGCCTAATCTCACTACTATGCATTCATTTGCTTAGGAAACATTTACTTTATAATTACTCTAATTAAAACTCATAACTTATTATATACATTTAAGACTATTTGTTTTTCTCCGCTTTTGAGAGGGTTTCACTCTTATGTTTAATAACCACACACACCGAGGATGCATTCCATATTTAGTACCACGTGCTAACGTGAACAACAACGAGACCAAGTGACGCCAGCTTCTTACAAGAACAGACTACCTTATTACTGTTGGTGTTCATCCGAGTTAATCTATACTAATAATAAATCTGTAGCCAAAATTTTTCTGGTAATTTTCGATTTTCCAAAAATAATTGGTGTTAACATTTAATTAACCATCCTGAAACCGAAAATCGCTGTTTTGAAATTTTTTTTTCCATGTCTGTCTGTCTGGATGTCTGAAGTTTGTTACCTTTTCATGCGATAATGCCTCTTTATATGAAAATTGGAATTAAATTAAGTTCGTTGTAACTTAGATTTTAGGCTATATGGCATTCAAAAATAGAAAAGGGGGTTATAAGGGGGCCTGAATTAAATAAATCGAAATATCTCGCTTATTATTGATTTTCATGAAAAATGTTACATAAAAAACGTTTCTTTAAAAATAATTTCCGATAAGTTTTATTCTTTGTAAAATTTTGATAGGACTGATATTTAATGAGATAAATGAGTTTTAAAATTACAATAACAACGCCATCTAAGGCGCTGTACTGAAATAAAAACAAATGACTTCTGTCTTAACGGGCCTTGGACAACAACAATCGAAAATTAAACATAGCCTACAGAGAATGTTTCTGTGTTTGTATGAAGTAATATCGTAATTAATTGTTTAATTATTATTTCACCAATGGAAAGTGTAGTTTCTCTAGATGGACATAATTCTACAATGTTATTACAGAACTTCTGAAACATATAGCAAGGAATATAAAGTATACACATTAAAACTAAATGATATGTCAATCTTCATTAAACAATGGTTGCATGTAATAACAATTAAGAAACATATTAAAGGTATTGTCATTGCACCAAATGATTGCTCTCTGGACCAAAATGACCGCATTTTAATTGTTTAAATAATATTTAAATTAAGTAACATATTAAACGATTTCTCCTTCTATCAATACAAATGTTCCCTGGATCAAACGTCCTATTTTAATGTAGTAATTACTTTATATCTATTTCTAACAGGTGCAGCGGAGCGCACGAGTACGGCTAGTAGTACATAACAAAATATAAAAGTAGCTTTTCTTTTACATATCGTTTTACATATGAGTGAAGTTATGTTTCATTGTATTTAACAACTAGAATTCAATTATTTATTTTCAAATAATACAAGATGATAGTTTCCAAATACGGACTATATTTTCCTGCGTCGTGTGAGTGTTTCGACGCGAGCCAATCAGGGTATGACAGCCACGTGCTTGTGTTTACATTAGATTTTTCTTAAGCGAAAACAGTATTGTGTTGTGTTGTGAAGTCCCACGTGAGCTTGCTCCTAAACAAAGGCTCTTATCATGCCTCTTCTCTTTTGCTTTACGTGTAGTTAGCCTTCACAGTCAGTACTGGATTCAATAAATAGAAAAGTTGTGTCTAAGTTAACTATCAACTTTTTATTTTATTGTTAATTTCAAAATTTATTTCTCGTAAAACTTCAATTATTGAAATAGGTCAAATAAATTCTGTTTTTAAGGAGAAAAAAATATATCCAATAGGGCCTGTCTTAACGTTAAAGGCTCATTCACAATGAAAATTAAACATAACGTAAGCGTTGACTTAAGAATGTAAACGTTATGGTAAAATCAAGAAATCATACCATCATTCACGATGGGAACATAAACATAACAGCAAACATACTTGGTAACCATGGAAACATAACAACGACGCCATTTCCTCATATTCTGTCGTATACTTCAGCGCTCCACGATTGTATTCTGTTTGCAAATCACGTAAGCATAAGCATGAAAGTTTGGAGTTTGTAAACTTTCATGTTAACGTCTAACGGTAATGTTTATGTCAATGCTTATGTGAATCATTGTGAATGATCCCATTTGGTAGCCTGGGTGCAAACTTCTGTGTTTATGTTAGGGTTATGTTTAATTTTCAATGTGTATGGGTCTTAAGAATCCTTCCCCTTCCACAGTAGAATGTGGCCTCAAGTCTTTCGCGCACATTTCCACACGCCTTTCCACTAAAAAATCAGTTTTCAAAATATTTTACCCGTCTTGAACATTTCTTTCCACTTTACATAATATATGACGCAACATGCCTGAGGTACCTGTTTTCACTTTTAAAATCTTCCCACACGTATTGCATTTCGCAGCACCCTCTGGTTTTAGTGTTTCTTTTTCATGTACACAAAAGAATTTTTTCCAGGCTTCAGATCCATTCCTATTTCCATGAACCAAACATAGTCTCCTCTCCGCATCTTAACTTGTCTTGCACTTGTTGAGAATCCATAGCGTACAGTTAAACTACACACAGGCTTCGTAACAACCCACTGGGCTCGCTTGGGTCATACTACGCTTAGTATAGGCTAATTCACACGGGGATCGTTCACAAGAGTCAAGTGCTTGGAGCAAGTCGACTTTCCTTCAACTTTCCCCGTGTGATATGGTCGAGACAGTCAAGTTGTGACTTGGCGGCTAAGTAGAATTTGAGTTGACGACCCGTCAACTTTTGTGTCCACTTTCCCGTCACGTTACCAACTTAACTCCACCACTTCTCGCGTGTGAATGCGAACTTGTAGCAACTTGGGAAGTAGAAAGTTTGTAGTTTCAGGCCTATTGTCGAAGTAAATTAATAATTATTAATAATGAGCGCCCCTAAGTGGAATTCCAACGATATCATAAAGTTTTTGGAAGTGTATGAGAAGTATGAACTTCTATGGAATATACGTGACAAAGAATACCTCAATAAAAACAAGCGGAGTTATTATTCCAGAAACTAGTCAGTGAACTCATGGAACAAGGTTTCGAAAACATAGACGTAGAAGTGGTTCGAAAAAAGTTAAAAACCCTTGAAACAGGACTCATTCTGAGATGCTTCCTGTATTCTGCAGGACGTTCTTCAGCTAAGTCTTTCAACAAGGTATTAGATGCACCGTGCATAATTCTTCTACGAATCCATTTCTTAGCCCATGTTCTCTTTTCCTGTTTTTCAAGAATATTTTGTAATTCATACAATAACAAGGCGCCAATTAGCTGCACACATGCTTGAATATGTGCTGGTGGCATCTTCAGTCTCACCAAACTAAAAATGCCAGTTCACTATTGATTTTTATTAACGACTAACAGAATACAACTTTAAACACCAATAAATATAAAGTAATTACATAATTAAAATAGGACATTTGATCCAGGGAACTTCGTTTTGATATAAGCATTTATTATGTTTTAATTTAAATTGTCTCCGTAATGATCATTTTGATCAAATCACTATTTGCATCAAAATTATTTTAGAAATACAGGAAACAATGTACATAGCCTATCAAGTTTTCTGTAAAAGCTATTTTAATTCCCTGGAATCCTGACAAAGAATTACTGAATAACATTAGGAGCATTATGTCTGTCAGGAAACTACACTTTCCAATGGTGAATTGTTTAATTAATTATACAAATGCTTGAAACTAGTCAACCGATATTACTTCATAGCAAACACAGAAACATTATCTGTAGGCTATCTTTCAGGCTTTCGATTGTTGCTGTGAATATGGCTTATAGACGAAGTCATTTGTTTTTTTAATTCATTATAAAAATCCAGACATTATTTTACAAAACTCATTTATCTATTAAATATCAGTCCTATTTTTTTTGGTTAAACTTTCTTTTGGATTAATTATTTTTAAAGCAAATTTTGCCAATGGAACATTTTTCACAAAAATCAATTAAGCGAGGATTTCGAAATGCTTAATTTGGCCCATAACCCCCTTTTAAATAATGTATTTTAAATGCCAATAGCCTAAAATCTAAGTTTAATTTATATTCCAATTTGATCGAAATCCGTTCAGCCATTATCGCGTGAAAAGGCCTTCATACAGACTCCAGACATACAAACAAAAATTTCAAAAAGCGATTTTCGGTTTCAGGGTGGTTAATTGTATATGTTAGGACCAATTATTTTTGGAAAATCGAAAATTACCAGAAAAATTTTGGCTACAGATTTATTATTAGTATAGATAACAGAATACAAGAATTTAAACACCACTAAGAATGCAATTCACCTTTTTTCAGATGGTTTCAATTTAATGTCTCCGTGTGATCAAAATTACATCATTTAGAGGCTTCAAGCACCTGACTTACAAACTATCCCCGTGTGAAAATTATGAAAGGTTTAGCGGGTAGTCAAGCATTGCGCTCGGCCTTTGTTTACATGGTCAAAGCGGAATGCCAGACATAATCAAAATGACAGGGGCAGGCAGGCATAAAGGGAAAACACACTCACATTCATACAGCAAATTTACACAAGTTTATAAATTTCGACTATTTTCTTTGGTTAAATTTCTTTTGGATAATTATTTTGGGCAAATTATCCAATGGATGACTGTTCCGAGGATGAAAATGCTCCTGGATCCTGGAGATAATTATACAAATACACGTGGAGGGGAGTTATAGAATGAGTGTTATGAAATTGTCAGAAGTCGGTTTATGCTTGTGATTGCCTCAATTCCATGCTGTAAGAGTCCATCAGATTCATTACAAATTAATTTACATATATCTTGAATGGATACTTTGTGCTCTATCATCAACATGAACTTTGCTGATTGAATCATATGAAGAGTTCTTAAAAACCAATGTCACATTTCTGTTAAGAATTATATAATGAGTCTAATTTATTTCTGAGTCTAATTTCTATCTTAGAAAGTAAAGGAAAAGATTACTGTATTCATGGTGATAATTCTCCTTTTCACCATTTTTCATAAGAACAACATTAAATTTCAGTGATCCATTGAATTAAATAAACATTAACGTTAAAAAATTGAGCGACAAATAACGTCATCGTTTTTCCGAACGAACTCTTCCTTATGTAATTTGCTTAATTCCGTGTGTTACTCGTCTTCGAAAGAACTAGGAGCTAAGTGTCAGCTTGCAGGCACTGATTTAAGGACTGCAACAAATGGATTGATCTTCAACAAATGAAATATTGGAAATTTGTTATATGTGTTTTTTCTGCAGAAAGACACCGCAATGGAGAGTCACGACTCCAGCTGTGATTTCAAATGTGATGTCAAAATTGAAGAAACTAAAGACCCCATCACGTTTCCTATGATGAAGTGTGAACTGGAGGTGAGTAAAGTTTATTAATTGTGCTTTTCTTAACTATCCTCATATTGAGTCTTTAATGGTGGGTTGCAAGAACACATTTATTCCTTCGTCAGCCGCTAACGGACAAATAAGTTCGAAAGACGCGTTGCAAGAAACATCTTTAGTGTTATTGGTTCGTTAAAGGATTCACTAACTTAGGGATCTGATTTCCCTCCTATAATAATATTTATTCCTTCGTTAGACAGCTATCTTACGTACATTTTGTGTATTGGCGAGTAGTTTATATATTTTGATTAATCGTAATATTACCTGTATGAGATTCAAGCGTGCGCTATTTTATATAATAGGCCTATATACATGATATTAAAATAATATTGCATATCGATGGCTAAAAAGTGATAACTCGTATCTGTGCATTTACAGGTAAATAAAAGAAAACTGTTTCAGAAATTATATTCTCAAAATAGACAAACTTGTTATATATGTTTATGCTTTGCAAGATCTATTCGAGAACAATATACTAGAACACTGTCCAATTTTGTGAACACAATAATAGTGCAGTTAATGTAAATAATAATAATGTAAGTTACTTAAACTAAATTACCAATTTTGTAGATAGAGGTATCTCTTCTTAGCTGTCAATATACGGTAACTTGATTACTTATTTATTCATTAATTCTTCGATTCACGAAGTTATTATTTATTTCTTTATTACAGACCTAGTTCATCTTCTGACTTCGAGGTTATGTGCTCTGTAGTGTAGTCTGTCTTTTTATTTTCTATAGAATTAATTCACTCGTACGCTATTTCTAATAAATTACAAATAGGCATATTTATCTTTCTCACTGAAACTTTTGTTCCTGATTTCTTCCCGGTTCGTATTAGTCTAGAAGCTATTTATTGCAAATTTTGACAACAATAAAAGCAATGCTTCACATCAGTCTACCAGCTGATGTTCACTTTTTATTCCTTCATGTCCTATTGCGTCACTTTTGAAATCCAAGGATGTTTGGTTAACGATCCAGTAACTAGTGACCTGTTAAATTCCTCTTCTGCAACCCGACAATCCACCAACTTTAAAGGTCCACTAACTAATGGAGGAATACATTATTTATAGGTCTATTTTCTTGCAACCCAGCATAAGATTAGGTAAATGTAGAGTATCCACCGGCCACTGAACTAATATTGTACACTTTTTTCGATGCCAATGTGCCGCTATAAATAAATTTTCAATACTTTTAACACAACCACAACATATTTAAAATCTTACTGTACCATATATAGAGAATTATTACTACATTAACATATTTAGTATATCGGGAAACATGTAAAATGTAATTATTATGAAAGTCGCCATTGCTTCTTCTTAAAATTAGTAGTATCAGTACGATCCACTTCCACTAGATGGAAACCGACACGATTGACAGAGCCAGCAATACATGTAAACGAAATGGTACTAAGTGTGAGGAACGTTACTACAAGTGTGTACTTTTATGTCACAGGTTAGGTTAGGTTTGATTAGGTGTGTATAATATCGCAGGTTAGGTTAGGTTTGATTAGGTGTGTAGTATTATGAGAAAGGCTAGTTTAGGTTAGATTAGGTGTGTATATTATTACTATGTTGGCAACACTGAAACCCACTGTTACATTAAAGAAATATGGCGGTATTCTTCGTTCACGCACTACGATTTTCGTATATAAGGTACGTATTTAGTGTGGGCTGGATGGGCTTACAGCTCTCCCAGTGATCACATCAGTTATCTACTACTCAAAAGGTACTTTAAATCCAAGGCATTTTCGAAGTATTTTTTATTTATTTATTAGTGGCTGGGACATAAGAAAGATTCAACACAATATTAATTTTTCTTATTATGATATAGTGCAGTGAAATACAGTAAAATTCCTCGTAACTAGCACCCAAATAACCGGCAATATCAAAACAACGGCACTTTTGACTGGGCAAATAAAAAAAGGTTAAATCTACCAGATTCCCACATTCCGGACTGTCAGTTTTGCCATATTACCAAGTTCGCACGAACTTCCGTTTTCAGTGAATATTCTAACCTAAGATTAGTGTATTATTTATATTGTGTGATGTATTTTAAGAAGAAAAATCGACACGATTTGTATTTTTATTCAGTTATGAGCAAGTGATAGAGAAATAAGCTTCACATGGTTGCAGTTCAAACATTTGGCACCACGAAATATTAACTTTTTTTTTTTTTTGTATACAATGGTATTTATTTAATTATCTGGCAAAACCTCATATCCGAAACTAGCCTTGGTGCCTTTGGTACCGGTTAAAAGGGATTGTACTGTATTCATTTTCGCGTCGAAGGGAATTTTCATCACGTAGTTTAGATGCAGTGGTTCTTAATGTAGCGTCATTTAAACCTTCTATATGAGGCATTATTTGATAGTCCTTAGCACAACATGTGGTATGTGAGACAAATTTTTATTTATCCAACATGAATAATACCTTCTAACTCAATATGTTTAGGATAGCAATCGTAAATCAGTTCTGAGACCTTTAAGAATATTATTTGCCTTGTCCTGCAAGCCATCATTGCATAATAATAATAATAATAATAATAATAATAATAATAATAATAATAATAATAATAATAATAATAATCTTTATTGTCATTGAATGAAAAACTTCACTATAGACATTGTCAAATGTTACAATCTTACTGCAATACATTTCATAGATATACAAAATAAAAATGTAATTATAAAAACAATCTAGATATTTATCAAATTACTTAATATAAAGTTAAAAGTACTATATTTACTAGATAAAAGACAGTATCAAGTACTAATTGTCATATGTTTAATAAGTAATTAAGAATACTACAAACAGAGGCTAATAATAAACTTAAAAATGCAACATAAGGTAGTGCAATTTGCTCTGTTCATTAATACATTGAAATTTAAATGTAAATTGATTTACCACTAGGTTTCATTTAAAATCTCATTATTAAAAAAATTAAGAAACAACAACCATAACATTTAAATCTTTTAAAACTGCATTGTTTAAAAATGTATGTCAATTTCAAAGAACTCATTTATTGAGTAAAGTGGGTTTTTAATTAACCAACTGTACAATTTGTTTTATAAATTTGAACAGGAAGAAGTTGAACGTTTATAGGGAGCTTATTAAATAATTTGATTCCAATCAATTTATAGTATTTTTTTCTCACACTAAGTGGATAATCTAATAATTGCCTATTCCTCGTTGTATGATTGTGTACCTCACTTCTCATATTAAAATCTTGCAAATGTTCTTTCATAAACACTAGAACATCATATATGTACAGATTTATGACGGTTTGAATAGTTCTTATGACTCCTTTATGTGATGGTTTTCATTTCTTTTTTTAAGTTTCGGATATACCTTGTACTCTGTGCGGACTGTATTTAGCGATGATGGGACATCAGCAATCAATACAGATCCAGCATCACAAACTTTATGTAAAAAAGTAAGGGATTTATGAGCAGATGCATTTTCTTGCAAGAAGAGCACATATTTGGAAATTTACTACAACTGTACTTAACAATTTCCCCCCCCCCCGTAACTCAGTTAATGGTAAGAGAATAAGTCACTGGCATAACAATTTATATTGTTCTAATTAATCTGCCATAATTATTCTTGTTTTGTCCGAAAGAACAAACTGATGCAAATACCATAATGTTGGAGCGAAATTTCGACCATAGTTGCATCACAGTCTACTATATAGTCGCGAAGCTCAATATGTAGTAAAAATGCAAACATGGGTAGTTGCCCACCACTAGGATCGCTACTATCGCCTCATCATCTCAGATCTCTCTCCTAGCAGCCGACAAAATATGTTACACTTTCGTTGTCGTGTTCTTTTGGAAAAATTAACACCTTCCTTCCATTATTGAAATATTAAATGCATAAAGTTAATTTTTTATTTTAATGAAGTATATTAAATTCCACCATAAACTCGAAGTTACCTGCAAGAAATAAGTTAATATAATTTTTGTTTGTTTGTTCAAAACGAACTGAAATTTACTATAATAACTTCACTCATTCAAAATTATAGCGATAATTAACTGTGAAACCAGTATATATTAATTTGCAATTCTCTTTACAACAATAATAATGGAAATATGAATTAATGGAGTAACTTACATGTACCGGTAATTGTAGTGCAGGCTTGCGTAGTTTACAAAGTGGGATGAGGTTAAGCAATAATAATCACACCAGAATTGGAAATAAAACGTGATCAATAAATTTTATTGTAACAGACTTTTTCACGTCTCTAGTAAAGCAACAAATAAAAATAACAACAAAATTAACAGCTATAATTAAAAACATATCCTTTGAAGAAAAAAGTAGGCCTAAGCACTAATAATCCCACCAGAATTGAAAATAAAACGTGATCAATAAATTTCATTAAAACAAACTTAATTTTTCTACGTCTTTAGTGAAATAACACATAAAAATAATAACAAAATTAATAACTACAATTAAAAATATATCCTCTGAAAAAAAAGTAGACCTAACCTTTATTTCTCTGGAAATTTAGCAGCCTAAGTGACAGAACTTTAACCGGTATCTAATGTCCTTTCGGTTAGACTGAAACGTTTCATTGTGAAATTTAAGGATATAATGTATTCTAACAGTCACAAAGAACTTCAAATTAACAGTTTTGTTTCTGCACAGCATTCTTGTGGAAACCCAGGAACGTTTCTGAATCTTTCGGAAATCGGAGAAAGGATAACTCTGGCCTCTTTCTCTTACTGTTGCTACAGTTTATAGCACTACAAACGTCTCCTCCTTGTCCCATATTATTATTCCAATTATTATATTTTAGCCATTAACATTTTCATTATAACCAATAACGAACATTTCACAAGCATCAATTGTGAAATACGCAACGAGCTAGCATTCGATAGAAATACGACACAGTCCAAAGTCGACCATGGACAGTCTATTGTTTCTAGTTGCTAACCGCTTGGAGCGCTTTATCACGAGATTTGCAAAAAAAACACCTCAAGCTTCGCGACTGTATATAGTAGACTGTGGTTGCATTTCTGTCTAGAAAGTTACAAGAAAGTACTTCACAGAATCAGAGTGCCTCGCATACTCTTTAGCCCAATTTGTCGATAGTGCAAAATTATTCATGGATGACATCGATATTTTCTACGTTCATCACAGAAAAGATCCAACAACCAATATATATGATGCCTATTAACCCGCGATCATTCGTGCTATGAAGTCCATTGCCAGTTTCATCAACAAACGTTTAATAGTAGCTTAATGGATTGTTAAGTAATGGGTTATTAGTAATTTTATTTAACAAAATAAAGAATCGTAACAATCGATTCGTGGTATCAACGAGTCGTCGTTCAAAAGAATCGTAACGAATCGTCGTTCAAAAGAATAGTAACGAATTGACATGGTGTCGTAACCCACGATTCTATTTACTTGTTTGATGTAGCCTGTCAACGGACATTTCCGAACCGTGCCGAATACTCCCGAGCGAGAGTGAAATCAAAATACTGCATTTTTAGGTATGGAAAATAATGAACACAAACCTGAAATTTGCATAGTTAAATGGAGATGTTTTGCAAAAATGTATTTCGTAATAAGGTTCAGTTGATAAATTATAATTTAGAAACATTATCTTGGGTAATTTTGTAGACTAATGGAGGTCATGCTGAATGGTTCCAGCCAATGAGAAAGAGACAATCCAATGTCTCGCCTCTTATGCCATCTATGCGAGAGATGTAGAACGTTTTTGTTCTACGCGTGGTTTGCAAAGGGAAGTGTCCTGTAAGTCGTTCGTTGACGAATCGTTGGAATCGCAGACTGAGAAGAATCGTGAACGAATCGTTAGAATCGATTTGTAATGTATGATTGAATCGTTGGAATCGACTTCTGAAAAGAATCGTGTTGCCCAACTCTTACTTACTTACTTACAAATGGCTTTTAAGGAACCCGAAGGTTCATTGCCGCCCTCACATAAGCCCGCCAGTGGTCCCTATCCTGTGCAAGATTAATCCAGTCTCTATCATCACACCCCACCTCCTTCAAATCCATTTTAATATTATCCTCCCATCTACGTCTCGGCCTCCCTAAAGGTCTTTTTCCCTCCGGTCTCCCAACTAACACTCTATATGCATTTCTGGATTCGCCCATACGTGCTACATGCCCTGCCCATCTCAATCGTCTGGATTTAATGTTCCTAATTATGTCAGGTGAAGAATACAATGCGTGCAGTTCTGTGTTGTGTAACTTTCTCCATTCTCCTGTAACTTCATCCCGCTTAGCCCCAAAATATTTTCCTAAGCACCTTATTCTCAAACACCCTGAACCTATGTTCCTCTCTCAGAATGAGAGTCCAAGTTTCACAACCATACAGAAGAACCGGTAATATAACTGTTTTATAAATTCTAACTTTCAGATTTTTGGACAGCAGACTGGATGATAAGAGCTTCTCAACCGAATAATAACACGCATTTCCCATATTTATTCTGCGTTTAAATTCCTCCCGAGTGTCATTTATATTTGTTACTGTTGCTCCAAGATATTTGAATTTTTCCACCTCTTCGAAGGATAAATCTCCAATTTTTATATTTCCATTTCGTACAATATTCTGGTCACGAGACATAATCATATACTTTGTCTTTTCGGGATTTACTTCCAAACCGATCGCTCTACTTGCTTCAAGTAAAATTTCCGTGTTTTCCTAATCGTTTGTGTATTTTCTCCTAACATATTCACGTCATCCGCATAGACAAGAAGCTGATGTAATCCATTCAATTCCAAACCCTGCCTGTTATCCTGAACTTTCCTAATGGCATATTCTAGAGCGAAGTTAAAAAGTAAAGGTGATAGTGCATCTCCCTGCTTTAGCCCGCAGTGAATTGGAAAAGCATCAGATAGAAACTGACCTATACGAACTCTGCTGTATGTTTCACTGAGACACATTTTAATTAATCGAACTAGTTTCTTGGGAATACCAAATTCAATAAGAATATCATATAATACTTCCCTCTTAACCGAGTCATAAGCCTTTTGAAATCTATGAATAACTGATGTACTGTACCCTTATACTCCCATTTTTTCTCCATTATCTGTCGAATACAAAAATCTGATCAATAGTCGATCTATTACGCCGAAAACCGCACTGATGATCCCCAATAATTTCATCTACGTACGGAGTTAATCTTCTCAAAAGAATATTGGACAAAATTTTGTACGACGTCAACAAAAGTGATATTCCTCGAAAGTTACCACAGTTGGTTTTGTCCCCTTTTTAAAAATAGGTACAGTTATGGACTCCTTCAATTGTTGTGGTACAATTTCCTTTTCCCAAATAGCAAGTACAAGTTTATAAATTTCGCTATATAATGCACTCCCACCCTCTTGTATTAATTCTGCTGGAATTTGATCGATACCTGGAGACTTGTACTTTTTCAGATTTTCTATCGGAATTTCGACTTCTGAAAGCGTGGGTTCGGGTATAAATGGCTCAGCAGTTTGTATTTCAATTTCGTCCCGATCATTTCTATTTGGCCTATGTACATTTAGTAGTTGCGCAAAATAGTTTTTTCCATCTGTTTAGGATTGATGGAGAGTCTGCAAGCAAGTCACCATTCTCATCCTTGATCACGTTTACCCTTGGCTGATATCCGTTCTTAAATTCCTTTATACCCTTATATAAATCTCGAATGTTTTTATTCTTACTATTTGTTTCTAAAAATATTCAGTTTTTCCTTCAAGTAACCTCTCTTTTTATTCCTAAGTGTACGACTTGCTTCCCGTCTACTTGACATTATTTCTGTTTTCAAAACGCTGCCTTGTACTTCGGTTGGTGTTACTATTTTGTTTTTATCATGTTCAAAATGTATGCTGGGAAAATCTTGCGTTAGCTCTGTACAGATTAGCTGTGTAACGAAAGAAGTAATACAAATCATGGAGAACAGAAGATGAAACGTGCTTCTCGCAGTAATTATATTGAGTTGCACAAAGAAACGGCGATTGTCTTAATTCACAAGTAAAGTGACATAATTGAAAATAAAAGAACCGCCAGAATTTAAGAAGAATTGGATAGCATGGAAACACGTAGCGGATGCTTTTAATAGTCAAATAAACGTAACAAAGAGAACTGTCAAGCAGTTAATTTTATGGTAATATCACAGTCTACTATATACAGTCGCGAAGCTCAATATGTAGTAAAAATGTAAACATGGATAGTTGCCCACCACTAGGATCGCTACTATCGCCTCATCATCGCAGATCTCTCTCCTAGCAGCCGACAAAATATGTTACACTTTCGTTGTGTTCTTTTGGAAAAATTAACACCTTCCTTCCATTATTGAAATATTAAATGCATAAAGTGAATTTATTATTTTAATGAAGTATATTAAATTTCACCATAAACTCGAAGATACCTGCAAGAAATAGGTTAATATTATTTTTGTTTGTGCAAAACGAACTGAAATTTACTATAATCGCTTCACTCATTCAAGATTATAGCGATAATTAACTATGAAACCAATAAATATTAATTTGCATTTCCCTTTACAACAATAATATAATAACAATAATAATGGAAATATGAATTAATGGGAGTAACTTACGTGTACCGGTACTTGTAGTGTAGGATTACGTAGTTAACAAAGTGGGATGAGGTTAAGCAATAATAATCACACCAGAATTGGAAATAAAACGTGATCAATAAATTTTATTGTAACAGACTTACTTTTTCTACGTCTCTAGTAAAGTAACAAATAAAAATAACAACAAAATTAACAGCTATAAATAAAAACATATCCTTTGAAAAAAAAAAAGTAGGCCTAAGTTGTCTGAAAATGTACAATTATTCAAGGAATCAGCTGATACAGGCGTAGCAAAGCTTTTGTTTCTCAGCTGCAGGTAATAACAGAACAGGTTTATTTGAAACATCAAATAAAGTTGGAACTGCATTCCAGATTAATTTATTTTTGTTTTCATTCATGAATTGTGTGTTTTCGAAATGAAGAGAGCAAAACTTTATATTATTATAAAGATATGCTTCATTCTTTGTCATTAGATCTTCCCTCCTGCTGTTTATTAAACATTTTTTGCACCTAGAAGTAAAATAAGAAATAGATGTTAGGATTTTTCTTCACGAGCATCAATGCGAAATACGCAACGACCTAGCACTCGATGGAAATACGATTCAGTCCACTCCAAATCCAAAGTCGACCGTGGACAGTCTATTGTTTCTAGTTGCTAACCGCTTGGAGCGCTTTATCGCGAGATTTGCAAAAAAAATCATGTCAAGCTTCGCGACTGTATATAGTAGACTGTGGTAATATGAAAAGACATTTAAAAAAAAAAAAAAGCTAAAGGAATTTTGAGAAATTCGAACATTTAAAAACTGGAGGAGGAACTTCTGTAATTTGTACAAGTAATACCAGTGATTTAGTTGGAAAAAATATTTACAGGAATTCACCTTATTAACTTAGTAATAATTTCCTAAATGGACTGGTACTGGGCGTCAAGTTTGGAATCCTCATGTTTCCGATATGCATACTGATACCAGTTCAAAAGTGCTGACAATAATTCAGCAAGAAATTGAACCAATTTCGAGTCAATATAATTGCAATGCTGAATGTAATGGCAAGTATTCTTTAACGATCATTTAAAACAAATTGTACTGGTAGTTTACATTTTATTTCACTGTCAAATATCCTTGACTGCAGCAGTAGACCTACAAATAATTAATGTAAATTTAATCTTTTTTGTATAGCTCTGTATATAAAATTAATTAGTTCTACATAATATTCGCTTTCAGTTAAATTACTCTATTCAGGTGAAAAAATTATTTGTAGTGCGATATTCCAGTAGTTCTTGCTGAGGAAGAGCTTACGTTGCAATAATTTACAATGAAGATGAAAATACAGAATCAGTACCAAAAGTACGCAGAACATACTTATAAACAAAATTTATATGAGTAGTGTTGCATAAATGATAATGGTAGTTTCCTTCTATTGAATAACATAACCTCACTTCAGTCTCTCGTAATACCTTGAAAACAACAAACAGTCTTCGGGAGTTTGTATGCCTCCAGAAATTTTGGGCCCTATTCATAGAAATTTCGCTAGCCCGCGCTACGAGCGTGCTAAGGCCCGTAACACATTTGAAGAGTTTTCGCTAGCGAGAAATATGTTGCGAGAAAATTAAAAATTGATAACATGGATTCAAATGGATGTCCACATACTGGAAGAGATTCTCGTTCGAGGCATAAACCTCGCGCGAGTTTCTCGCTGGAATTGGTAGCTCAGCGAATTTTCTTGGCACATTTATCAAAGATGTTTGACATTTATACTCTTTATGACGATTGAATGTAGAAAAAGATATCACAAGTGGCGATGAATTGTATTGTTTTTATTTGAAAATGAGGAAAGATGGCTGATAATTGCAGTCAGAAACTTATCCAACTTGTACGATGTCACCCGTAGGCCTATTTATATGATGCACGGGATGAAAACTATAAAAACACGAAACTTAAAGAAGAAGTCTGGAGATAAGTATCAGATTATCTGAAAATGAATAGGGCTATATTTTATTTTGATGAGATTTAATAGTATTAATTAAACATTTCAAATAATGTATCTATATGTCCTAACAGTTTATATAATTTTAATCAGAACACAGCAAAGAATCCTCTATCATATCATGAATGGCAAAAAACTGTGATCTATTCAACCTGAAATAACCCCTAAACGTATGATCATTCAAATCGAAACCAGTGTTAAAAATTCGCCCTTATTTTCGTAAGATACAATGTTATTTTCAGATATTTCTGGCTTTAATTTAAGGCCCACTTTTTCTTTTCATTAACAAAATATGTTCATGTAACTGCATTTCCTTGTCATCTGAATACTCAGATTCAACATAGCGTTCGTACGTAATTTGTAAAGTACGACAGTATACTTATAGATTATATATTTAAGTACGACAATATCCGTAAATACATAACCTATAATATTTCCCCCAATGAGTCATTACTATAATCAGAAAACTGCTTTCTGCATGAAGGCAGTGCATAGATGATCATAGCGAGGTGTGATCTGTGATAGCGAGAACTCGCCTAAGTGTGTGGACGAAGGCTCTTCGCCTCTTTCTCGCAACACATTTCTCGTAGCGAAAACTCTTCAAGTGTGTTACGGGCCTCCACTAGCCCCAGCTATCGGCTGGTTATTTGTACAAGATTCACAGACGCTGATTATTCAACGGCTACGTTGGTCTACGTATTACCTTTGGATAATGCTACACGATGCTGAAAAGCTTTTGCGCATGCACAGACTGGCCGCGATCTTACTCGATTGTCGAATGTTTACTGCTGTCGCCATTAACCTACGAATTCCGGAGGAAAATACAAATTGTGTTGTGGTAAGAAAAGCAAAATGAAAATTGAAGTAAAAGGAAGCGTGGGGGTAATTGGACGTCAGAAGAAAAAAGTTTATTATTTATGTTAATCCAAAAACGAATTGCAATTGTAGAAAATAAATGTACGTCTACTTATACGAACGCGAAGAAAGAGCAAGCGTGGAAAGAAATCTATAACGATTTCTGTGCCAGTTTCGGTGATGGGGACACCAGCATTCTTCGTTTGAAGGAGCAGTGGAAGAGATTGAAAACAAATGCTAAATGCAATGTCCAAAAAGTAAGTAGGCCTACAAACGTTGTAACAATAATTGAATCAGTCGGAGCTAAAAGGAACTAAGTCACTTTTCACAACCTTTCAGGAGAAGCAAAAAACATTCCTCTAATAACACAAAGATTATATTTTTATGTTATAGAAGACAAAAGAATATTTAAAAGTCTTAGTTCCTTCTTCCACTGTTCAATGCGCATGACATCCGTTGTTCAAATTGTTGCATAACCCAAAAATGCATATTTTGACTTAGTTCCTTTTAGCTCCGACCGATTCAATTGTAGGTTAGGTCTGACGATAACGAAATGAATTGTTCTGATTCAGTATTTTTTGTATTTATTTGTTAGCAAAAGAACTACAGAAGAACAACTGGCGGAGGATGTCCTGATCCAGAAACTGATGATATTGTCGCATCTCTACTGCATGAATTTACTAAAGATGACGCAGAATTTGACTCGGATGCACGAGCATCATATAAGGTTCGCCCTTTTTTTTGGTTCTTATTGCATGTTGAAATGTGTGTAATATTATTTGCTGGTAAATGTTATTTAAATGTGTTTTCGGAATGATTATATCGCTCACGGATATATTGGAAACGTGGTAGCCTACAAAATTAACGTAAATCACAAAACGTATATAAATATGACTGATAATGGTAGTACTTAGTAGGTCTACACAAAGAGAATATAATTCACTGTAATTCACAATAACGTGAAAGTGAATTAAAACTACCATATAGGTACCTCAAATCAAAGTTAATAGTAATTAGCGTACGTAACAGGGAAACCTGGCTCAACATCTGAACTAAACCCACGCAGTTATCAGTCGGGATATAATATCTCGTGTAAATTACTAGAATTATGAAAACTGGGACATTTACACAGCACTAATTATTTATTTTAATTTTCAGGTCTGTGATATATCCCTGCGATCTCCATCACAAGGAGTAACAGCAATTGAGGTTAGCTTTCACTGTACATAACTATAAGACATTTGTGGGATTCAAATTGGTGGTCAGTCATCAGATTTTATTCTCTTATATGTTTGTAGAGCGTCAGTTGGTGATATGAAATATATATTTAACTTAGATTTATTACTTAAAAGATTTTACAATTTGTGGTTGTGGTGATATAAACATTGATTGTCTCATTTTACGAGGAAACTATATTACAGCAGAACCCCGGTATACACTTTCCTGCGTGTTGTGCTTGCATCGACAGGGAACATGTTCCATTACTACCGTCAAATCAAGACATTAACTACAGAATAAAATAAGTCCACAAGGGCTGGGAGAGCAGGATGATGCGAAGTTTCCTCGTGAAATGAGAGCACTGTTTTACAAAAGAAAGCCTTAAGGATAATGACAGGCAGGTGTGCATAAAGGGACATTCTGTAAAAGATTTACCAAAATTTAGAAACTTTCACCTTACTTTGTAGTCTTTCCTTGATGATGATTCATGTTAAAAAAGAAAACACTTTTTGCACTCAGAAAAACATTCATAATTGTAATATGAGACACAAATCCATTTCACCTTTGTTAGTCTCATCTGTTTTGAAAGAAACTACAGTCTTCAGTGCATTACCTAATTATCTTAGGGCCCTAAGTTTTGATGGGTCAAGAGAACAAGTGTTGAACAGAATCAACAAAATTTCTCCATCTTCATACGTTATACAAAATGATGAACTGTTTATCCTTTATATAAAATTAATCTACTTACTATAGGCCTATATTAATAATTCTATATTGCATTTATCTAGGTATTTAATTTACTTGTTGCACACCTCAAAGGTACAATGCTGATGTAATATCTATATCATATATGTTATATTAAATGCTATTATGTTATTTACATATTCAATCCATTTAACATTAGTATATGCCTATTTCAGGATATCTGTACTCCCGTATCATCAACGCCCGTCTCAAGTACAATATGTGCAGTAAATCCAGTCTCAAGAACCCGGGATGTATGTGCAGTAAATCCAGTATCAAGAACCCTGGATGAATGTGGATTAAATGTTACTGTAGTAGTCGACAACAGGTGGGTTAAGATCTCATTGAAATTTAAGGACATTACTACTTATCATCACTGTATTATAACATCCATGTATATAAATACTGTATATATTTATATATTATTTCAGGCAGTCCAATGGGTCACAAGAGGATAGTATGGGTATAAGGGACCGTTCCACCAGTGGATGTCATAGGGAGGTTTGTAATGATAAAATTCCATTAGTAAAAAGTAATTTGTTAGATATAAGTGTAGGTCTATTTATTTTCATTATATTTAATGTATACCAAGCTCAAAAAATATGTTAAGAAGGAATAATAAATATTATGGAAGTTTTGTGTTTGGAATGACGTGAGTTCATGTTTACATTTTTTCTTTGCATAGGATTCTGCTCCAAAGCCATTGAGACTGACTGAATATGAAACAGAGCTATTGCTACTCCAAAGACAGAAACATGAAGCTGAGATGAAACGTGCTGAGGAGATCCACAGAGCCCAGATGGAATGGGATGATGAGATCCATGAATTGAAAAAAGCAAAATTATTATTAGAAATAGAAATGTTAAGAAAACACAATTAGAAAAGAATAGGGGGAGGGCCTAATGAAAAGCTGGAAATGTTGTTGTTGCTTTCTAATACCAGGCACGTGACAATAAAGTCATTTGACCTGTTTCACTCCAATATTATTCAAAGATATTATCACAGTCAGCCACTGAGGCACAGGTTTGGAGGTGTTCCGAATCCATTTCTTGGTTTGAGTTGCGCAATGGACAAAAAGCTGGAAGTGTAGTACTGTAATATTCTCTCTTTTATTACATTGCTGAAACTCATGTTTACAACTTAATTCCTTAATAAATAATATTTTGTTTTATTTTGTGTTAGAAGAAAATACTTATATTTGACCACTTCTTTAAATGAATTTATTTTGTATCAGACAGTCTATCAAAGGTAGAGATGTGATTTTGCATCATATTGTAGGTATGACATATATAAATACACAAAAAATTTCATCACAAAATGTCGGATAGTTTTTTAGTTATGAGGCAAATGCTTCACCACTGCACAGTGAACTGCCAACATTTTGAATTTAGAAAAAAAATTTATATAAATATTTTTTCCAATCGTAAAAATATTTTTTTCACATAGCAGAAGGACAGTACTAATTTTCATTATTGTACAAGATACAATAATGGAGGAAAAAATGTTGAATATTTGCAAAATTTTACCGCTGTAAGTTGTACCTAACCCCTTCAGGTAAATTGATAAGTATTTTATGCTCTACCATGCTGAAATGTAGTAATTATACACCTGGTAGCAGCCGTTTAATGGACCTCATTAAAGTATATCTATTCATTAAAGTTCAGGTGTTCCACCAATCAGAAAATACCATTGTAGCAATATGAAAGCGCAAGTATCGATTATTCTCAGATATGCAATCGAAAGACAACTAGATTTAGATAAAGTAAAAATGGCCGACGCTAGTGATAACGAGCTGCAACTTACACCGCCAGAAATTTCGGCAAAAGCACTCGATGAGACTAATACCTTATTGCCACAAAAATTAAGAAAGATTAATGTTTATTTTACTCTCTAGATTATATCAAGGTCAATGTCGACATTTGTTTCTCGGAAAAAATCAATACTTTCGCGTCTGCGCACATCTCACAATTTACGAGCTATGCACAAGGTCACTTCCGATCTTCAGTCAGATGAGAATAACATGAATACTTATGAATAATTTCAAGTTAGAAATATGGTCGAGCTTAAAAAGTCGTATGAAACTTCACTATAATGGTAATTAAGACGCTCATATGAAAATTATTAAACTCGCTTGCGCTCGTTTCATAAACATACTCGCGTCTTAATTACTACCATTATAGACTCGTTGCATAATGTACTATTGGCTCATTGGTTTCTTGAATAAATGTAGCTTGTATGTTAGAGTAAATATCTGGTCGCAGAATTCTTTCCAATGCAGGGCTAAGGGCGGAATTCATAGTCGTCACTTATAAATGAGTGAACCCTTAAGTGGTTGCTTATACTCATTTCTAATTCATAGTTTTCCCTCATTCACATAATGAGTGATTACTTAAGGGAGCTGATCTGTACCCTTAAGTGACCACTCATTTTCAAAATGGGTACTGAGAATGATTTTGAGGTTTTTGTGGAATTTGCTGAACGAAATGAGGAAAATATATGTGTCCCAAAGAGGTATATTAGAGACATGGAGAATAGAATTGCATATAACATGAAAAAAGAGATAAAACAGATACAAATGCAAGATACAAGTGTAATTACAAATTAAAAATTAAAAATGAAAAAAAAAAAAAAAAAAAGAATAGATACCACCTAAATAAAAGACACACAGGCTATAGATATAAATGAAAAATACAAAATAAAAATAAATTAAAAAGAGTTAAGTATACATATCATAGCCAAAAATGTAAAATGTAGCTATAATTGACAAATTACACAGTAAATATAACACTATGTTAAAAATTCAATATACAGCATTATATAGTAGGCCTAATAGGCTTAATTTCTTTATTTAAGAAATTCACTATACAGAACATGTGTACCAATTAGTAGGATATCTGATTATAACTATAACATGCAACTAGAATTTAACATATGAAACCATTGCTGTATATAACTTTTTCAGTACAATAATATTGATAACTCGTTGTTACAGCAACTCCACATGTAGAGCTGCTTTCGATCAGTTCAATGAGAGTCAGCTTTTGTTATGACGTCATGTCCGGCAGCTGTAAGTGAGCACTCATTACGTGAAAATAAGTGTTGTCTATGAATTCGGAATTGAGTTAAGGGTTCCTTATTACTTAAGGGTTCACTCATTTTATAAGTGACGACTATGAATTCCACCCTAAATCTGCAATGCTTCACTCATTTCTTGTGATTATTTTACTGGTGACTCGTCTGTATTTTTGCATGAAACTCATTCAGAAGTTACTAATTTGCATCACTTACAACCTGAAATGAATATGGAACTTAGGAATGAGGAGAAAAATAAAGGTCTATATTTATTTTCTTATTACTCTCACTCTATGTTAACACGATTTTGTTTTTCTTTTTTTTTTTTAATGGAGTTTGCTTATTCTTCTGTTATCGTGATATGCTTCGTTTAGCTTCCCCCCCCCCTTTTTCCTTAGAATGTACAGTAGTTTGTAACTTAGAAATAAGTGAATCTGCAATATATGAATAAAATTATTGTAAGAAGCAAACTTTTACGAGTTTTAATGTAATTTACAGTAACCCTGAGTTTCCATAATACTACACCTTTCTTTGATGTTTATTTGTGAAAGTTCTCCAAGACTTAAGAATGTGCTATCTATGTATGGTGCCAAATATTTTTATATTAAACTTACTGTACGTCATGGAAAGGTATATTATCGTAAAATCCTATTAAAAAATAATCACTTTCTGCCATCTGTTTCAGTGATGTGTGGGCATTAGCACTGGATACACTATTTCTACTTGGAGTAATTTATGTGAGAGTTATTTTTTTACTAGACAGTAACTCTATAATTAAATCAGTCATTTCTAAAAGTAACTTATCCAATTTCTTTTTGCTAAAATCAATTTAGAATGCTATCATATTCTAACTTGAATACGTCTTTCTGATGATGGGCATTATTCAATGTGAATATTATGGATTTATTAATCTGTCCTACAGAATAATCTCTGTAATGTCGACAATTTAATATTTGAGGAGAAAAATTCGCTCTGGCGCCGGGGATCGAACCCGGGTCCTTGGTTCTACGTACCAAGCGCTCTGACCACTGAGCTACGCCGAATTCAATCCACAGGACCGGACCGAACCTTCCTCCTTCAATGTATCCCTTTGTGGCCTGACTCCAAGTTAGGCATATATGTTGACGTATATGTCTAGTGTCAACTGCCATTATACTAGGAGCGCACTCAGTTGAGTGACTTGTTTGGCCGGGATTCCGCAGTTATGATGCACTGATAGCTATGAGAATATTATGGATTTATTAATCAAACTCAGCTTAACTCACCTTACAGTTCCTCTTTCCATATGACAGCCAAGTTGTGAAGTACAGCACATGCCACCATTACATTTTTAGCTGTTCTTAAGCTTGTGCCTATGTTCTTAGTGAGGCATCGCACTAACTTTTATCGTGGAACATACCGTCATCGGACCATTCTCCTTCATCGAGGTGACTATCAACGGGAATGTGTATCTGGACATGTTGCAGAACTTGTGTTGTTGATCAACTCCCCCAGGATTGGTTTTTCAGCAACAAGGAGAACCCTTGACTAGTCACCTAGGTCACCTGACTTGACGCCTAATCTTTCAGAGATTCATATATGCAAGGTGTATAAGCAGAATACGAAGAGAACCACCTCAGTGCTAGTTTAGGTTTTAATAACTTTATTTACATTTTATATAGTAATGTATTATATTACATTATTTCAGTTACATGATACAAGTAAAAGATTTGCAATTCTCCAGAAAAGCTACGCTGAAGAAGACATAATAAAAAATCGTCTCAATGTTGTTGCCCCCCCCCCTTCTAACTAATTACTAATATAACATGCGAGAAGTCCAGGGAGAGTTATCAGAGAAATGGTGTTATATTGGTAATAAGTGAGAGTGCGGGAGCTATAACAGTGCATTACAGTATATAATTATCCAATTTAGTATGGTTTTGTGATTATGTCACTGAAAATATGGACATAGGTAATCCAGTTAATGTAATCTACACAGACTTCAAAAAAGCATTTGATACTGTTGATCACTGTATATTGTTAAAGAAGCTTGCCAAATACGGGATTAGTAATTCTCTTATAAATCTATTTAGAAGTTACCTATTAAACCGCAAACAGTTTGTTGTCTTCAACAAATGTCAGTCTGAAGAATTTACTGTGACATCGGGGGGTCCCTCAAGGATCAAATCTGGGTCCACTTTTATTTTTATTATTTATAAATGACCTACCGAACTCGATATCAAACTCACTATGTTTAATTTATGCTGATGATGTCAAAATTATTAAATCTTGTCCTGCACCTAATGACTGTTACTTGCTTCAGAGAGATCTAAACGAGTTACACAAGTGGTCACTGAAGAATAAACTGTATTTCAACTTAAATGTCATTATATGATATATACTAGGAAAAAAAATTTATTTTACTTACAGATACTCAATGGGTGGGGAATTACTGGAAATGACTGACACGGTAAAATATTTAGGCATACGATTCACTTATAATATGGATTTTTCGAGCCATATACTTGAACTTGTGACTCAGTCTCTGAAACTTCTAGGATTTATCTATGGACATACCACAAAATTCTCTTCTCAAGATAGTTTAACAATTCTATTTTTTTCATTAGTTAGATCAAAACTTGAATATTGCAGTACTGCATGGAACCCCTATCAAATTAAATATATTAACAAAATTGAGAGTGTTCAAAAAAGATTCATTAGATTTTTGTTTCTTAAATCATTTGGTTACTATCCCTTCTGGAATAATGAAAGTAGTGTTTCGTACTCGTCTCTTTTGTCTCTCTTTAATTTTGAAAGTTTGCAACACAGAAGGAATAATATTGATATAAAATGCCTCCATAATTTATTAACAAGTTCTGTAAATACTGTCTGTCTAGGATAGCAATACATGTACCCAGAGAGAACTGTAGGACCAGTAAAACATTTTATATAAACTATGCTAGGACATGTTATTGTAAGTACTCTCCACTTCTTAGAATCTGTTCCTTCTATAATAAACTGAGCAATATTGACATCTTTCAGGATAGAGCCACACTCTTGAGAGAAATAAATACTGTTAGCTTTCGAAACACTCCATAAGTATTTTGCTAAGGAACAACTGGATAATACCCATGGCAGAGCAATGTCGATAGTCGATGTTACTCGTTGGCCACTAGTCACCAGGCCATACCGGGCCGTGCCAAACAAAACACAATCGAAATGGTGGTAGTAAAATTCGCGACTATATTCTTAAATAATTCACTGCCTTAGTCAAGTGCAAGACTTCTGGCTTCTGTTGCATTCAAACAATTATAAAATACGATAATTTGGTCCAGGGAGCATCCGTTTTTGATGCAAAGATAATTTGTTTTGCTTGTTTCTTAAATAAAATTACGAAATGGCGTTCCTGTGCTTAACATTTAATAAAAAAAAAGAAATATAGCAAAACTGTTTTGTCTCGAGACTCTCATCTAAGTCACGTAATAGGTCACGTAATCTACTTCAATATATTTGCGCAAATATATCTTGTAGCTAACAGTGGTGCTATCTCTCAGTAATGTTCAGAACGAAGGAGGTAGAGAGAGAAAAGAAACAAATTTCTCCCTCCAACGACGCCACACACCAATGTCGTGTTCTTATGTTGGCAAGATTGTGTATTTACTTAAATTTGGTGCTAAACGTAACGGCACGGTTCAAAGATACCGTGGGAATTCTCCAGTTTAGCGCAATTTATCATTACTAACTCACTCCTAATTCTGTTAACATTGCTGACTTAATGTACGTCTAGTCCCCCATCTGGTATTGTATTATTCTTATTAATCTGTGACTAGTTATTTGCATTTCATCACTTGCTTTATTACTTTAATATAATCTAAGTTTTCTTTATACTGTAAATACTTTTCTTTTGTTTACCGAGATTTACAGGTAATATTTGCTTGATATCTTTTGTTGAGTAGTATTGGATTCTAACTGTTTAAATTTCAGTTTAAATTACTATTATTATATGTATTACTACTGTTATTTTCACTTTTCTCTACTCTGTAATTACATTGTTGAGTGGATTAAATAAATATAAGTAACAGTACCCAAGTAACTATTAAACGATTTTTATATTGAAAACGTTAGTGCCCATGCGAATGAATATCAGCTGTTTTTAAGCCATTGGACAGTTACTGCATCTTGTCAGATGTAAATCAAAACAATATCTTCATCTGATTTTACATGGTGAGCATTTATTTCTCGATCCCTCTAAGCGGGACATGGCGTATAATGTCCTAATTTAAAACTCCGATTGATCTTGCAGCACACTATATTTCTTATTTATATTTTTCCAATTTAAAAATGGATCACTATCTATTCATTTAAAGTATTTAAGTGACTTGACACTGTTGTCTAGTTTTAATTACGGAGTATTTAATATCAGTAACTGTCTTCTTAGCAGTTCATTCACGCTGATTCCAACATCAGATGCACTCTGCTCTGAAAAACAGAACTTAATTGATTTATTTTAAATCGGAAATAGAGAAGAAGATTCATATTCTGTGCATAATCCAGCCTCATATACTTTTTTTTTTTTTTGTATGACGAAAATTGTGCGACTTGATATTAAAATTCGTTAGGTGAAAGCAAAGACCATTGTATGTTATTAGTTCAGAGCTCTTGAATTTGCCTTCATTAGTTTTCCCTGTTATCTTTATTATTTTCAGGAGGATCCAATATTTGGCATGGTGACTCCGGATAATGAGCTGGATGTAACTATGGAGGAATCTGAAGTCTTGACTGAGAGGTGAGTGTAGTTTGCAAGTGCTCAGTTTCTTCTGGCTGATGTAAGGTATGACATAGAAGATTATTTATTACTTGGTACCTTAAATCAAGAAAGAAACGAATGTTCTCTTCTGTAGTTGTCGAGAGCCATCACACGGATGACTGTGGTACTATTAGGCCCAATTGTATAAAACTCCCTGACTATAGATCAACTTTGATCGAAGATCGAAAAGTAAACCGAGTTCAGACACTTCTTCTATTGTATAAAACTTTTCTGCGATCAAATTACCTTGGTTCAAATGCAATCTAAGTTCACGTGAAAAGGATTTGGCAACACCGCATAAACAGGCGAAATACGTGATGCGCGGACCATGTTATACAGGTTTGTGCAGTGTTGCCAATCTAGCGATTTTAACTCTTTTTCAACAACAATTTCTTTTAACTTTTATATTGCTTAAATAGGGATTTAGTGACCTTTTTAGCACCCCATAGTGACAAAATTTAATCTTTCTTTGTTGATAATGAGAAATCTAGCGACTTTACAACTACTTTTTCGCGACTTTCCGTATTACACTCTGTTGGAGACGCTGTTTTTTTTTTGCAATGTAAATAATGGCGGACAATAAGAAGAAGGTTGACTGTTCTCCAAGTTGTTATCATGTTATGGTGTTTGATACTGCTAAACATAATAAAGCTTTATAAAACGACAATTTTCGTTTAGTAATACAGTTAATTGAACATTTATGAATGTACCTATCATATCCATTAATAATTAATGATTGTTATAAACATAATATAATTATGGGTTATGTTATTTGATACTGCTGAACACGATAGAGCCTTATAAAATATAAGAATGTTTGTATATTAAGGCAAGAAATTGAAAGAAATATATATAAATGTACCTAACATATCTATTAATATTAATAATAATGGATATTTTATTTGCACAATCTGTCACTCGTATATTTCAAACAGAAAAGAAATAACTGAACTTGGATCATCTAACTTAATCGGAGAAATTTCTTCAGTCAAAGTTGACTTTAGTTTGAGACAAATTAATCTCAGATTAGACTTTATACAACACAAAATTCCAAGTTCAGCTGAAACAAGGATCAATTTAACCTCTGATCTAAGATTAAATGGTTTATACAATCGGGCCTTAGTGTTGCAAGTGGGACATGCCAAACAAGTGCAGAGTGTATAACACATGCCACAAGTAAACCTTGATTGGGATTCTGCTTTTGGAATATGGAATATATACAAGTAGTTTCATTTTACAGTTCTACCAAACTAATCAGAACCAACTGCCGGACCCTATACTTACTTACTTACAAATGGCTTTTAAGGAACCCGAAAGTTGATTGCCTCCTCACATAAGCCCGCCATTGGTCCCTGTCCTGTGCAAGATCAGTCCCATTCCGAGGCTTATTGTAGGGTTTCGTAACATGCTATTTTTTACGGTGATGGGTTGTTACCCCTTCGCCCCAAGCTGGAGGACCACCCCTTATCGGCTGTCCATGACTGTTTATTCAGTATATTCGCAGCTACCCTCCATATCTGGAGGCCGTCTCCTCTATCCTCAACCTGAGGACGCACCATGCCGGACCCTATATAACCATTAAACATTGAGAAACTTGAAACATATAAACATATTATTATTGTTAATGAGAATTGTTTGAAAAATATTTCCTTAGTCTCTGACATTACTAGGTAAGGAATTCCACAATGAATTCTGAAAGGCAGTAGAAATAGTGAATGATTTGAAGAGAGCGGTGCATAATTTATCGAAAGCTTATAGTTTGTCAAGAGAAGGGAAAACAACTGAAGGTAAACTGTCACTCTATAAGTACAATTTTTACATTTTCAAGTATCATTGCTCTCCAATAAAATTAGTAGCCAGGAGTTTTTCGTTGTGTGCTGTCACTGATCCTTGGCTTTGAATCTATCCTTTCACTCTACAGTGTAGTAAATCGATATGATGGTGAGCTTCGAAAAAAAACTTGGTGTAGCTGAATTGGGATTCTTCGAAGAATGTCCCATTGACCTCTGTTGATGTTGAAAGACATTTTTTCGGCTGACATTATTACATTGTTGAACAAGCACCACAATTTTGAGTGTTCTAATCTTGTGACGGTGTTAGTGTATTTACTGTAATGCCAAGTATCACAGCCTTCTTTAGTTACAAGCCGGAGCCATACGTCGGCAACACTGTAATTAACTGTCACCCGGAGGCCTACCATACAGGACACGTGTTTGTGCTAATGCCGATTTTCAATGTAAAATAATGTTACAATATAAGTGTGTGTCGATGGAATTATGTTCGCTGTCGTACCAAACGTTTGTTGTTGATGCATTATAAACTAAATGCGTGTTGGTGTTAAAAAAAAAACAAGACAATAAATGAAAATAAAACGGTTGCAGTCTTTGTCAATTTTTACGGTTATTGATAACAAAGTAGCCTAATTGACTATTCAACTAAATATTAAATACTGTATAACTACATTTTTATAGTCTTATTTGTGGTTTGTGTGTATCAGAATTCTAGTCAAATTGTTGGGTCTCGCCTGCTATTTCAATAAAGTTACGCCGTTGGTTTTCAAATACATTGTAAACAGCTGTTTTGTGATCCCATAAATGTTGGAGTTTTGTTGAAGATTCGGAATGCCTGCTATACGCCAGAACTACCTATAATTTGTAGATGCATATAATCACTTTGTTGGTTTTCAAGGTTTGTTTATTAATATTATTTATTTTGTAATAAATTAGGTATAAACATGTTTCTTTTCACTTCGTATTTACAGGATTTAAAGTTCACTGAGTTTACGCTAATTGACACATACATGTACTTAATAGATAATGTTGCGTTTTGTTACATACCGTTTTATATTGAAGGTATGTTTTTTTTAATTTTCCATAGATTTTTTTTTTTTTACTTGGCTTAACTGTATTTACATCCTCATACTTTTATTATAATAGGTATGTCAATAGTTTCTTCAGTTTACATTTTATTTTTGGCCTATTTGCATAATTTACATTCTTTGCTTGTTTTCTGTAGTTATATTTATTTAAAATTATATTTTAAAAAGTTTATAACAAATAATTTATGATAACAGTATTTTATGGTGACTGGCCAGGTTCAAACTAAAACTGACTTCCTGGACATCTGAAATATTTATAGAAAAGCACGACATAATCACATGAAATTAAAATGCATGTTACCCTACATCTTTCACGTCAGAGGTGAAACAACATTAAGCGGCAAAACATTGTCAATTTACTAGCCACAAATTTAACTGAATGGAACTTAAGAATACTGCGTAGGAACTTACGTCTTTATTGCATTATTGATTTTATTATCTTCGGTGCAAGGAATATCTTTTTTATTTATTTACTTTCGTACTATCAATAAAAACTTTTTTTTTTTATTATTTTAAGAGGGAGCATTTGTATGTAAGTAGCCTACTTACGCCGTAGCTGAAGTATAGCTAATTGATTGCAATAAAATACTATTTTCGAACCCGTAATAATTTACATCACTACTCTGAATCTTGATCTTACCTTTGTGCATAAAGTAATATTGAAAAAAATACGCGTTACGTATAACGAAAGCAATGAGTAAACATAATATCACTTTAAAATCTCCCGCCTTCACTCTGCGGTGCCAAACCTACCCATGCTCTGGCTTGTAACTAAAGAAGGCTCTGCAAGTATGCATTTCATTGACATGTTTGCTGTGAAAAATGAAATATTATTTTTGTCATTATTTCAGATGTTAAACGTTTTCTTAATCTTAAATTTTTCGTACACAGGTAGCTTAATTTATATCCCATCTATGCTATATATGTTTTTTGATTCATATGTGTTTCGCTAGTTTCAGATGCAAGTAGAATACAATGTATTAATGATGTTCCTCTGATTTTCAGATTTTAGTGAATTTTAAGTACACAATAGAATTCCTCGTATCCGGCAACTGTGGGACAAAGCCAGTGCCGGATAACTGATTTTGCCTGATAATTGGAAAATACGTTTATAGGTTATGTAAAAACACACTGTACTGCACAAACATTTTCTTCCATGTTGAAATTTAGTAATTTTAATATAGATCATTAAAAATAAAGTTTTGAAACACGTATAATGTTTTTTTTAGTACTAAACACGGTAATGTACATTCATCCGCTCATAATCATTGTTAAACAGTATTTCATAATAGCGCAAAAAATATTAAAAGTTTTCGTAACCTCATGACAATTTTAAATGGCGGTCATGGAGTCATGAACAGTGTAGCCAACGTTGCAACTGAAGTAGCGGTCGATGTTTTCAGCGTAAGAACATTTCGCTTGCTTTTCGCGGAATCCATTTTGCAACAGCAGCGCTTAGCGCTGTAGGAACATAGAATTCACACTTTCGTATTTAGACTCATCCAACACCCCTTCGAAATGGGTGAGTTCAAGTGTCAAATTGAAAGATATCGTCTTTGCGTATTGCTTGCAAGTTCCAAGTGACAGGTTACCGATGCTATCCTCTACTTCAGGGACATAACGGTTTTTTGCTTTGTTTTCACACGTGAACAGTGTAAAGAGTAAACATGATATGCGGCATGTGCGATCTACGAAAACCACTCACATCTTCGTCAGACTATTCTCTTTCGCAAGAATGGCTTCTTTTTTGGCCTAGCCAAAAGTGCCGTTCTTTTGGTATTGCTGGTTATTTTGGTGCCGGATACGAGGGATTTTACTGTACTTTCAAGAAATTTAGTATATGTTTCGACGCATTAAACATACGCTTTCAGTGTTTTAGTAGTCGAAGTATACTGTTCAGTATGTAGATAAATTGATTATTTGTGGAACAGTGATACCATCTGACACTCTTTCTCCACTGCAAACTCAACATGATCCCGACAGTATTCGAACCAAGTTTACCAAGTGTAAAGCCATCGCTCTAGGCTTTATGTTAACTGTGCACCAAGATGCGAACGCAACATGTATTATTAATAAATTTCTTTCGTCTTTTGTTATTTTGTCAACAGTAATCTCAGTAGAGGTTTTGATTTATCTATAGAACTTCAAAACTCGAGTGGGATTTAATTGACTATTACACTTTTACTACGTCATACTACTTTTGACCAATAAAACTGTACGAAAGGACGTCTTTCAACCAATCATGGCCGCTTATCGCACAATTTTATCCCGTCCCTAGCGTTTGTTTCATTTTATCTCGTACGTAGCATCTGTTTATTTTTATCACTGCCCTAGCATTTGTTTCTTTGTTTGCCAACATTTCAAACTGCATTGGTCTGGACGTCAAAAAAAAAAAAATACAAACCACTCCAGTCGATACACAGCACTTTCAAATATGACTCTCATTGGCATTCAAGAACAAGAATTAATAAATCTCACTGTTCATAGCTATGCATCTTCCCTGAAATCCTATTTACAAATATATGAAGAGCACCATTCGGAAATCCTGAATAAATTGAGGAATACACCATGTACATCAACGAGTTCCACTTCTTTTACGCACACGTCTAATATAACAACAACTGAACCACCAAAACATTCAAATTTGATAATTGTACTTTCAATAATTGTTCCTTTAAAATTATTAATGTTTATTTTTTTATTTCAACATCGTTAATTAAAACTTTTCTTGTTTATTTCTTCATCCCCAAATTAAAACTTTTGTAACACTTGTTTATAATAGGTTGTTATAACTTCTGCGATATGATATTATGAATAGTCACGTATCAGAGATTGTTTAATACTAAGAATTATTGAAAATCATGTGTCAAGTGACGTTGATTCCTGGGATCCGGATAATTGAAGTGGAATGCAACTTTTTAATAAAAATGAATCTGAATCAACAAAGCCTTCTTGACTAGTAACCGTCCACAGAGTCAATGAAGATTCCATAGTTGGCACAACTGATAACAAGAAAACAGCTAAACATAACACACTACTGCCATCTAGCGTAATGTTTGTAATTTAGAGATTGTACAATAATACATTTCAAGACGGTTGTATTTTCGTAAGCCAATATTTTATTGTATTGGAGTACTTCGTTACTTCTAATCTTCATATATACTTTCTTCTAATCGTGTAATAGTCATTGTAATTGCGAACCTATTTTTCCGAGGCCTGCTTCATATTTTTCAACTTCAAAAGATTCACCACTACTTGTGTCTCTATTTACTCCCCAGTTTCTGTATGTTGTCTTAATGCTCCAACCTGACATCTAACATCCGAGCTAAGCGATATTCCTAGCGGAATATTCTATGATATTTCTTTACATATTTCTCGTTCCTCGTAATTTTATGACAGCGATGTTGATAACGTCTGTTGCAGCGATGATTCTTCCACTAAAGATAAATCTCTTTACAGCTCTTTTAACACCAGCGAGAATGAAATACCACTAGTGGACTTCACGAAACCAGAAAATTGTTCCTCAGAGTATCCTGTCACAGAAAGTACACCTCAACTCCAGTTTTACGATCAAATTTTTAGAAGAGAGAACAGCGTGGAATCACAATCGGTTTGTTACACAGATGAAGGTTCCTGTAAGTGTGAAGTTTGTGGCAAATTGTTACAGACCGACCAAGAGTATTTACTGCATTTACGGACTCATACCGCTGAAAGGAGATTTCAATATGATACTAGTGGGAGGTATGTTGTAGGTTCAGAACATTTCAAAAGCCATGTACATACTCATACAAGGGAGAAGCCATTCAAATGCGATGTGTGTGGAAAATATTTTGCACGTTCATGGGATTTTGTAATTCATAAACGTACGCATACTGGCGAGAGACCATTCAAGTGTAATGTTTGTGGAAAATGTTTTATGAGTCCAAGTCACTTGCGAAGGCATGCAGGTATTCATTCTGCCGATCGGTCTGCAAAATGCAACGTTTGCGGGAAATGTTTTGTGAGATCTAATCCTCTTACAATGCACACATGTACACATTGTGGTGTAAAGCCATTCAAATGCGGTGTTTGTGGAAAAAATTTTGCACGTTCTGGTGATCTCACAGTGCATGCTCGTACGCATACTGGAGAGAAACGTTACAAGTGTGAAGTTTGTGGGGCAAGTTTTGTACACTCGAGTAATATGAAAAGGCACACACGTACACATTTTGGCATAAAGCCATTTCAATGCGATGTTTGTGGAAAAAATTTTGCACAATCGGGTGAACTCACTCTGCATATTCGTACTCATACTGGTGAGAGACCATTCAAATGTCAATTTTGTGGGAAATGTTTCGTACGCTCAAGTCTTTTGAGAAAGCATACTTGTACGCGATCTAGCGTGAAATCACCCAAACGTGACTTGTCTGGCAAATTTTCTGCATAGTCGGGTGATCAGACAATGCATCCAGGTACGCTTTCTAAGAGAAAAGCATTCAAATGAACTGTCTGTGTGGAAACATTTTCAAGAAGAGCACGTTTCGATGGCCATCTTCAGTTTCAAGTCGGAGCATGGGTAGGTTTGGCAACGCTGAGTGGAGGCGGGCAGAGCAGAAATAAAGGCATGATGTTTGACGTTTTAGCGCTTTGATTTCGTTGTCACATGTACATTTTCGACATCAATTGATACAAAACTAACTGCATATGATCAAGATTCAGTGTATTGATGTACGTAATTTATTACGGAATCCGAAATGGTATTTTGTGTTCCAGAATACCGTGTAAGTACAGCCACTTATAACTTTAAAAAATTAAAATTATACGTGTTTTTTATTGAAGGCACAAGGTAAAATAAATAAATACTTAAAGAAATGTTACTTGTACCAAAAATAAATAAAATAACGTACTTTCGCAATACCTATTCCAATCAATTAACCTAACAGTAAATTGACAATGTTTGCCGCTTTATGTTGTTTCACCTCTGACGTCAAAGGTCTAGGATATCATATACATTTTAATTTCATTTGGTTATCTGTCGTTCTTTTCTATAAGTATTTGAGATGCCCAGGAAGCTAGTTTTAGTTTGAACCTATCTAGTCACCATAACAATACTGTTATCCTAAATTATTTGTTATAAATTTTCTAAAATATAATTTTAAATAGTCCAAGACCAAGTATAAAAATCTATGAAAAATGAAGAAACATTTCTTCAACCTAATACGAACAAAACACGTCATTATTTATTAAGTATGTACCAATTAGCGTAAACTCAGTGAACTTTAAATCCTGTAAATACGAAGTGAAAAGAAACATGTTTATAACTAATTTATTACAAAATAAATAATACATAAACCTTGAAAACAAACTGAGTGTATGCATCTCATATAGCAGGCATTCCAAATCTTCAACAAAACTGCAACATTTATGGGATCACAATACAACTGTTTGCAATGAACTTAAAAATGAACAGCGTAACTTTATTGATATACCAGGCGAGACCCAACAATTTGTTTAGAATTCTGATACACTACAAACCACAAGTAAGACTATAAAAATGTAGTTTATACAATATTTAATATTTAGAAGAATTGTCAATCACTTTGTCATTAATAATAACCGTAAAAATTGCTAAAGACTGCATATTTTCATTTATTGTCTTGTTGTTACCGCCAACATGCACTTAGTTTATAATAAATCAATGATTAACGTTTGGTATGACCGCGAACATAATTCCATCGACACACACTTATATTGTAACATTAATTTACATTGAAAATCGGTATTAGCACCAACACATATTCTGGATAGTAGGTCTCCGTTTGACAGTTAATTACAGTGTTGCCGACGTATGGCTCGGGCTTGTAACTGAAGAAGGCTCTGCCATATACGTTTGTATGCATGCTAAAAGTATTTGATGTAAAGTCTGTAGAAATTTTTTCACATATTTCAAACCTCTAGCTGAGGTATTAAATCCCTTATTTCAGAAACCAGTCAAACGCCAAAACAATAGAAAATGAGTTAAAGGCGGCATAACGTTCTATGAGGGTATGACATCGCTTGGCTGGTTTCTGCAGTAAACTACGGGTACCTTTTGTGTTAATAATTTTGTGACCAACTGATTGAAAAAGTGTTTTGTGGTTAGCGTACTGATAATTTTAATAGTAACAATAGACCTATATCGTAGTTAAATGTCTCAAAGTTCATAAGACGAACCTTTACCTAAAAGGAAACAAGGACTGGTAAACGAAAACGCTTATAAACGTAATACTATTCTCGATGCAAGGGTAAAAGGAGAAGGCTATGTTTCTTATTCTGGCAGGGATGTACCTCAGAAAACCAAGCCCGACATTCTCACTTGTAAGTGCAATGCGAAATAGTATTTAAACATTAATGAGGAAGTGATAAATAAAACATGAAGATTGAATTTACACAAGTAAGGTCAAATTCAACAGTGTTCGTAAATGAGATATTAAGCATACAAGGAAATAATTTATTACAGTTGTATGGACACTTTTTGTAAAATTAAATTAAAATTAATATAATCAGTTAAAAACCAGACATGTTTCGGAGGAATGCTCCTCCATCTTCAGTGGCAATACCACGACGCTGGTACAGATGTTCGACCGCGTATCGTGGCTTAAAGGAGTGATATTGCCACTAAGATGGAGGAGCATTCCTCCGAAACATGTCTGGTTTTTAACTGATTATATTAATTTTAATTTAATTTTACAAAAAGTGTTCATACAACTGTAATAAATTATTTCCTTGTATGTTTAAAACATGAAGACATTTTCATTCTCTTGAAAATAGAAACTCCCAAGATACCTATATTCAGACTTTGGTTGAGGTTACTGAAGTTACGGGTATAGGTAAAAAACGAAGTCCAGAGCAAGAGTTGGCAATGAAAATGTTCATGAAGGCACTTTTCAAAGATCTCATTCTTGTAATTATAATTTAAGGACTGATCGTGAACTGAAACACGTTTGCAAGAATGTGTTTATGAAAATCCATGGTATTTCACATAACGTATTAGGCGGAATTTGTCAGTTATTGCTTGAAAATACTACCCCTAAAGATATTATACATTTCCTTAATACGAGTTTTATAACAATCCTAAACAATTCGAGAATTATGTCATAAAAATACGTTTGCACTACTTTTTATTGCAGAAACCAGTTAAGTGAAAAACATTTTCGTATTTTTTACAGCTCAGTTAAAACGTACAAAATAATTTTCCTGAGATAAAAGGTATTAAAACATGTACTACTTTCAGCAAAAAATATTAAAACCACTACCAAACCATTTCGTCTGATGCTACACAGTTTTTTTTTTTTTTGTATTTTCCCACAATTAGCTAACTTGGTGCTTGACTGATTTCTGAAATAAACGAATCAATTGAAGACTGTGTAGCTCTTCTGCTGTTTTTATTTTTCACTTTAATTTAGTCACTGGTAGAGCCAATTTAATGTTTCTTAAGGATGTTATTTCACCGCATTCACAACCCCATTCCTCCTTTTTTTTTTTTTTCAATTCTCAATCGTTATTGCTTTTTAAATACATGTTTACGGTAAGTGCAGGTCAGTTTTGATCCACAATGTTAGAAGTAGTCCCTAAGAGACAGTAATGGCAGAAGTTACGTTTTTTTGCATGATAATCATAATATATTAATTATGTGAACTTTCACATTATTTTATAAATTAAGATTTCTTTGGCAATGGATGTTATTATTTTGGTATTTCCTCTTGTAATGTCTCATCGAACAAAACGGAATACGTATATGCATTCAAATATGAAGAATTATATCTGAATTTTCACAACATACTTCCTTCTGGGGCTACTGACTCCCATGGGGTATAGTTACTTTCTGAAATAAATATTTAGAAAAACAAAAATTCTGATAGGCACTATAGGGACCATAATACAGTCTACTGTAGTATGAAATCCTGATTTCAATTAGCGTTTTATCTATAGTGACATATTCGGAACATCAATAGTTGGATTTGCAATTTTCCAAAAACATTTTGAAATATACTATATCTGAAATTGCCGCTAATCTGTCACCATTTTATACGTCAAGTAGACCTAACCTTACTACTATGCATTAGTTTGCTTAGGAAACTTTAACTTTATAATTACTGTAATTAAATTATTTTAAACTTATGTGTAAGATCATTCGCTGCCGGACAAAAGAGTTATTCCATCCAGGATGCAGAAGCCATACTTCAGTACCACGTGCTTACGTGAACAACTACGAACTCAAGTGACGCCAGCTTGTTACAAGAACAGACTATCTCGGTATTACTCTTGGTATTCATCCGCGTTCATAGTAAATAACAAAATATAAAAGTAGCTCCTCTTTTACATAGCGTTTTACACACAAGTGAAGTTATATTTTTCATCGTATTTAACAACTAGAATTCAATTTTTTATTTCCAAATGATATAAGGTTATAGTTTCCAGTCCACACCTGTGGAGTAACGGTCAGCGCGTCTGGCTGTGAAACCAGGTGGCCTTTTCGAATCCCTGTCGGGGCAAGTTACCTGGTTGAGATTTTTATTTTCCTCAATCCAATGAGCAAATGCTGGGTAACTTTCGGTGCTGGACCCCGGACTCATTTCACCGTTATCACCTTCAATCATTCAGACACTAAATAACGTAGATGTTGATACAGCGTCGTAAAATAACCCAATAAAATAAAAAAAAATAGTATCCAAATACGGAACTATATTTTACTGCGTCGTGTGAGTGTTTCGACTGGGAGCCAATCACGGGTATGACAGCCACGTGCTTGTGTTTACATTAGGATTTTCTTACAGCGAAAACAGGATAAATATTGAGCTTCGTGACTGTATATACTAGACTGTGGCCTAAATATGACACACATCCGGTACAATCAGTTGTCCAAAATCATTCTACATCTTCGTGACTTGACTTGAAAACTTTGGACAAAATTAGCAACCCGATCAACGCTTTCATTTCTATCGCATCTCTGTGATTCACAAATATAGCTGTGGAACCATATTTGTAACAGAGTTCCGAGATCTCGATATTGGTGCACTGAACAAGTTAACTTATCATTTGTTGTTATGGTTCTTCATTGACCCATAGATACTTAGTCTAAACTCACGCTAAAATGTTACACTTACGGTATCTATGGGTCTAAAGTAACTTGTATATCTTATCATAACAATGCTTGTAGACAAAATCAATCTCAATTGTGCATATTTATATACATCTGAATATGGATTGACAATACCTTGAGGCAGGTGATGTTGGTAATTAGCAGATTAGCTAGGGGAGAGAATGGTATTTTTTGGAGAAAATGAGTAAATTTTCAACAAAAGAAAAATCGTTCTTAAAAATACTCTGCGATAATGTGTGAAAGCATAGCATAACATTTTGTGGGTATTTGTGCCCTTAGCGGATGTTGAGTCGTCATTTTAAACTTCCTGCATAATGGATTTTAAATCACTCGCCCACTTTTATTGTTGTTTCCGGTAAATTAAATTTAAAAAAATTCTTTTAATACTCTTTGATATCTGTGAAATGCATTGCATAACATTTTGTGGGTATTTGTGCCCTTATCGGATGTTGAGACGTCATTTTTAACTTCCTGCGCTGTGGATTTTTAAATCAAACGCCCACTTTTATCGGTTTCCAGTAACTTATTATTATTATATTTTTTTTTGCTACATTGCCAGACAAAAATGCACATAATTTATGAACTATTAAAGATACATGTATGATATTTAGACACATTCTTTAGACTGTTAGAAACGTTTCCTATGACAGAATTTTGTTAATTGATTTAATTTAAAAAATATGTCCGTTTGTTTGCAAGAAAGGAAATCAGAAAATTGTTATTAAATTTTAATTGTTTATTTTACAAACGTAGGGACTAATATCAAAATTCTGTTACAGACAGTTTGTAGAACATGCTTTTGCAAATACATTCCAAAAAAAAAAAAAAAGTTTGAATCTATCTTTAAAAACGGTTTAGGGTAGATATATCGGTTTTAGTACAATCCTGCATTAGGTATATTTTTTTTCAAATTTGGGCCCCCAAATATTTTTTTTTAATGTGTATTTTTGGTTGAGTTTCTACAGCTATGAGCTCTCTACATACGAAAAATTAATATTTTACACGAAATAGGAAAAAGTTTTAAAAATACCATCCTCTCCCATTAAACATTTTATGATAACTCACCAGTGAGGCAAACATTTCGCTAGTCACCATGGAGGAATTGCAGAAGCGCAATTAAATATTCGGATTTTTTTTCCATTCAAGTAAAAATTAATTAGACCTAGTAACAAGAAGGTGGACACCGGCGTAGCTCAGTCAGTAATAGGTTTGCCTGCTGTTCCGGAGTTGCTCTCAGGCATGGGTTCGATTCCCCCTTGGGCTGATTACCTGGTTCGGGTTTTTCTCAGTTTTTTTCAGCTGTAAGGCGAATGTTAGGTTACTTATGGCGAATCCTCGACCTCATCTCGGCAAATACCATGTCATCACAAATTCCATCGACACTAAATAATCAAGTAGTTGATACACGTCGTTAAATAACCAGAAGAAAGGGTGCTACAACAGCGCATTAGAATATATTGGCAAGCATCGAAAGATTTTTATTTTGAAAGTATTTGTACCTGCAAACTAAAACCACGTGTTTATCATTATATACATATCACAAAGGCCAGATAAGCTAAAGACAATTTTGCCTTCTTAGATGTAGCTTTGCTGAGAATTACCACTAATACTTACCTATATTATAGTCTTTTAACCATACTAAATAACTGTGGAACGCGTGAATAAAATGGAAGGTGAGGCTAGAATTATTATGGTTAATGTAACAATGCAGCCCTACAAATCCCACCTTTATTATATATGCTGCCAAATAAAAAATTGCATATTACCGGTAATGTTTAAGTTAAATATTTGTATTTTTAAATTCTGCAAATAATCTCAACTAATGTGTCTGATTTCATCATAATATGTTTTTTCTGAGTTCTGTTTTTCTCTGCACTGTCAATGGACCTATAAGATGACATTCTCCAATATTAATTCAAAATAGTTGATTGCTCGCATTCCGTAGTGAGAAATCACTCCCAATCGCCCACTAGATCACTACTCTACTAGTGATCAGCTGATTCAAGGCCGCTCTATAGCGCAGGTCTCTCGTGTCGTCATCACTGGCAACTGGAAATCGCCTTTAATCACTGGATCACTGGTTAAAATCACCGTGATCGAAAATGAGATGTCACTGCTTCGCAGGTGAGTGAAAAAACACGTTTTATCCCTCACTATAGTCCGGGTCAACTTACTTCATACCGTAAGGGTGAAACCTAACCATTTTCTTCCCATTACTACATATTGTGGTGATTTTCTAATTTTCAGGTTGAATTTTCTTTTGCCAACTTCATTTTGAATTTCGTTACTGACAAATACTATAAATGGCGAGCCCCTACCACGCTGTAGCGGATAACTGAGAAATATGTTCCCAAATTGAAGCAGCAGAAAGCCGCCATTTGTTTGTTAGAAAACGCGCGGGATTTCGAAACCGCTATTTGAATACGTGTTGTATTGCGTATTCGAAAGCAAAATGTTTTTGTTTAAAGGAACAATACTTCCTTTGCGATATATCTTTAATAGCGTATGTCTCCTGTCAGCAGAGTTGCTAGGTTTTCTGCCAGGGAAATCGGGATATCAGAAGCTAACTTAAGACATTATATTTATCATCACTTTATCAAAGAGATTTATAGTTGTTTTCTGCAAAGTAGTATTCGCGTGCTTTTAATGTAATATTCGCCTCCCTGAGAAACACTAAAATACGAAAGACACACAGTAGGCTACAGTGAATACTACAGGCTAATCATTTTTTTCTTTATTAACCATGAATATGTTTTAACCATTCGCTACTAAATTAACTTTGCAACTTTTCTTTTTCGGAACCGGTACTGCAACAGTACATCGACGATGAGTCCATGTTTAAACATAGTTCAGTGCACTGCAAAACGCAGTAATTGTATGTGTCTGTTATTAGTGTAAAATACAGTAGCGTGCAAATTAATCCGTACACGACATATTTTTACATTTTCTGTCATTGTTGGCCTCACAGTTGCTCTTATCGCTTTAATTGACATCTGTAGTACGTGTAATTCCATTGTTGAAGGTCTGTCATTATTTTTTTGTAATATGTGACATTTTGCCTGTCGTTTTGTACTTATAAGCATTTCAGTTGTGTTGAAGACTTAATACTGCAATCCTGTGTACATTCTGTCGTCTTCAGAAATGGATACAACTCCACGAAAACGGTCTAAAATTATAACATTAGCAGAGCATTCTTCTATGACACAGAGGCAAATTGCTGCAGAATGTCACATCGGTTTGACTACTGTTAATTCGATCATAAAACGATACAGGGAGACTGGATCCATCACATCCCAGAAAAAGGAAACTGTGGCCGGAAAAGGAAGACTTCACCTGCAGATGATCGTTTAATTGTCAGGAAAAGTAAGTTAAATCCTAGACTAACTGCTGTCGACTTAACCCGCGAGTTAATGGCTACCACTGGGGCGAATATTCACGTCACAACAGTGCGGCGTAGGCTTTTGGAAGCTGGACGAAGGGCTCGTAAGCCTATTAAGAAGCAACTGCTAACCCCTGTTATGTGCAAAAAACGCTTAATGTGGGCAAAATTACATCAACACTGGACAGTGAATGACTGGAAGAATGTACTTTTTTCCGATGAGTCTCATTTCGAGGTCCACGGCCACCGTGTTTCTTACGTACGGAAAGGATCCGAAAAAGTAACAGCAGCTCATCTCCAACAAGCACCCAAATACCCCCTAAAGTAATGTTTTGGCGTTGTTTTACACATGAAGGGCCTGGAGCATTAATACCTATCAAGGGAATGATGAATTCTGACAAATATATTCACTTATTGGAAACCAGAATCGTACCCCAGCTGCAAAAATCATTTCCGGATGGCAGAGGTGTGTTCCAACAAGACCTGGCACCATGCCATACGTCTCGAAAAACTACAGAATTCTTCAACAAGAAGAATATTCAGGTACTCCCCTGGCCAGGCAACTCACCCGACATCAACCCCATTGAGAACTTGTGGTCAATTTGCAAAAGAAGAATGCAAAAATGGATTGTTCTACAAAGGAAAAGATGATTTCTTCCCTCATTGGTGTATGGTTTCGCGATGAAGAAATGAAGAATATTTGTGGGAAATTAGTGGAATCCATGCCAAATCGTCTCAGAACTGTTATTAGGAACAAGGAGGCCACATAGATTACTGAGGTATATCTTAGATCCTTTTTTTATCCCGTTTGAGTGTTTTTGCATAAGTAATTACGTTGTTCGGGTTAATTTGCACGCTACTGTACAATATCAAAACGCTCTTTTTTTGGGGGCACTCAACGCACCTAAAATACACAATGTTGATTACTTGCGAGAACAGCAACTAGGTACCGAAATGGATTAATCAACAATGTGGTAGAACTAGGGGAACTATTATCTTGCGAGTAGAGTTACCTTACGGCAATCCGCTGGGTTACCTCACAGACTTAGTAATTTCCGCGGGTTACCTCTATGTTTACAATGTAACCATCTGAGTCAATATATAAATAAAAATATTGGATAATAGGAAATGCAGACTAACTTGTTTAAATTGCGTTCTAGGCTATTATCCCTCAAATGGGAATTTTTATCAATCTCGATCCGCTTTATCGGGATTGAACCAGGCTGTCAGACTTGCATCATTTTTATAGAAACTCCTAATGTGAATATTCATAACCAAGGTTAATAATGTCTACTTTTAATTTAATCTGTAGGTTAAACTGTTGTATAAAATCAAAAGCATTATTATTATTTATTATTATTATTATTAGTAGTAGTAGTAGTAGTAGTAGTAGTAGTAGTAGTAGTAGTAGTAGTAGTAGTAGTAGTAGTAGTAGTAGTAGTAGTAGTAGTAGTAGTAGTAGTGGAGCAAGTAGCAGGAGCAGCAGCAGCAGCAGTAGCAGTAGTATAAAAAACTGTTTTATTAATCCGTAACTAAGACAAGAGTTACTTTCAATCAGGGATATTAAAAAATTAACTTTTTGTAGTTTATACAGTTTCTGTTGAGTTCTCCAAAGGAACGATGGTGTGAAAATTCCTTCTTCTAACAGGCTATGTGGCCTAATACTTGTTCTGGGAGATGAATTTGAAATGTGTTATGCCATTACTTAATGAGTGGTTAGTACATGCAGTATTAATGAACATGTTTCAGCTTTTAGGCTCTGAAATTTGTTTATATATATATTTTTAAACAGGATCTATTTCTACCGTCCCGCGCCGTGGCGTGGTGGTCTAAGGCATACTGCTAGGACTCGCATTACGGAATGCGCGCTGGTTCGAGTCCTCATGGGGAAGAAATTTTATCATGAAATTTCGGCCAGTGTATGGGACCAGTGCCCATCCAGAATCGTGATGCACTTGGGGAGCTACGATAGGTAGCAAAATCCGGTTGCGAAAGCCAGCTGTAAAGGCTGGGTGGATCATCGTGCTAACCACACGGCACCTCTGTTCTGGTTGGATGATCGTCCACCTCTGCTTCGGCATGTGGGCGTGAGGCCAGCAGCCGACTGGCTGTCCGACAGCACGGACTGTAGCGCCACGGATTATTATTATTATTATTATTATTATTATTATTATTATTATTATTATTAATTCTGTATCTTCGAATTCGACGAATAATTTTATTATTCATGTATGCACTGAAGCAACAGCTGTTTGAAGAAAGGGAAAGATATGGAGTGGATGAAGGAGAATAACAATGTATACGGTAATAACGTAGTTTGAGAGGTAACAACTATCTTCGAAATGAGTTGAAACACTGAATGATTCATTGTAGGGTAGAAATTCTCTCTGCGGATTGCACCTATCCATTTTCGGTTAAGGGAATCTTTACTCAGAGGAAATCTGAAGCACAAACAGCCGTGTAAGTACAGTAGTTTGTCTTCTGTAACATAATACGGGCCAAAAATTGTAGAAATTAAAATTAACTAATCAGTGAAATGTAACATTCCTTCCTTCTTTATCTTTACATCTGTGTGCATTGCTGCAATTAAAAATAGCACACGAACTAAACCTGTACTTATTCATCTCAACCAAGCAAATGGCCTCCCGTCGGCTGTTCAATTTGGGAGCATAACACTAGCGCCAGTGAGCGGTCTAGCGGTTATTTAGTAAGCCTATGATAGATGGTAGTGATTTTGTAACTGATATGTTGGCAGCTGAGGCAAATATCGACAATATTTGTTGGTACTGTGGTTCCATGAATTTAAAATTGTACTAGATTTTTGAGCCGGTTACTGGAAGCTAGTGAAATTGAACATACTAATAATTAATTAATATCAGTACTAATATTAATACATAATAGTTATTTTATGTGTTGCGTTGTGGTTATAATTCTGCAGTGACTGGGAAAAGTGACATAAGTCAGTTTCCACAAACCTTTTTGATAATTTTTGACAACTTACAGAATATCTGGTCGTTTGGATGAAGAGACGTAAGTATTTAGCCCATTACAATAATTCATACAGAAAAAAAGCAAATCGACATAAACCAGTGTAAGTTGTCAATAAATTATCAAAAAGGTTTGTGAAACTGACTTACGTCACTTTTCCCAGGCACTGCAGAATTCAAGACTATAGCCAGGTAAGTTTTCGGAATTAGTATTAATAATTTCATGTGGTCAAACAAAATACATGTCTCGTGAGTTAATTGTTTAGTCAAACCAATGAATTTCGCACTGCCAGGCAAAATACTTGACATGTCGATCCCCTTCCCTCAGAGTTTGCCTACGAAAATATGTTACAAATTATTGGATTATTTAGAATAACCTTCCAACATAAAGTACGGTAAGTAAATAAGTCATTTAGTACGTAGGATTGTGTGATATCTGGTAATAGCTGGCAACACTGACAAGACGGCAGTATTGTTTAGGAACTGTTCTTATCTGACCCTCACTAGTCTTATATACAGTCGCGAAGCTCAATACGTAGTAATTATGCAAACATCAGGTAGTTGCTCACCACTAGGATCGCTAATATCGCCTCATGCAAAATAATATCGTCACATTCTATTGTTTCTAGCACCCTCAAAACTCAAGCTTCGTGACTGTATATAGTAGACTGTGCTATTACTATGAGTAATTTGGCGGCCATACCAGTATAACGTTTCTTTCCACCGTTTCAAGCTTATGGCCGGGGTTGACTCTGACTTTGTATTCAACAACTGTTTATTTATTTAATTTCATTCACTAAATATAAAGCTTCTGCCCGCATACATAGCAAGTTTCCAAAATCGATTCGAATGTGCGTTGGAATGTTATCTATTGAGAAGCATGTGATCTGTCTCATGCCGATAACGTATTTCAAGAGAATTCCGAGCGATGTGTGCTCAAAGCTATGTGGGAGCTGTTTGGGCAGAGGGAGGGTACTCTTTTGAACGACTCCTCAAAAGGAGCGAGAGTCAAGGAAATGACTCGCATTAATGAACGATTCCGACTAATCTCTACTTGTAACTTTTATTTCGGAACTGTTATTTATTTATTCCACTCAACAATGTAATTACAGAGTAGAGGAAAGTGAAAATAACAGTAGATAATACATATAATAATGGTAATTTAAACATGGAACATAGTATTTTGCCAAAACCGGAACTGTTCCGAGAAAACAATAACTTTGCCCATCACTAGTTGGCCATGTTTAGTAAGGGAAATTTATCACCATATTCACAGCAGTGTTGCCATCAGGACGGAAATTCCTTCAAAAGTGACGGAATTTCAGTGTAGCGGACTGGAAAAGGATGACTTTGACGGGTGACGGATTTTCTGGCGGAAATTACGATTTACATTGTCCTTTCACTTTTTTAGCTGCTGTCATGTATAATTGTTTAATTTTTGGGGGAGCGTAGACCAACAAAGCACATCAACTCTAAAACTAGAGGCAGGTGATGTAGATGAATAATTAATTTAATCAAGATTGTTAAGGAAGTTGCGTTAATATTTGCTTTTATTTGTATATCTATAGATATATTAAGTGAGTGTTACTTTTTACTTATTTTGAGGGATTCTGACGGATTTTCTAGGCGATATACTGACGGGGATACAATTTATGTGTTGGCGTCACTGATTCACGGCATCATGGATATCTTTCGTTCCTGAGTCCAGGTAGAGGCACAAAAGCTTTCATGTTCGGTGAAATTAATAAACTTACGTAGTTACATATTTGTTTCGTAAATTTGGAATTGTGGAAGAGGTAAGTTGAAATTTTGGATAAATTTCGGAACACGGATTCCTTCCTTTCCCCTCTTACTTCAAAATTCCAACCTTGTACATACAAAATAAATTATTGGCACTGAAAAGTGCCTTTTCGTAAGCATGATGATGCGCATTCGACAAACGCAGACAAATCAGTTCTTTTTGATACAGTTAGATATAAATTATCAGTGAGGAATCCGTATACTGAAATTTTCCCGAAATTTTTTACCACTAACATATTATATAAGTCAACATGAACTTCAGACTAGAATATAATCGTCATTCTGTTTAATTACATCTGTTTTATTATTACCGCTGTTTCGTGGCATATTTTTGTTTGCGGAACTGTAATATTAAATAAGGGGAAAAGAATAGGCCACTGTTCCATTATCTCTTTGCTTACTTGCCTAATGAGTGATGCCTTATTTGTGTCATTTATGAGATTTAACCTGTTTTCGAACAGTTGCTTAAACTACAACAAACAGTAATATCACACAATGGTTAAACTGATTAACAATATAGATTTTGTTTGACAATGGGTAGCCTATACAGACTTAAGCTGACCATACGTCCCGGTTTGAAGGTCCTGTCCGGTCGGTTTTGCGAGTTGTACTGGGAAAATTTAATAAAAGAATAATTAATCACGGGCTTAAGGAAGGCAACAGTTACTACTAATGCTATTTCCACTACTACCATTTATTGTACATTATCGTGAGTTGGAGAGAAGTAAAAATAGAAGTTTATAATAACGATGCTGCGCTAAATTATGTATTACTTATAATCGGACTGACATCGCGTCATCATTTTTGTACACGCTATTCGTCCATTCTACGTGATTCTAGTAGTGAGTGAAGTGCCGTTCACGTGCCGATGCTTTGTTTCAGTTTCTTATAATTCTGTTTTGTTTCTCTTCCTGCCATGCCTAAAAGGAATTGCAAGTTCAGCGATGAACTACAAGGGACTTTCCTTTTCTTAAAAGACATTGTAGTGAAGTTGATCGGATGCGATGCGATCAGTGTTGCCATACATACCGGTACTATAGTCGTACGCATACGACTTTTTTCACTAAGGGCCGATTGTATAAACCATTTAATCTTAGATCAGAGGTTAAATTCATCCTTGTTCTAGCTGAACTTGGAATTTTGTGTTGTATAAAGTCTAATCTGAGATTGATTAGTCTCAAACTAAAGTCAACTTTGACTGAAGAAATTTCTCCGATTAAGTTAATGATCCAAGTTCAGTTATTTTTTTCTGTTTGAAATATACGAGTGACAGATTGTGCGAATAAAATATCCATTATTATTATTATTATTATTATTATTATTATTATTATTATTATTATTAAATCAATAAATAAATAAATTATTATTATTATTATTATTATTATTATTATTTTATTGTTATTGTTGTTATATATGGTAGGTACATTTATGTATTTTTTTCAATTTCTTGCCTTAATACACAAACAATCATATTTTGTAAGGCTCTATCGTGTTCAGCAGTATCAAATAACGTAACCTATAATTATATTATGTTTATAACAACAATTAATTATTAATGGATATGATAGGTACATTCATAAATTTTCAATTAACTGTATTACTAAACGAAAATTGTCGTTTTATAAAGATTTATTATGTTTAGCAGTATCAAACACCATAACATGAAAACAATTTGGAGCACAGTCAACCTTCTTCTTAGTGTCCGCCATTATTTACATTGCACAAAACAAACCAGTGTCTCCAACAGAGTGTACGGAAAGTCGCCAAAAAGTAGTTGTAAAGTCGCTAGATTTCTCATTATCAACAAAGAAAGATTAAATTTTGTCACTATGGGGTGCTAAAAGGTCACTAAATCCCTATTTAAGCAATACAAAAGTTGAAAGAAATTGTTATTGAAAAAGAGTTAAAGTCACTAACTCGGTTCACTTTTCGATCTTCGATCAAAGTTGATCTTTAGTCAGGGAGTTTTATACAATTGGGCCTAATTGTACGAGGTACAACCGAACTCTATGTCGTACGAAATTTTGTACGACTATTTTGATGAAGAAACAAAACTATTTTGGATCTTATAATGTTGGTCTATAATTAAAATAAAATTAAAGATTAATTCGTCCCTTTTTAGACAAGTTTTCGTCATTCAGTACTTCGTTGACTAATATGAAAAAAAAAAAAAAACATGCTTTAAAGGGATAAAAGATGCTTTGCAAATCGATGTAGTGACTACGCTTGCCACGCAAGTCATAATTTGTCATCTTCGGCTCTAGGTTTCATTGAACTGCGCGATTATTTATGTCAAAGTAATACGAGTTCAGAGATCTGCTAACTTCCTTAGATATTCGGCCGTAGAAGTCTTTTATCAACAGTAATCTCACTAGACGTTTTGATTTATCTAGAGAAAATCAAAACTCGAGTGGGATTTAATTGACTATTACACGATTAGAAGAAAGTATTTAAAAATTAGAAGTAACGAAGTACTCCAATACAATAAAATATTAATTGACTTACGAAAATACAACTGTCTTCAAAATATGTATTATTGTACCATCTCAACATTACAAATATTACGCTAGATGCATGCTAGATGGCAGTAGTGTCTTTATACAGACACTGTAATGATTACTATTCAATAAATCTTAATATTAAACAATCTGTGATACGTGACTATCCATAATATCATTTATAGCAGAAGTTCTTTTATCCTCTCAGAGCAGAAGCTATAACATAACCTAACTAATATACACAAGTGTTAGAAAAGTTTTAATTAACGACGATGACATAAAAAATAAATATGAATAATTTTAAAAGGAATAATTATTGAATGTACAATTTTCAAATTTGAATGTGGTTAGTGGTTCAATTGATGTCATATTGGATGTGTGCGTAATAGAAGTGGAACTCGTTGATTTAGGCCTACATGGTGTATTCAACTTATTCAGAATTTCCGAATGAATAATTTTAAAAGGAATAATTATTGAATGTACAATTTTCACATTTGAATGTGGTTGGTCGTTCAATTGATGTTATATTGGACGTGTGCGTAATAGAAGTGGAACTCGTTGATTTAGGCCTACATGGTGTATTCAACTTATTCAGGATTTCCGAATGGTGCTCTTTATTTATTTGTAAATCGGTTTCAGAAGATGCATAGGTATGATTAGTGATTTTTATTAATTCTTGTTCTTGAATGCCAATGCGAGTCATATTTGAAACTGCTGTGCATCGACTGGAGTGGTTTGTAATTTTATATATATTTTTGACGTCCAGACCAGTGCAGTTTCAAATGTTGGCAAACAAAGAAACAAATGCTAGGGACGCGATAAAATTAAACAAATGCTAGGGACGCGATAAAATTGTGCGATAAGCAACCATGATTGGTTGAAATATGTCCTTTCGTACCGTTTTATTGGTCAAAAGTAGTATGACGTAGTAAGAGAGTAATAGTCAATGAAATATTACCACAGTAGTATTAAGAAGTCTAGCACCGATTATAGCAGTATCGGATATGAGTCGACCGCAGCTGAAGCATTGACTGATATTAATTATAGGCTGAGCAGACGTCCCTGATTTCCAGGGACAGTCCCCGGTTTTTAGTTGCTGCCCCCTGGAAGCAAATGTCCCCTTTTGTCCCCAGAAATTAATTTTCCCCCAGAAATTTTTATTTTGTTTCAATGTCATTTACACATGAATATTTAAGTATCACGATGAAACTGCTGTGATTCATGCACATTTCTGAACGTTTCTCAGTATGAGACAAGAACCAGCAAGCACAGTATGATATATTCTGCACTCTTTGAGAAGAATATAATATGATATAACATCTTTGTCTTCATTCGCGTTGCACGGAAGCGTTAGAACTGCCGCAACGTCCATTTTTAAGTAGCTAAAAAATGAAAATTTTTGTGACAAATCAACACGTGAAAATGCTTTTTTTTTTTTTTTTTTCCCCGGGTTTTCCCTCAACCCAATATGAGCAAATGCTGGGTAACTTTCGGTGCTGGATCCCGGACTCATTTCATCGACATTATCACCTTCATCTCATAACCTAAGATGTTGATAAAGCGTCGTAAAATAACCTAATAAAATCAATAGAGAAGTCAAAATATGGTCAGCTTAGGTAGGCTATACTAGCGCACAGACTTAGTCATTATTTCGCCTCTCGATTCATTTGGGAGGGTTGCATTTTCCAAGTGGCTATACTGTTCATTTGTGTTACTTACAGAGCTGCATATTTTTCCCTTGAAAGAAGGAACACTACATGGGAATTAAACAATGGTTGATTAGCGTATATTCTTAAAATACAAATGAAAATATACTGTATTTCTTGAAGCAAAAATCCAATGCAAATGGAGTAAATTTATGCATCCCTGTTAACTGACAAAGTACTGTGCGATTCTCACAGTTGTTTCTTGTTGGCAAGCCTGATTCCCACATTGACGTATGTAGCCTATTAGAAATCCAGAAGTCCGTGTGCTGATTTTGGAAGTGAAAATCATTGAATTTGTGAGGGATTTGTGGATACTAGCTCAAACTCATGGATTGTATGTATTCGCTACATTTGTTTTCGCAACTTTTGGCAACATTCCCTTATGGACTTCCACAATTCTGTGCCATGACATGGCTTCCTACCTGCTAAAGGACTGCTCAGCGAATAGGGATTACAAAGAATACACACTGAGCGAATTTTCTTGTTTTGTTTCTCTGTGCGCCGGCGTTTAGTTCCACTTTCAAGCACTAGAGGTTAGTGTAATCGAGCATACGCTAAGATAGATTGAGTATAGAGTTGAGACATAGGATTCAAACATCGCCTACCTTATTGCATAATCCAGTAACGCTTTGCTTCAAATAAATTCAAAACAGCTTTTCCTTTTTTTCTCAGTGACAAAGTAGTTGTAGGCCTAATAATATTTATATGTTTCATATATGATAAATAAAGCGCGGACTTCGTTGCCTTTTCATTGCCTGCTGCCGCGATACAAGTTGTCTGCACAAGGGCTATACTGAGAGTCTGACGTCACGTCCACATCACTCGCGATGGGTACGGCGTCTCGACGCATTCTCAATATGTACAGCAGTCGGTCGGGCACGTGTACACCGTGCAGAGTTGTAAACAAGAGTGCCAGTAATGTCAGACGTAAAGAAACAGAAGTTGTTACAATGTGTGGAGGAATTTGGCCGTGATTATTTCACTGTACAATTAGTAAATATATTTTGCAAAGTATGCCATATACAGTTTAAAGGCCACAGAAAATGTTTCATCCAGAAGCACTGTAAGTCTAAACAACATAAAAAAGTATAACGCTGTTTGGCAGACATGATATAACATCGAGTTCAAATTCATATAAGCCTCCTCAGAGAGAGTTTTGTAACGACCTCTGCAATATGATGGTAAGTTGCAGTATTCCGTTACACAAGTTACAAAATTCTACTTTCAAATCATTTCTGCAGAAATATACTGGGCGAAATGTTCCATGCGAGTCAACTCTACGCAAAGGATATTTATCGCCGCGTTATGATTATGTCATCAACAGCATTAGGAAATGTGTCGCAAATAATAAAATAGGGGTATCTGTTGTACATAAAAGATATTTACAAAGATGTTCCCACAACAATAAAACAACTAGAATCGTCAACCCTCGAAATGTTCAGTGGCCTCCGACTCGTGGAACATTTTGTACCAAAGTCTGTGTGAAGCAAAACCACATCCAAGTTTGGAACCGGTTAAGCCGAAATTTGGGACCGTGTTGAAAAAGAACTGTGGATTTTCAGCAATGTGTGAAATAAGAGATGTTTTGTCAGTTAATGGCGAGCCCTCAGATGATACGTGTGACAGCTCATATTTTCGTTTCGCACCACTCATGTCTTGCGATGTGGAACGCACATTTTCTCAGTTCAAAATGTTTCCAAGTGATAGGCGAAGAGGTTTTTCTTTCGATACTTTACGGAAATGTATTGTTCTTTATTGTAATGGAACTGTGGACGCACCAATAGGTGAATCATAAATGAAAACTGTTGTACAGTTTTGCATTCTATTAATAATATAATGTTATTAAAGTTCTAAGGATGTGTTACAATGCATTTATTTACAACAACGCTGTCATGTAAAGAAGGTGCAACTTTGTCCTTCACCGCACTGAACCTCTACAACGGAGGGAACGTCCGTATCTTCCCCTCCCATCACACAACAAGCTAGGCATACACCACACTATCCAAGCGGTAACTTAGGTAATATGAACGCGGGCAATGAAGACCGTGCTTTAATAATAAATTATATTATAAAATAATATAATACATGATAAAATTATGTATCAAATACGTTTAATATTTCTATACAATATAATCATAGTCTAGTATATACAGTAACGAAGCTTGAGTTGTGAGGCTGCTAGGAACAATAGGTTGTGCCGATACTATTTCGCATTGTCTGTAATGAAGCGATATTAGCGATCCTAGTGGTTAGCAATTATCTATTGGTGCATATTTACTACGTATTGAACTTCGTGACTGTATATAAAAGACTGTGATATAATATAGGTATATGGTTTTACTTCTCATAGGAATTTTGTTTTTCCATTTTCAACACTATCAAATCATTACATATTTTAATTGTTGTTGGGGTCAACGCCTCAATTCTCATTATAAGGGAAGTTTAGAGTCTAGACATTACAGTTAATGACGGATTTATTATTTGATCGGTCCAATTTATTTTGAGTACATAATGTACCTAGATGTATTAATTATATGTGTTATATTTCCGCTTAGTCGACTGCTAGCTCGTCTGATGTCAATGCCAACTCCAGAGAGAAAACAGAACCTCACGCTGAAAATGGTTTGAAGGTCATTGAAATCTTTCCTGCTACATTGAAGATACTGACGCGAAGTGTCCACACTGTATAATTGAAGCATGCATTTCCAGAACGTTGTAAGTGCCAATTTGTAAAGTTTACAGTAGGAATAAAAGAAGTTTCATACAGTACATACAACGTTGTAACTTGCACAACCTGAAAGTGCACTACTTTATTACTTGGAGCAGCACTTTCTTGATAAACTTTCGTAATATTGTCAAACAGGTTACCTAGAACAGATATATGTGAAAAAATAGATTCACCTGGTTTCGGCACTTACAATCTTATGGAAAAGCACGCTTCAGTTATCTATATACTGGGCTGATTTCTTTCATTCCGAATAGGATTCGATTCCCAGGCAGAACTACCTACCAAAAATGTACTTGCAAGGGATAGGCCTATGAAGAGCCTGGACCAACCAAACTTAATATCCCACTGATTGTCGACCTTACGAAAACTCGCTTTCTATCTACCAGAAAACGTATATGCAAGACATAAGAAAGGCTAAACTAACCTAAACTGTTACAAATCCGTATTTGCAAAGCATAAAAATAAATTAAACAAACCTAACCTACTTGCAACAGATTTGTAAATGCAAACCATATGAAAGGTGCGTATCGTGATATTAACACCTGCACATTCACTGACCAAGTACCTAATAAGTTTGGATTTGAATTTAATTTAATTTAGTCAGTTGCTAATACTAGGAGATAACGAATTCCAGGGCCTTGGCGGGCTATTCTAAAAGTAGATGAATACGAGTAAGTGTCATGTGAATTAGATCGTAGCAAATTGTAATGAAAGTTTCTCAACTACATAACCTGTTCTTTCAGTTGTGATGGATTTAATCAAGATGGAACCTGAGGTTGATCCATTGGACTTGCAAGCACATGATAACACATACAAAATAGAAGAGAATGAGGCTTCATCGGAGGTAAAGTGAAAAGTCTCCTTGGCTTTTTTTTTATTTCTTTGTCCAAAAGTGTCAGAGCAGCACATATTTGTTATTGTTCTGAGTAATGATTAATAAAATAACATACTAGAAAAGACATTTGCACTCTCGGTATAGAAAATAAATCAGATTATTTTACACAACACAAGGAACATCTTACCCATTATAAGTCATTACGTATGTCCCTAAGGTTTTGTTCTCTTTTTTGCCTTCAATTTTGTTCTCTAAATTCTTGCCTGTGTAAGCCAATAAAGGCCATGCAGAACGAGATTGACAACTTACAAATGAAGTCAGTTTTAAACAACTAAATAAAATCATGATTTCTTTATGTTCTGTAGGAAGGGAATTTATCACAACTGGAAGTGTCGGACGTGAAAACGGAATGCGTGGACCACAGTTATGATCTCAAATCAGAGATAAAACTTGAAGACACTCCAGTGCCTGCTAGCTTTTCAATCGTAAAATCTGAAGTTGATGTAAGTTGTTTACTGTCAGTATAGTGCATTTTTGATTATGTCAAAACCAACAATTTCCAATATTAATTGTTTTCTTGTTTCCACTATTTCCTCAACTTGGACGACTTTCATTTTTAGATTTGAAATAGGGTAATGATTCGTAAATATATATTTCTAGTAGTTAACAGAGAATTATCTCGAATGGCTGGATAAAGTTCTTGTGTCTAGGGACAGGATTTTATTTTAACTTTATAAAATTTTTCCTTTCCTGTACTGCTTTATCCAAAACTCAGTAGAGTTTTGAAAGGTCTCTGTGTTAAGAAGTAATTTTATAGAATAATAATAATAATAATAATAATAATAATAATAATAATAATAATGATAATAATAATAATAATAACAACAACAACAAATATTCAGAATGTAAACGAATAAATCAAGGAGTGAGACAGGGTTGTAGTTTATCTCCTCTATTATTTATAATATATATGAATCACATTATTAAGGAATGGAGATTGAAACCACATGGAAGTATACCGATAAGTCGTTTGTCCCAAATAGATACTTTATTATTTGCTGACGATATTGTGTTTCTGGCAACTTCAGAAGATAATTTACAACGTTTGGTTTACAACTTTAATCAAATGGCAGAAAGTTTCAATATGGAAATTTCACCTGACAAATCTAAAGTGATGGCTTTTTTTAGGAAAGGAACCAGTCCGTAGCAAAATATGCATCAATAGTAAGATCATCGAACAAGTAAAAAATTTTAGTTATCTCGGTTACCAAATTTCATATGAAGAAGAAAATGATTTGAATCAGAAAATTATTAAATTTAACAGAGCAATGGGGATAATTAATCAGATATTCAAATCAACCTTAGTACAAAAACACACGCACACCAGAATTTATAAAACATTGGCCAGACCTATACTCTGTTTTGGTAGTGAAGCTTGGACGATTCGTAATATTGATTCACAAAGATTAACGGTGGCAGAAATGGGATTTATGCGTCGTACAGCGGGATACACGAGAATGGATCACATTAAAAATTTTGACATTATGAAAGAACTGCAGATTGAAGCGATTACGGAATACCTACAGAAATACAGACAAAACTGGAGATCACATGTCATCAGAATGCCTCGTTCTAGAATTCCACGCCAAATTTTAAATTACCATCCTTGGGCAGATTATTCAAGCTTTGGCAAGAGACTGTAACGGGCCACTAGGCCCAATACATGCAAGGATGAATAATAATAATAATAATAATAGTAATAATAATAATAATAATAATAATAATAATAGGGGAATAATAACAATAACAACAATAATAATTTATTTATTTAATTATTTACGAATATTTATTATGTTGTACAACAGCCTGGGGCCAATAACAGTTTAGCACAAAATAAAAGTTAACACGAGATTTATAGTGAACAAGGAATTTATTACAAATACAGTGCATACAAATAATTATTAAAATTAGAGACAACTAGAAATAAATAATGATGACAAAATGAATAGATAACTGCAAAATACATGATACGTAATAGCTCAAAAACAACACAAACGGATGAACTTGAAATGAATGTGAGTTTGATGAGTTTGCATAATACGAGAATAACCAAACAACAAACTCTACATTAAACGGATGAGAATTAATACAATGTAAATTGGCAGCTTTCATGCATCTGACAACTGGAGAGAGATATTTTGACAGGTAGGTATAAAAATTTGTTTGAAATCTTAAACCATTCGAAGGGGCCCGAAGTTAGATATTGCTTATGAAGGATTCACAATCAATATCACCCTTTAAGGCCTTACAAAAGAATAAGTAGTCAAGTTTAGGACTATCATAAAGGCTTTAAAAGTTAAAATATTTACAAATACGCTCATAATTGAAAACAAATGAATTGGGTAGAAACCTAAAAGCACAAAGGGACATAAATTTTCTTTGAATGATTTCCAATTTAATCGAATCAGTAGAAGTAATAGAATTCCAGGCAACAGATGCATATTCAAGTTTAGATCTTATTAGATTTACAAGAGTAGCTGGAGTAGAAAAAGAATAAGTTATATAGAATTCCTAATTCCGAGCATTCTAATGGAATGATTATAAATATATTGGACATGCTTATGAAAATGTACTTTGATATCAACAAGAACTCCAAGATCTCTAATGCAGTCTTTCTTTATAATATTGATATTATTAAGAGTTTAATTAAATTCAAGCGAAGTAGTTTTTCTAGTGAAGCAAATGACAAAAGTTTTCGATTCATTAATTTTCATGCCATTATCAGCAGACCATTTATATCATTTTGCTAAGTTAAACAGTCTGCCAGACTATTAATTTTGTGAAATATTTTCAGGTTATCGGCAAATAAAAGGCAGTTAGAACTTATTCTTTTCAGATATCGTCTATAAATAATAATAATAATAATAATAATAATAATAATAATAATAATGAATTTAATAAAATTGATTTAACAAACAATGTGTACACATCTTCTAGTGGCCAATATTCTAGTTTTTGAAAATTAATTTTAAACATCTGAAATCCTCTCTGTTAACCCACTGTCCTCCCTCCAATCTTCTTTCCTTTATTGTTGTTTTAATTCCATGAATCCATATAGTATTAGGTCTCCCTCTCTTCAACCTCTCGGGCGCCAAGCATACCAACACTTTTTTTTGGTAATCGTTCTTCACTCATACTTTTACATGACTGTACCATTGCAATTGCTTATTTTGTATATAATCCGGCATTGAGTAATAATAATAATAATAATATTAATAATAATAATAATAATACGACTTAGTTTATAACTGAGTTGAGTTCATTTTTTTTACAAACAAATCCACGAAAATACGCCATATTGTTGAGCAGCTCACCTACTATCCCCTCGCAACTTGATTCATAGTACATATTCCTCATTCAGGATGTTTTATTATTTCTGGACTTACGGTTATAAATCCAGCATTAACACCATTTACTACGGACTTTGATCTGCCATAATTTTCTTTATCTCTTACGAAACTGATTTCTTAATATTTTACAAGCTTCCATAATGACAAATTTCACTTTCCATTCCTCAATCTATTTCGAGATGTGACTCTTTTCATTCCGCAGTATTACATATTATTTTATAGTTATACTGAATAAGTCCAAGTAGCATGTTTGGAGTAAACATCCTTATTTTCTGCAGTCTTATCTGAAGAGAACAGTTCCTATTAGAGAGGCTGCATTTTGAGAAAATAAAACTTTCGGCAAAGATACATACAATGAAATGTATTAATATGGCAGTAAAATTTTTACTCTTCATTTGCATTAGATATGGTAGCAAATTTTGATTACGTATTTTGGAGGTTAATGAGACCACATTTTGCAGAACAGAACCAATCTACATGAGAAAACTGCACTTTAAAGTTGAAAGAGAGTAATGAATTCACAAATAAATGTAACTGTATTCTTATTGCTTTAACCAAAAGCATGTTATAGGACGTATCTTTGTTCAAAATATGGATCCTTGTAATTATTTATTTATAAAGATATTAAATTTATTTATTTATTTATTTTTTTTTTTTTGTTGGTTCCTTTCTGCAGAATGCGATCCAATTACACATCATATTTCCAAGTTTGCAACCTGATTTCAATGCGTTTCAGTGCAGGCAAATGGCCCGAATTAAATAATACATGAAGAATGTGATTTAAGTCAGTTTATGGAACCACTTCGATTTTGTATAGGAGTCATTACAACCTTACTGGAAAATGAGATTGGATTCATTAGGTTTGAAAAGTTAGATCTCTGACATAGGAAAACCTATGACGGAGTAATTGCCCCAGCAATATCTATTGCAATCCTTTTTATCATACCCATATACAATTCAAATTTTCGAGGTATACAATTTTACCCTATTAAATTATTTTTTGATTAATAAATATTGTAATCTCAATGCTCATTCACAATGAAAATTAAACATAACGTAAGCGTTAACTTAAGAATATAAACGTACGGTAAATCAAGAAGTCATACCATCATTCACGATGGGAACATAAACATAACAGCAAACATACTTGGTAACCATGGAAACATAACAACGACGCCATTTCCTCATATTCTCTCGTATACTTCAGCGCTCTACGATTGTGTACTGTTTGCAAATCACGTAAACATAAGCATGAAAGTTTGGAGTTTGCAAACTTTAATATTAACGTCTTACGGTAATGTTTATGTCAATGCTTATGTGAATCATTGTGAATGATCCCATTTGGTAGCCTGGGCGCAAACTTCTGTGTTCATGTTACGGTTATGTTTAATTTTCATTGAGAATTGGCCTTTACTGACATGAATTGGAGCACGATCAGTAGAAGATCCTTATTTTATTATTGGACAAATCTCAGATGGTTATCTCTTCTTTATTTACTAATTTTTCTAGGAAGATCTTTTCGATCTGGGCAGAGTTCAGCAGGAACAGAAAGTGCAAGTATCTTTACAGGAGAGTGGGGCGTTTCCTGAGAGGTGAGTATAGTGTGCACTATATTTTCAAATGTATCACCCACTTCATTAATAGGCCTATACATTTATTCTTGTATCTGATTCGAGTATTGTTAGGGCCACTAATATCTCCATCATTTTGTCCTTGAACTTACATCGAGTATACTGGCATGGCTCCTTTTTCCTTAATTTCAATACCTCGCCCCCTGACACCCTTAGGACTAGTTTGTAATATTTTAACAAATTCAAGGTGCGGGAAAGAGATTCAGGAGACTGCTAGAAGGGAAAAGTCTTGTATAACAATTAAAACATGTCATTTATCTGGGCATCTTGTGATTTCTAGTATCATACAGATTATTGTTTCGTTGGAATGAAATATAAAATCTACTTTTATATGTATACAATTTTGGTTTAAATTTTATGTATAAAATAGATCTGAGAACTTTATTTGCAATAAAACATCGACGGTTCAGAACAATACTATTATGGGTATTGTATCAAAATCAGACTTATAATATATTTTATGCTCGACCATGACGAAATGTAGTAATTATTATACACCTGGTGGCAGCCCTTTAATGGACCTCATTGAAGTACAACTATTCATTAAAGTTCAGGTTTTTCACCAATCAGAAAGCAATATGAAATCGCAAATATCGATTATTCTCGGATATGCAATCGAAAGATAAACTAGAAAAACGTCACGGAGGCTGGAAATCCAATACTGTCGCAGAAGGTTATGTTCTGTTACTATAATAATGAGTGATTTTTCATCTCGTTTTTCAGTTCTAAATCAATTTCCAGGTTATATCAAGATTAATCTTCATGTTATTCTCTAGATTATATCAAGGTCGATGACATTCGTTCCTCGGAAAAAATACTTTCGCGTCTGCGCACATCTCACAATTTAGAAGGTCAGTAGTTCCACTCCTCACTTACATAACCATAACATGTATACTTATGAATAATTTCAAGTTGGAAATATGGTCGAGCATAAAAAGTCGTATGAAACTTGCCTATAATGGTAATTAAGATGCTCGTGTGAAAATTATGAAACTCGCTTGCGCTCGTTCCATAAACGTGCTCGCGTTTTAATTACTACCATTATAGGCTCGTTGCATAATGTACTATTATTGTATAATATAAATTGAACAATATCTAAGAAATAGAATTTATATGGTCTAGCCAATGCCATTATCTCAATCAACGCTCCTAAGAACAAGTCTGAAAACGAAAGTACTAAGAAAATTTTTCTTTATTGGCTTGTGTTATTATTGTCTGGTGGTGGAATGCGGTTTCTTCTGTTTATATACATATTATAAAATAATACTCTGTGTGTGTGTGTGTGTGTGTGTATGTATGAGTGCGTGCGTGCGCATTACATTTAGATCTCACCACGTAGATTATTGTGGAGATTGATATGTTTTTATATTCATTTCAGCATTGTGGATAATGTTGAGAAGAATGTGTCGAGAGAATGCGCCATTATTGATCGTGAAGAAGACGAATTGGCACACTTTGAAGGCCAAAGACTTGACCGTTCAAATATTAGTGACGTAAGCCATAAGAAGGCTCTCCTAAACACAGGCGATATGCCATTTCATTGCGATGCATGTGGGAAATCTTTCAGAAAATCAAGCCGTCTCGAGATACATGTACGGATGCACACAGGCAAAAGGCCATTCAAATGCAAGGTGTGCGGAAAGTGTTTCTCACAATCGTCAGGTTTAAACAGACATAAACGCGTACACACAGGCGAAAAGCCATTCAAGTGCAATGTCTGTGGAAATTGTTTCACAGATTCGGGTCACCTCAAGTTACACGCCCGACAACACACGGGCGAGAAACCATTTACATGTAATGAATGCGGAAAGTGTTTCTCAAGGAAGGCAGTTTTGAAAAAACATGTACGTATACATACCGGCGAAAGGCCTTTCAAGTGCGATGTTTGTGGAAAAGGTTTCTTAGAATCCAGTGCCTACTATATTCATTCCCGCCTACACTCGGGCGACAGACCATTTAAATGTAATGAATGTGGTAAATGTTTCTCTAGAAAAGAAGTTTTAAAAAGACATGCCCATGTACATACAGGCGAGAAGTTATTCAAATGCGAGATATGTGGAAAGTGTTTCTCACAGATGTCGGTTTTAATCAGACATGGACGTATACACGAGACAGAAAAGCCATTTCAATGCGATATCTGTGGAAATTGTTTCTCAGATTCAGGTCAGCTCGAGATTCACTCACGCTTACACACGGGTGAGAGACCATTTAAATGTGATGAATGCGGTATGGCTTTTTCAAGGAATTCAGTTCTAATTAGGCATGTACGTGTACACACTGGCGAAAAACCATTCAAATGCGAGGTATGTGGGAAATGTTTTTCAATATCGTCAGCTTTAAACAGACATGGGCGCATACATACAGGTGAAAGACCATTCAAATGCAATATCTGTGGAAAATGTTTCTCAGAATCGGGTCATCTCAAGACTCACTCTCGTTTACACACTGGCGAAAAACCATTCAAATGTGATGTCTGTGAAAAATGTTTCTCAGATTTGGGGCACCTCAAGAGTCATTCCCGCCAGCACACGGGCGAGAGACCATTTAAATGCGATGAATGTGGAAGATGTTTCTCAATGAGGGGAGTATTAAAACGGCATGCAAGTATACACACAGGAGAAAAGCATTTCAAATGTCAGGTGTGCGAAAAGTGTTTTTCAGATTCGTCAGCTTTGAACAGACATGCACGCATACACGAAGGAGAAAGGCCATTCGAGTGCGATGTCTGTGGAAAATGTTTCTTAGAAGCGGGTCATCTTAAGAGTCATTCTCGGCTACATACTGGTGAGAGACCCTTTAAATGCGAAGAATGCGGAAAGAGTTTTACAAGAAAGGGAGTTTTACAGAGACATGCACGCATACATACAGGTGAAAGGCCATTCAAATGCGAGGAATGTGGAAAATGTTTCTCAGAATTGCGTAACCTGGAAATTCACTCCCGTCTACACACGGGAGAGAGACCATTTAAGTGCGATGAATGTGGAAAGAGTTATCCACATTCGGGAAGTCTAAAACTTCATAAATTACTACACACGGCTGAAGGAAGTTCAAAATGTGATACTTGTGGAAAATGTTTCACGTCTAAGGATAAACTAAAGAGGCATATGTATTTACATTCAGAGCAATGTTGATTTATGTTTATTGTGTGTGTAAATTTTTGCTAGATATTCGGTAAGGTTGCAATACACATGTTGGTTGAGAATTTTTGTCTTATCGTACAGCCTCATTGTGGCTGCATATTTGGGTGCTGAATCAGCCTCAACCGGTGGAAGGGAGATAAGTACGTATCTTGTGGATTTAGCATTTTTGATTCAGTATTTATTTAATGGAAGCTATTTAAAATGATAATAGATGCTAAATAACCTGAGATGTTGATAAAACGTAGTAAAATAACCTACTAACCAACCTGATAATAATAGGCATGTGCCTTTAAGAACAATGCCTCTATAGCAGTTATACTTTCTCGTAATCTGCATAGGATTAACTTTTAAGCTCTGATGAGCAACTCATGTGAGATTTTTAGCAGCTTCTTGTCCAGTATCAAGAATAGACAATAATGAACGCATGAAATAAAACAAGTACATATAGTCTCTTCCTGACAAAGCGTGCCTCAGTCTAGCTACAAGAGGCTACCTGCATATATATTATAGAGCATTAACGACTGGTTTCTCCCAGACGAAGTCGTCGTGCCCAAAGGACCGTGTGTCAACCTCACTGTATGTATACCTTCATTAATGAGTGTAAATGTGAATGTGTTTCCTCGCTATTTTGCAACGGGAAGTTTATTAGCTCAGTGTTTATTGCCACAGATTCGAAAATAATAATGAATATTTGAAGGGTTTCAAGCCAAAGGTGACTAAGCCATAAGGAAGATGTTTGGAGATATTGAAGAGTAAAGAAAGAAGTAATTGTTAAATCTACAGCAGGTTTTTGTATCCACACAACATTTATTTGGAACCTACAAGTATCAAATGTAATATATAATAAGAGAAATATTAACTTCTTAATTAAGAAGTCTTGTTCTTAAAGCACTGAATATATTAGCCATGTATGGCATAAAACAGAACGATATTTTATTTTCAAACTGAAGATCTTAATTATATCTGGCATAATTTTTTTTTTCAAACTAAAATGAGTGTCACATTATTTGTCTTTTGTTTGTATTTTTTTTCTTTCCATACAGTTGTTGAAAAATGTTTTCTAATGCCAGGCGTTTGACAATAAAGTCATTTGACCTCTTGCACTCCAATGTTATTCAAAATATTACCATGGTCAGCCAATGAAGCACAGATTTTGAGGTATTCCGTATCCATTGCTTGGTTTGAGTTGCTCAATAGACAGTTAGGGGACTGATATTTTCCAATTCTATGCAGGTGTTTGGCCAAACAGTCATGGCCTGTTGCCAATCTAAATGCAGCTATAGACGATTTTCGTGGTAAATCGGGAATTAACTGTGAATTATGATGCAGAGAACATATTGGAGTTTGGGAAGCTGTAGCCGATTTAAGTGAACACCATTTTTTAACGTTTTGTTCGCTACTACATTTGCACACAACCCCCAGAGTGTCTGGAGGACCACACCTGCTGTTGGTCGACGGGTTGAAAAAATAAATTTACTTTATGAAAATTTCATTATGTGTATCTTGTGCTATTATCGCATATGTTATGGTTTACATTGATTTTAATGCTAGGTTGCAAAGACATTTTATAGTTCTTTAACCTTAAGCGTTCTGTGTAGAGCTGCAAAATCGTTCCCCAACGTTTATGAGTGGATAAGATTTCCCTATCTTAGAGACCTCTCTTCACTCCTCCAGGAAGTTAACTCTGTGTGTTTTTGTGTTTTTTAAACAAAATAAATAAAAGAAATATTGTGGTTATTTCACAATTATTTTCTTCTCTGTAATCTGGGATTACTATTTAAAAAATTAATGCATAGTTCTTTTTCTACCACAGCAGTGGATTTAGACTGACTGAATTAAGTTTGTATGAGAAATAGAAGTTTGAAAATTTGCCCCCCCTTTTTTAAATTGAGTAGTTGAAAAAATAATTACACGAGGAAAATAAAGTTTTGGTAACTCCATTAGTTTGGTAAGATATATAGGTATACCAAAAATGAAAATTGTGTCCCAAAAATGTAGAAAATGTCTATAATCGTTTGAATTCTCCTTCATACTATAATGTGAATGGTACGATGGAAATTCATTGATGAAATCACATTCACATACAAATTTATTGTCCTCTTGACCTGTTTTATTATGGGGTTCATGATGACCACGTCAGTCCGCACTTTGCCCTCCTCTTATCTGCTTTCTTTTGAAGGTGAGGTCAATTTTACCATCAGAAATCTGGCACGTTTGTTTGAAAAAAGTTTTGCACACAACAATATCGTCAATATCATCCAGTGCTGGCAGCTTCTAGATCCTCGTATAATTACGCATTGAAGAATTAGCCTTAGTAGGCTACATTGTTTCTTTTTATTAACAGATTCGACATGAATCATAATAAAAACCGATTTAAGATCTCAGTCCAGTTTGTAATAATCATTGAATATTTTCTGCCTCTTATTTGCTGTTATGTCTTGGTTACAATTTAGTGAACAATTGAATAAAGACTCCATGAATACTTTCCAGAGACAAGATTTCCTCTAGTGTTAACATATTCCTCACTTGCCTCTAACTTCCGTTTTTATTTATTTATTTATTTTTATTGCTAGTAAGTCTGTGATGAATACAAATTAATAAATACAAAGAAAGATAAATTAGCCCACTCCTGAATGAGTAAGACTCGTGCTCAGGAGGGGATTCCAATACAAACAAAAACAAAATTAAAATTGAAAGTGAATTCAGATTAAAAAGTGTTTAATATGTTAAAACCCAAGTTATAAATCCAATACAATTTTTTTTAAATTTTTTATTAATTTGGAGAGGATTCATGGTTAAAATAATATTGGAATAAAATTTGTTTAATAACCTGGGACCTTGACTCATGCTATGATAAAAAGCAGCATTGGTTTTACATTTTGGTTCACACAAACGCAGAGAATTCATGTTATTAGTTCTATATTTATGGATATACCTTTCAAAGTTATTAAAATTTCTATTAAAATATTTTAATAAAATAAAATACTACATTTGTTTAATATTGAAAACTTTGAAGTGTTTAAGCAACAATTCAGTTGGGTCATCTTTCTACTTTTTTAAACAAATTTTTAATGCTTTTTTCTGTAGTAAAATTAACGGATAAAGGTTGGATTTGTAAGTTCCACCCCAACCTATGATACCATACATAAATATAGATTGAAATAATGCTAAATAAATTATACGTAAACAGTTAATTGACAAAATATATCTTAGAACAACAAAGTAACATAATGTTTTACGTTATTTATTACAAATATAATGAATATGATTATTCCATTTTAAATTATTTATTTTTATTTTAGTTGGTTATTTAACGACGCTGTATCAACTACTAGGTTATTTAGCGTCGATGACTTTGGTGATAGCGAGATGATATTTGGCGCGATGAGGCCGAGGATTCGCCATAGATTACCTTGCATTCACATTACGGTTGGGGAAAACCCCGGAAAAACCCAACCAGGTAATCAGCCCAAGCGGGGATCGAACCCGCGCCCGAACGCAATTCAGACCAGCAGGCAAGCGCCTTAACCGATTGAGCCACGCCGGTGGTATTTTAAAAGATTATCAATAATTATACGTAAGTATTTTACCTCATTAACTTCTTTAATAACTGAACAATTGCAATTTATATCGGAACAATCAGAATTATGCATTTTAATTTGTATTATAGATGAAATTGGTTTATTACCTTCATTATTTAAAGAAAATGTGATAGCTATAGTTTTCTCTTTATTTATTACAAGTGAATTTAAGTTTTGTTTCACTCTCCTTCGCTTCTCCTTCCTATTTCAGCAATAATAATTCCAAAATATAGTAACTATTTCTTATAATAAATACACCAGTACTCTTTTAACTTCTTGATGTAGGTTTACTAAGCAACCAAATGAATGTTAATTACTATGCATTTTTTTTTCATGTCCTTTGAAATGATTCACTAGATGTTTCTGGTTGGTCATGGACAATTTAATTAGCACTTGATGGAATTAGCACTTACTAGGCCTATATTGTGCCTATCCAATTTCCCAGAGTGCAGCACATTACGATTGCGAAAGATGTTGATTGTAATTTGTATAGTATAGATCTTTGTCTTGGTAAGTGATTATGACAATAATATAATTCTTTTTTTAATTTTGAAGGATAGTCACCTTTGGCTTGAAACCATTTATACCATACACCGTTTTACACATTAAGACTAACAGTACAAATTAGTTCTTTTATGCACTTCATCTATGGCAATAGTATTAAAGGCTGTTTTGTAGCAAGAAATCTCGTTGATGGGTTAGAGATCCAAATATACAAACTGTTCCAGCTCTCTGACTGGCAACCAGTTTTCCAGCACTTCTGGTTTATACTTCAACAAACATACCTATTAAATTTAAAAAATCGAGGGACATCAGAGCACTTTTACCATATAAACCAATGGAGTATATGGAGTTCTACGAAATCGCAATGGACTAGCCTAAAAGTGATTTTAGTGAAGAAGAGAAAGAAGAAGAAGGCCATGATATTGACTATGAGGTTTGGTTGAACTTTAATTGGAGAAACAAGTTTAAAATTTCAAATAATTGATTAAATGGCGATCTTACTCTTGTTAATTGTGTAAGCATGTGCGGCTTACAGCTGTTTCGGTGCTTCTTCACACCATCCTCAGAGCCTTAGATCTCGGCATCATCTCGAACTTCGCTACCTGTTGTGTGAGTGCGTTCGATTGTTGAAAAGTGTTGAAATGTGGTGTCAAATAGTGTGTGTGTTCTGAAATTGATTTGTGTGTTGAGAATTTGATGAGGGCGTGTTTTAGTGTTTCTGTATACTCATATTTCATATTGTTCTAGTGTGTTGAGTTTTTGGGTTGTATGTCTAGGATTTCCATGTCTGTATTTATGTTATTGTATGTGTGGTTAGCATTAAGACTAAGATCGTCACGTAATCAATTATTTACATTCAAGTGTTAAAAGTAGTGTACAAAAGGTTCAACATGGATTAAAAGTTCAGTTGTATTGTATCTAGAGTTATGTTTGAAAATCCTTATTCTAAGTTGTCTATTTCAAGTTGAAAGAAGTTTAAACAACCCCTAATGATTTCTTACGGGTCTAGACTTTTTGAAAACTTGTTTTTAAGATAAATCTATCAATTTTTATTCAAATGATTGAATATGAAATAAAAGTTTCTCTGTCGGACATTTTCATTATGAGTAAACTAAATAAACAGCAGAAAAGTACAAGTGTAAAATAAGTTTAACCAATCCTAATTGATGTTTTATAGTTGACTTTGTGCAAAATAATATTTCCAGATGAAAAGTTAACAAGAAGATCATTCCTGTTGCAGGAGTCATGCACAGACTAAAGTGATATTACAAAAGTAACAATTAAATAATATTATGCAGTGGTAAATTCTTATATTAGCTATATAAGTCCAGAATGGGATCATGTAACATAAGGCTGATTGAAGAATTGGAAGTTTTACGAAGGAGAGGTATTAGAATCTTATATAGAATCCAATATGGAAGTCCAAATCGAGACTTTGACCTTAATACAAAAATTCCTTTTGTTAAAATGTTAGTAAAAATGTCTTTAATAATTTTCATTAATTAAATTGCAAATAATCATACCCAGTTAGATTTGAAATTCCAATTTAACACTGAAATTCATAATCATTGTACTAGAAACAAAATAACAAAGCTGATAACACCAATTTCTACTAAATATGCCATTAAATCAGTATTATATACTGGCTCAAAATGTTACAACTTCTTACAATCGGAAATAAAAACAATATCAAAATTATCTCTGTTCAAAAAAGGAAGTAAAGAATATGCAAGGTATATTTAGGACCACATTAGCGGAGTTTTTATTAATTAAACTTGAATATACAGTTTATGGAAAGAATGTATAGACTAAATTTAGGTTTAAGCTGGCTAACTTCCAATTAAGTTAAGTAGGTGTATATGAATTGTACAAGCAGTATTTAGACTGGACTTAGGTATAAAATCAATAAATTCATATTATTCTACAATCTTATTCAATTCAGTATATATATATATTCATTGTAATGGCTACTGCTAGAAAAGAAATAATATTTATATGACTGTTCTAGGTAGAGCAATAGCTAATTAAGGGCCAATTGAAAATAAATATTTAAGAAAATTGTTCACACCTGTGGAGTAACGGTCAGCGCGTCTGGCTGCGAAACCAGGTGGCCCGGGTTCGAATCCCGGTCGGGGCAAGTTACCTGGTTGAGGTTTTTCCGGGGTTTTCCCTCAACCCAATACGAGCAAATGCTGGGTAACTTTCGGTGCTGGACCCCGGACTCATTTCACCGGCATTATCACCTTGATATCATTCAGACGCTAAATAACCTAGATGTTGATACAGCGTCGTAAAATAACCAAATAAAAAAAATTTAAGAAAATTAAGTACCTATATCACTTTTTTTCTAATGCTTGAAAGTTAGATGAAATGTTCAAGTCTGACATTTTAATTAGCAAATAACTAATTAAACTGTAGAAAGGAAAAAACGCTTATTCCACAATTTGTATTGTAATATTATTATCTCAATAAGATATATTTTTGTTATAATTTTTAAAATTATTATTCCAGTTGTCAGTAGTTTAACATAAATTGGGGACCACTGGCTTTGAACGTTTTAGTATTCTTCGATTCAGAAGGAGAACACTGACTTTGAGCGTTTTAGTATTCTTCGATTCAATAATAATTATTTATGCAACTAGTGGGATTTTAGCATCATTGCTGCTCGAATGCGTTTTGCAATAAGGCGCAAGCCGAGTTCTATAATTACATGACAGCGGTAATTATGCTCATCCTACTAGTTGCATACAATATTTTATCCGCGTTTATTTAATAATGGGTTTCAGCCGTTCATGATACGATTGTTGACTGACTGTGATATTATTTAATTCGTACTATTACATCTTATCTGCGCATTATTTAATAATTAAGTGCAAAAAAATCTAGAGGGACGAAAATCTAGTGGGTTTTATATTATATTTTTTTAGTTTTTGTGAGCTTTACGCAAAATTGAGTTGACAGAGTTGACACCTGCTCACGGCATCCTTGATCTCTTTTCTTGCTTTAATCGGGTTATACGTTACAGCGTTGCTTTCTTTTCACTGTAGTTAAAATAAGTAAATATAGTTTATTAATATTGCTGTCAAGGACGGATGTCGAATAATTAGTCCCTCCACTTTTAGTTTCAGAGTGGAAAAAGAAGTGTCCCATAGAAGCATAGCTATGTTCCCTTTGTTTGTTATATTATTACTGAAAGAAGGATACTGAAAATTTATCATTCGACGTTTAAACACAGGTAGGCTATATGCTTATAAGTTCATATTTTATTATTAAACGAAAGTCATATGTTATTGCTACGTCTTCAAAATGATCATAACCTTTTTAAAGTAAAACATTCCCAAATGCTTATATTAATGCCTCATTCTTTTATGAAATGCATATGCGACTTTCATTCTGTTAATATTATTAGGTACTATATATTTGCATTTGAAGAATTCAGAACATAGTGGGCTACGCCATTTACTAAAACCATAGAAAACAAGGGTTAAAATGAAGTTATTACCATAGGTCATTGGAAATATATAGCAAGTAATATAAAGTATACACATTAAAACTAAATGATATGTCAATCTTCATTAAACTATGGTATTCATTTAACTTCAATCCTTGCTTTCTCCGTTTTTAATAAATGGCGCTTGGCTCACTATGGCTCTGAACCCTTCATTTATTTTTAGTGCATTTCGTCTTCAAGTATTGCCGAATTAGTAGATAACTCGTATTATTGCTCGATAATTATGTGGACAGAGAAATTGTAGGCCTACTTACATAGACTCATTATTATCAATTAGATTCTTTCTTTCTCCTCTAGGCAGTGGTATGAGGTCTACAGTTTTCGAATTATTGTCTTCACTATATTTATACAAATTATCAAATCTCATCTTTCATCATTCATCAAACTGTGGATTCATAACCCTACTATGGGAATGGAGCTGGTATAATGCGTAAGTAACTTTTAAGTATGTAATATTTACAACAAAATAAGGGTCTTAGAAGAAAGTGCAGTAACATCAATGTTAATCACCATCAAGTTCGAATTTATTTTCAAGGTAAATTCTGACACGTGAAAAGCTAAATTTTATGCTAAGAAGATGATGTATAAAAGTGGATAATAGGCCTAGTTGAAGCATTATTTTGAAAGTATCATATGTACTACTTGAATTTCGTTCTCACTGAGGACAAAATATGAGTGGCATCCTGAAGAAGAGTAGGCCTACTGCTATTCAGTTATGCATGTGAACACGCACGCATACATTTCGTCTATTGATTCCATAGAGAAATGAGACCTGATTTTGTGCACGAGGAATTTCATAACGACTTATGCGCTATTATAAAGATGTCTTATGTTTCTTTATATAGCATACATTTGTTCAGGACAAGTTCGGAATACAGCAAAATATGTTACAACCGCTCTAAATAAGACTTTTCCAACATCTTATATCTTGCAGATGAATGTCAATCTCTATAAATTCCTCTTTCAATTGAGATGGATGTGATAAAAATGGAACTGGATATCAACCTATTGCCTATGCAGTCAAGTGAAGCAGAAGAGAAGAAGTCCTTATCAGAGGTAAATTGAAAGTGACTTGTAAACTGTAATACCATAGTCTAATATGTAATAAATATGCATCCATAGATAGTTGCTAACCACTAGAATCGCTAATATCGCCTCATTACAGACAATGCGAAATAGTACCGGCACAGTCTATTGTTCCTAACATCCTCTAACTCAAGCTTCTTGACTGTATATGCTAGACTGTGGTAACACATTAACTATACATGTTTAAATATATAGTTAGCGGACTGACGTAGCTGATACTAACAAATGTCAAGGCAACAGTTTTCATTCTTGTATTAGTACGCATAAAATTTTGAGAATTTGCCAAATTTGCTGGTTTAAACTGTGTTGTAATAAGCTTTAAACGAAATATTCTCTTATAAACTATGCTATTTGGTAACCTGTTCTATAGACATCTATTTTAATGAATATATGATCCGTTGAGAAGACAAAAGAAAAACGTAACATGATAACTGTTGCAATTTATTTTCCAATAATGTGTAAATGTATTCCAGAAAGATAGAAGTTTTGTCCAAGTTAGACCTCAATGTGCCATCATTGCATACACAATACTTTTCATGTCGTAAGGTTTACAGTATATCTATCATGTGAGTTGTAACATGTCAGTGGTAGGTTCTGCAAAAGCTGAGACAATCGTGTTTATTAATACTCAATATTCCTAGGTTGCTGTACATACAAAACCTCAAACAAAGAAATTGTTTGGTGTCAGATCTTGAGAATTTTGACGTCATGTAATTGGCCACCTTGACCTCACCGCTTGAAGTTGAATGTTATTCACGAGTTTATTTTCCTCGATGTGTTGATGCCTAATTCTGCTGGACCTCCATGCCCATGTTGTTTTTCTGTAACAGCTGTGGAATGAGACACAAATATGATGTGTTTCATAATACCTGACCATGTTGCTTGCAGTAGAGATAAATTCGGAATGTCATCCGTTTTTAGTATTTTGTACGATGTAATAGGTACGTAATATTGATAAACGTATTTTGTTTACGAGAATGACGTGGTTTTCACACGATATATTTTAATATTGTACTTGGTTATGTTTTGGTAGTGAGGTTACGAAATGTAACTGTTGTAGTGGGACGCCAATTTGGTGTTGGGAATATTGTTATTATTATTATTATTATTATTATTATTATTATTATTATTATTATTATTATTATTATTATTATTATTATGTGACGTGCGTATATGGGGTAGGTATCAGATGATTTCGTATCTTATTGGGTGATATTACTCTACGTACCTTTTAAGCTTTCGTCATTTCGCTGACGTCTTGTGTAATTACGTTTTTTGCTATTGTATTTTCGTTACGTAGAGCTGTGTACAGGGATTGACTTTTGTGTTTCTAATGGTGGAACGTGTCAGTAGGGATGGAATGTGATGACGTCAGTTGTTGTCATTGGGCGTTGCAGATGTGGTAACATTTAGAAAGCTAAATTATTTAATCCTTCTTCGCATATGTGGTCTTCTATAATTACGTTGATTCGTGTTGTCTTGTCTGTTGGTCACGTATACTTGTGTAAAGAATGCTAAGTTATTTTATAGAACGGATACCCAGTGGATGTGTGCATTTCTGTAAGATTAGAGCCCGGTTTAGTTTGTGTGTATGTATTAATCTAAAATTAGGGACGAATTAAGATGTGTGTATTAATCGAAAATTAGGGGCTAATTAAGGGTTTACATTCGTACATTCGTTATTTTCTAGGACGGATAGCTAGCGATTGTGTGCATTTCTCTAAGGTTAGAGTCCAATTTAGGTTTGTGTGTGTATTAATCTAAAATTAGATGCTAATTAAGGATGTACATTACTATGTGCGAATAGATCAATAGTAGAATAATGGGATACCACAGTCAAGTATATACAGTCACGAAGCTCAATATGTAGTAAATACGCATCCATAGATTGTTGCTAACCACTAGGATCGCTACTATCGCCTCATTACAGACAATAAGAAATAGTGCCGGCACAGTCTATTGTTTCTAGTATCCTCAACAACTCAGGCTTGGTGACGTTATTTAGCGAGTGGTGTTTGGATTTACTGCAGGAAAATGACGTTCAGTTTTCGGTATGTGGGGGTTTCCTTGTCAATGTTATTATTTACAATTGTCTGTTTTGTGATGATTTTCGTGGTTTGTACGGTAGCGGATATTGGCATTGTGTATTATGCGGTGGAAAGCAATGTCGTTCTTCTTAAGATATGACGTAATGCGTGACGTACTATATGACGTGTCGTTGGAGTTTTACGATTGGGTTCATCTTTTGTGTAAGTTTCGAGCGTCTGATTCGTGAGTGTTCGTGTAGCCTAATGGTTAAGACTGGATCAGAGGGATCATAGAAGTAAAGGATCGTGGTTCGAGTCTCGCTTCTGGCCAGAAATTGTGTTGAAAAATGATGTAATGTAGATATAAAATTAGATAGTAGAAGTGTGAGAAAGGCCAAGAAGAATAAAAGTGTAGAAGAGTGTAGGCCTATAATGTGTGTTCTTTTTCATTTTCTTTTTTGCGCCATTTTGCCACTGCCTCTGTACGGAACGTTGCTTACGAGATTATATATACAAGATGACGCATAGCACGATCAAGAGTGGGTCTCTGAGAGTCATGATAATTTCTGCCGCCACCATAATCCACTAGCTTATAATAGTAATGGGGTAAATACCCTTAGGGTATTAAGTAAGCTGACCCGAACTATACAATGGAGCAAGGTGCAAAGAAAAGTAGGCTATGTGTGTATGTATCAAAGATAAAGTTAATGTTAAAAACATCGAGAATGGTAAAAGAGAGCCGATGTTTCCCGTGAATTTAGTTTGCTCAAGGAAGAATTTGAGAATTATTTATGAATGCAGTATTGAGCAGAAAAAATATATAGAGAATTGTTCAACCCACGTTCTTCATTGTGAGTAGGTGTCTATTTCAATTGCTGTTTCTGGAACCCTGTAAAATAGTTTAATTTTCAAAATAAATAAATAATAAAATAGAAAAACTATGTTAAGTTTTAGAAAGCTGTAGTAATCTGGACCTATATAAAATTAGACATTATAATTGAGCGCCAATAACACGCGGTGGAACTTTTTTAGTCAAAATGTACTTTATAAATTTACTTTTGGGGCAATGCTAAGTACCAAAATGAAATATCCAAATTGAATAAGAAACATTACAATCGCTCTATTGAAAATGAAGTGGACTCCAGGACAGATCTGGCTCTACTTTTTCCACCTTTTCTCTGTTTTTAAGATTTATTATCCATTTTTTCTCCAATTATTTCTATAATTTCTCTTGTGTGTTGCAAGTAGTATTGAAGCACTGGTATTCAGGCCCAGAGTGCAACCTGTAACATTTGTGATCAGCTCCTGACACATTGTAATATATTACTCATTCATTATATCTCTTTGTTCTGCAGGAAGGGAATTTATTGGATCTTCCACCAACTAGGATAAAGGAGGAATGCGTGGACGACACCTACATCCACACAGAGATAAAATTTGAAGAAATGACATTGCCGAATGATTTTCCCATAGTGAAATGTGAAGCCGAGGTGAGTGGAGCTCATTGGGTGTGCTGGCTCTCCTTTCCAATGTTTAACTTGTGCTGGCTCTTATCTCTACAGCTTTGACCAATTTTTGGAGACAGAGTAAAATTACCTGCATGCTATTTATTGCTTATTTCTTTGTTACTGTCACACCTGAAACCTTGTCTGCCGCTAAACCAGCTTCGATTCCCGGTCGACCAAGCTACCTTTTGAGGTTTTTTCAGAGCAAGTGCTGGGTAACTTTCGACAGAGTCATTTCAATTATCACCTTCATCTCATTCAGACAAATGCTGATTTGATAAAGCTTATAATCTAATCTTTGTTACTTACTTACAAATGGGTTTTAAGGAACCCACAGGTTCATTGCCGCCCTCACATAAGCCCATCATTGGTCCCTGTCCTGTGCAAGATTAAGTCACTTTCTATCATCATATCCCACCTCCCTCAAATCCATTTTTATATTATCCTCCCATCTACGTCTCGGCCTCTCCAAAGGTCTTTTTCCCTTCAGTGTCCCAACTAACACTCTATATACATTTCTGGAATTGCCCATTTCAGGTAAAGAATAAAATGCGAGCAGTTCTGCGTTGTGTAACTTTCTCCATTCTCCTGTAACTTCATTCCTTTTAGCCCCAAATATTTTCCCAAGAACCTTATTCTTAAACACCCTTAATCTCTGTTCCTCTCTCAAAGTGAGAGTCCAAGTTTCACAACCATACTGAATAACCGGTAATAGGCTATAACTGTTTTATAAATTCTAACTTTCAGCATTTTTGACAGCAGACTAGATGACAAAAGCATCTCAATCGAATAATAACACGCATTTCCCATATTTATTGTGCGTTTAATTTCTTCTCGGGCGTCATTTATATTGTTTCTGTTGTTCCAAAATATTTGAATTTTTTCACCTCTTCGAAGGACAAATCTCCAATTTTTATAGTTCCATTTCGTACAATATTCTGCTCACGAGACATAATCATATACTTTGTGCTTATTTCTTTGTTGCTCAAATTAAATTTAAAGTGTGATGTGGTTGTCTTGTTTAACTTTTGAAAAAAATTCTTTAAGTTAAATACAGTTATTTTTGGCAAGGTATGAGAGCTTGCTATATAGAATGAAGCGATATTCAAGACGGTAATATTATACCATCTTGAATATCCCTTAATGGGGAAGACATGGATGTTATCTAATAGAGTCAGATGGACTTTTTCCACAAAACTAAACGAAAATCGCTTTAGATTTATATACTTTTTCCACAAAACTAAACGCTTGATTTAGGCTCACACATTTAACACACACAATGTTGTAAGAATTATAGGAAGGTTTGTTTTCATCACGATCGTTATTTATGATACAAATGCTGAAAGTGGCATTTTATTCCGTAAGTGTGTATGTTTGCAGAGTCTGTATAGGTCAGTTTCTGTCAGATGCGTTTCCAATTCACTGTGGGCTAAAGCAAAGAGATGCATTATCACCTTTACTTTTTAACTTTGCTCTAGAGTATGCCATTAGGAAAGTCCAGGATAACAGAGAGGGTTTGGAATTGAACGGGTTACATCAGCTGCTTGTCTATGCGGATGAAGTGAATATGTTACGAGAAAATCCACAAATGATTAGGCAAAATACGGAAATTTTACTTGCAGCAAGTAAAGAGATAGGTTTGGAAGTAAATCCCGAAAAGACAAAGTATATGATTATGTCTCGTGACGAGAATATTGTACGAAATGGAAATATAAAAATTGGAAATTTATCCTTTGAAGAGGTGGCAAATTCAAATACCTGGGAGCAACAGTAACACATATAATTATATGATACTCGGGAGGAAATTAAACAGAGAATAAATATGGGAAATGCCTGTTATTATTCAGCTCAGAAGCGTTTATCATCCAGTCTGGTGTCGAAAAATCTGAAAGTTAGAATTTGCAAAATAGCTATATTACCGGTTGTTCTTTATGGTTGTGAATCTTGGACTCTCACTTTGAGAGAGGAACATAGGTTAAGGGTGTTTGAGTATAAGGTGCTTAGGAAAATATTTGTGGCCAAAAGGGATGAAGTTACAGGAGAATGGAGAAAGTTACACAACACAGAACTGCACGCATTGTATTCTTCACCTGACATAATTAGGAATATTAAATCCAGACGTTTGAGATGGGCAGGGTATGTAGCACGTGTCGGCGAATCCAGAAATTGATATAGAGTGTTAGTTGGGAGGCCTGAGAGAAAAATACCTTTGGGAAAGCCGAGACGTAGATGGGAGGATAATATTAAAATGGATTTGAGGGAGGTGCGATATGATGGTAGAGACTGGATTAATCTTGCTCAGGATAGGGGCCAATGTCGGGCTTATGTGAGGGCGGCAATGAACCTCCAGGTTCCTTAAAAGCTAGTAAGTAAGTAAGTAAGTGTGTATGTTTGCGAAATGAGTCAACAGGTCGAGTGTAGCAACCTAATGAAGAAAATGCATATAATCACTTTTAACATGTATCACAACTGTCTTTTAGACAGCTTTGAAGAACAGTTTAGTCCACTCAGGTTTCGTATCATAGCAAACATATCGCATTCGGCTTTGACTATTAATATGTTGAGTTTGGAATCGATTTTAAGAACCCCAAATTCTCCTCCCTGTAGTTATCAACGGAAACTCTAAATTAAATCTGTTTACGTCAACAGTGTCTTTGCATGGACATAAAATCTTTCCCTGTAGATGTGAGTTGCAGGCCTGTGGGCAAGACGAAAATGTTTTATTTTTATATTTTGGATTCATGGAAATAATAATGAAGATATGTATATATGCACAGGCGGCCGGGTAGCTCAGTTGGTAGAGCAGCTGGCTACGGACTGGAAGGTCCGGGGTTCGATCCCAAGTGATGACAGGATTTTTTCTCGTTGCCAAACTTTCAGAACGGCCCTGGGGTTCATTCAGCCTCCTATAAAATTGAGTACTGGGGCTTTCCCGGGGGTAAAAGGCGGTCATAGCGTGGTGCCGACCACCTCATTCTAGTGCCGAGGTCATGGAAAGCATGGGGCTCTACCTCCATGCCCCCCAAGTGCCTTCATGGCATGTTACGGGGATACCTTTACCGTTACTTTTTTTATGTATATATGCACAGACGAAGCCCATGTATTAAGCGGTGGATGTTTTCCATACAAAAATAATGTTGATGGTAATTGAAAAACAGTGTATATGAAGGTGAGCGAGACTGTCTTCCGAAATTTTCTCATACTGAATTTACTATCGAATGTGAAACTGTTGGTACATATGCCTGCTGCTTTGGTATGGAATCCGATATGGCCACTATTCAGATAGTGATGCGTACCTGACAGACGAAAGTTGAATCAATGTTCGGCAGTTGGTTGGTACGAGACGATTAGAACGTTGAAGAAAATAGTACTTTATGCAACGAGCCTATAATGGTAGTAATTAAGACGCAAGTATGTTTCTTTATTTTTTTTATTTTATTGGGTTATTTTACGACGCTGTATCAACATCTAGGTTATTTAGCGTCTGAATGATATGAAGGTGATAATGCCAGTGAAATGAGTCCGGGGTCCAGCACCGAAAGTTACCCAGCATTTGCTCGTAATGGGTTGAGGGAAAACCCCGGAAAAAACCTCAACCAGGTAACTTGACCTGACCGGGATTCGAACCCGCGCCACCTGGTTTCGCGGGCAGACGCGCTGACCGTTACTCCACAGGTGTGGACATGTTTGTTTATGAAACGAGCGCAAGCAAGTTGCATAATTTTCATACGAGCGTCTTAATTACCATTATAGGCAAGTTTCATACGACTTTTTATGCTCGGCCATATTTCTAACTTGATATTATTTAAAAATATTCATATTATGGTTATGTAAGTGAGTGGCGAACTGACCTGAATTGTGAGATGCGCGCAGACGCGAAAGTATTGATTTTTCCGAGGCCGAATGTCATTGACTTCGATATAACATAGAGAATAAGATGAAGATTAGTCTTGATATAACCTGGAAATTGATTTAGAATTGAAAAACGAGATGGAAATTGAATTTATTTGAATACTATTTACAATTAACGCTAATTATTATAATGACAGAACATAACCTTCTGCGTCAGTATTGGATATCCAGCTTCCGTGACTTTTCGCTGATTGTCTTTCGATTGCATATCCGAGAATAATCGATACTTGCGGTTTTATAATGGTACAAAGGTGATTTGTCATTGGCTGAACACCTGAACTTTAATGAATAGGTGTACTTTAATGAGGTGCATTAAAGGGCTACTACCAAATGTATAATTACTACATTTCGGCATGGTCGAGCATAAAGAAATGATGAGCACTACTGGGTGTTCATTTCAAAGTGTGTCATGACGTCACTGTTGTTGGGTCACCGATTTAAAGCGAGTTTCAGCTTATATGTTAGAGAAGTTGCCTATTATTTAAGGCGTTCTTCAATCTGAACTTGAGAACGTGTACGGTATAACTTGAACGTCGTAGCAACAGATGGCGGCCTGTACGGTCTGTGTGCTACCATAACCTCTTTCGAACTGTGTTTTGCGCCGGCAAGTCGTACGCAGGGTATTTGTTATCATCGGTTGCGTACGGTAACATTCCACAACACAGATCAAATGCTCCGTGTCCATGTTGACCGTCGAAGTTAATGTCAACAAATACGTAAGTAATCGTCTTAACCCTCTCCCCATATCCCGACAGTACGTATTTCCAAACAGTTCGCATTCCTGCCACTACCGGCGTTACCGTACGTATCGGCACGTACTATTAAGAATGAACGCCGTACTTGCTAGCCAACTTCTCTGCCTCTTAGATTATACACCTGAGCTGCGGAAGTGTAGGAAGATTGAATTCTCTAGGCTCATCAGCTAGCCACATGACGGCATACAGCGAGCCAAGACACATTTTGAACTGAACACCCAGTAGAAGTTCCGTGAACAATGATAGCTGAATAGATTGAGTTTTGTTGAATTGATTACGTAGTGAATTACTATAAGTTCGTTATTCTTATAATGAAGAAATTTTAATGCATTGTAGTTGATGAATCAAAGCTTTTACACACAAAAGAAGTAAATAGTTGATACAGCGTCGTTAAATAACGAAGTAAAAAAATAATCATCATCTTCTAAAAAGATATGGGCTATGTGGCCCAGTACTGTATCGTATTTTCTCTCCACTGTTTCATTGGATACCCTATTTTCCCAGAGAATTGTGTCTCTCAACAGTGTTCCTAGTCTTCAACTCTACTTTTTCAGGTATCCTGATAAAATTGTAGAAGTACTCGTAGTAAATTTTTTGTGACTAATTCCTTAACCACTTCTTCATATTTTATATGTTCCCATTTTTAGAGCGTTCTGTTGGCCTCATGTTACATTTATAGATTCACCTTGTGTTTCTTTTTACACCAGAAACGGTACCATTTCTTTGTTATACCGCTATTTGCTGTTTGCAGGAAGAGTCATTTGTCGTGTCTACAATAAAAGAGGAGTCTATGCTGGAAGTATCGACAGAGGAATCTGAAATCTTATCTGAGAGGTGAGTGTGGGTGTACATGTTCATTCTTAGCCTGTTTCGCTGGTTCAAGTAAATGATGACGTAGAGCATTAATCTTACGTGTTACATGATGTATAGCAAGATAACTGCGAGATCTCCTGTAATTCTCGACCACGGCTTGTCTGATGTGGTAGCATTGGTTATGAAATAGAGAAGTGCAGATGTATTATAGGAGACAAAACAAGTGCAGTGAATGAACCTTGAAAATCGTTTTTAGCAACATGCAAATATTCGAAATTTAGATTTTAATTTATTATTTTTCAAGAGGTTTGATCCTTGTTCACTGCTTTAGATTGGGAAGAATTTCCATATAAATATTATAATACGAGTTTAGACTTGGTGTAGAGGGCGTTTTATTCGCAAGTTGTTTGCAATCGTTTTACTTAAATTTTATTTCATAGTATGATTATCTGATTTCTAATTTTCCAGGTATAAAATTTCAATGTATTTTAGACGATTGGAGTTTTTTTGCCAATTATTGTATGCGAGATGCATACAGTAGAGCATCGATTATCTGAAACAATTCGGGACAGATGGTGTTCGGATAATTGATTTTTCGGGTAACCGATAATTTACGAATACAAATTTTGCCAGTGATATAGAAGCAGTATGAAACAAAGAAACACTGATATTAAACAAAAACTGTACATAGAGTATATATTTTGTATCATACGTCTTATAAAATAACACAGAAAACTGACTAGCCTATTTTGACAATTTAATTTACAATTCATTTTTGAATGGTCAGCTAAGCACTTATTAATGCTATGTATTAATTAATTTAAATATTTTTATTCAATCTTATGGCTTAACATATAATATAAAACAAATTTATTCAATATTTTATATATTTACATCATATTGTGTCATCATACAAACGTTTTCGCCCTCATGGGTCATCTTCAGGTACGAAGTGTTTACAATATCAATCTAAAATCAATTAAAATAAGAATAAAATAATCAAACATGAGGCCAGATTATTTTAATTGATTTTAGATTGATATTGTAAACACTTCCTACCTGAAGATGCCCCATGAGGGCGAAAAGTTTGTATTATGACGCAATACCATGTAAATATGTAAAACATTGAATTAATTTGGTTTATATTATATAGTGTTAAACCATAAGGTTGAATAAAAATATTTAAATTCATTGATATATAGCACTAGTTTGACAAGTTCAAAACGGCCATTAAATTAGGCTTACAGTTTAGGAAAAGAAGTCCAAACTTTTTGCTTCAGAGTTAAGACTCGTTTTCTTGCCACTAAATCTCGCAAACAGCTAGCGAAACGTCTACATGGCCCACACACAAATTCAAATTTTCCGACTGGAATGCTTTGGTTAACAGATGTTTCAGTTGATCGGTATTCGGATAATCGATGCTCTACTGTATACATCAGTTTGTAAAGCAGGAATTTACTGTATTGCACCATGTCTTGTAATTTTGATTATTTTTTATCTCTGGACATTCGCAACTTTCACAAATGGGATCTTCTTCATTTCAGCATATTCTACACTGACGGGATTCAAGAAGCGCAGAAGAAACACACAACTCCGGAAAATTGTGTCGCCTCCGTGAACCCTTGTTCCATAAGTGCGCTTGAATCAGAGATTTACGACCACATGAGTGGAACAAAGAAGAATTTGCTGACACAGTCTGGCCGTCATACTGACAAATCGACGTCCAAATGCGATACCTATGTAGAATGTTTATCAAAATCTGAAGATCTCGAAACCCGTGTACATACTGCCGAAAAGCTACTTAAATGTGATACATGTGGTAAATGCTACAAATATCTTTGCAATCTGGAGACACACATACGCACGCACATTGGCGAAAAGTCATTCAAGTGCGACAGTTGTGGGAAATGTTTCTCACAATCACGGAGTCTCAAAACCCATGACTGTTTGCTGATTGGTGAAAAGCGCTTCAAATGTGGTACCTGCGGAAAATGTTTTAAAGCGCTTTGCAATTTAAGTATTCATATACGCACGCATACTGGTGAAAAGCCATTCAAATGCGATACATGTGGGATACGTTTTGCACAGTCGGGAAATCTCAGTACACATCTACGCTCTCACACCGGCGAAAAACCTTTCAAATGTGATACATGTGGGAAAGTGTTCAGAGTGTTGTGGTCTCTTAGAAAACACACACGCACTCACACTGGTGAAAAGCCTTTTACGTGCGATTATTGTGGAAAAAAATTTTCAGAATCTGGACATCTTAGAACTCACAGACGTTCTCACACGGGCGAGAAGCCGTTCAGATGCGACAGTTGTGGGAAATGCTTCTCCCATTCATGTACGCGTAAAGTTCATATGCGCACTCATACTGGGGAAAAGCCATACAAATGTTCCATATGTTTGAAATGTTTTTCAGAGTTAGGATCTTTCAAAAAACATAGATGCAAGCACAAAGACCAAAAGACATGTAAATGAGATACAAGTGATTAACTTTTCATGAGTTCTCTTGGAACACGTATGCACGCACTTGCGACAGGCCGTTCAAATCTGTTAGGTATCGGAAGCATTTCTCAGACTCAGGCTCCCTCAGAACTTATGAATTTACGCATTTTGGCAAAAAAATCCTTTCCCATTCGATATCTGTGGTGAATGTTTCTAATTATCAAGCTCTTTGAGAAGTCATCTACGTACTCATCTTGACGAAACTCCATTCAAATGCTATGCCTTCTAGAATTCGGAATATTCTGCACCCGTATGCTTACGCACCCGAGTGAAATGTCACCCAAATTCTATAACTGAGATAATATTCTCAACTTTTAAACTTCTCAGAGGCCATGTACTAACGTACACGAGTGAAAAAGTGTTCCAGTGCGATATCTGTACGAAAAGTATCAAATTCTGGACACTTGAGAACTGATTTATCTACATACAATGGCGAAAAGCTATTCAAATATGTTACCTGTGCAAGAAGTTTCTCAAACATGGGAAAAGTTAGAACCGGTTTATATATACACAGAAATGTTTCTCAAATTGAATACCTGTAGGAAAGTTTCTTTTAATTCAGGACGTAATGGAAACATATACGTACGCACAATGGTGAGAACCAATTCAAAATTGATATCTGGGGTAAAAATTTGTCACAGTGGAAATTTCAATCCAAATATACAGGCAACCTATCGAAAAGTCGTTAAAATACCATGCTTTTCTTTCTTTCGTTTACTGATATTTTTTGTAGGAAATACAAACATAAATATTTCTATGTATAGGACGATCAAAATATAGCAAACATTGTTTATTTTTCTTAACAGAAAGAGACGCATTGAGGAGAACGTCTATAATAATCCATTACAATTAATTTAGAAAATATTTCATTTGGTTTTTTGTAAAAGTGATACCTGTGAACTGGCAATTGCATCTGTATTATCTTCTAGTGGTGTCAGCATTGACTGAACATATACAATGTTTGATCGGGAAATTATATATATTTATATGTAATAAATATGATTGGTTATATTTCCATAGTACTTGTGGTGTTTTGTAACGTGTGTGAAATTAGTTTGAAAATGATCTTGAAGCTCCTAAAAATAGAAGAACAGGTAGTATTTTCATATCAGTACTCTTTAGAAACTGTAGAAATCTACTGGAAGAAGCAGTCGACTAATTTAATCGTAATTACTTCTTGTACCGTAAACTGGGTTAAAGAGGATCACATGTGGTAAAGTGAATCAAGTGTATTGCTTAGATAAGTCAGCGCCACATGGATCACACATGCAAAGAAAAACCTTTCTTCTATAAATGCCACTAAAAATAGTTTTCTTGCATGTGTGATCCATGTGGCGCTGACTTATCTAACAATACACATATGATCCACTTTACCACATGTGATCCTCTTTACCCCAGTTTACGATACTAATTACAGGCAATTTATGTACAAAGGATATTTAACATCAGCTTTATGTGATAATTTTGCATAAAAAGATAATTCATATCCACCGTTATTTACATAACACTACAGAAAACCTTGTTAAAACGTACCCTCTATAAAAAAGGAAACCTGCACAATCGAAAAATAAATTTGAAAATTGATGATTTCCTATGTAAAATAATAGTTTAAAACGGAAAACTGCCTAATGCGAAAACGGAATCATTTTTGGGCACCATTTAGGTAAAAAGAAACCTTACTGAAAAGATACGATAACTTTAAGCGTAGCTGTTGCTAAATTCTTTCAACCATTTTTAATTTTGCGATAATACTGTACGAAGCATGGCATAATATTTTGTGTGACTGTACATGCAATGAATGATCTGGAAGACTTTCGCAATTCTTTGTCAGGCGTTGGGGTGAAGCTTCTGTGCTTATTGTCAAGGACCCGGACAGGTTACTGACCTCGTGTACCGTTACTTCTTCCAACCCCCTTGCATTTTCGTTAATTTATTCTCAGTTTTTTGCTAAGGAGCCAATACAGTGATAAAGGACAGTGCTAGTAGAATAAAACTGCGAATAATTGTAGTGTAGTGTCAATTTAGTTTCACATTTCCGTTTATTTATTCTGAGTTTTGTGTTAATATGCCAATACAGTGTTAAATAAGAGTGCGAATAAAGTAAAACTGTGCGATTTAATAAAAAAGCTTAGATGATCAGGTCTACCATGGAAGAGTGCCTCCATTCTTTTAATGGCGCAATAAAAACGTCAAGGTCGTAGAGTCATACTGTTTTTAGCCATTGCTACCTGCCATCTAAGGATTGTTTTGTCTAAAGTGACGTTAATCTATTTTCCACAAAACACAACTTCAGTTACACAACCGAACGCACTTTACGCTCTGAATTGATGCAGGACGCGAAGGAAATCGTACAACGTTCCCTTCAAAAGAAAGTTGCGGCAATACGCTTTAAAATAAATGTGGGGCCAAGAAACTAGGGCGCAGAGAGAGGGAGAGAGAGAGAGAGGCTGCTATTACGTAAGTTAATAATTATGAAAATGAAATTCACTTTGCATGTACTGTAGTAACTTTTATTTCAAATTATTTCTTCATTGTGCTCTTCCTACAGTGAGCATATTGCAGTAGTCTATTTTTAGTTTTACCAAAACTCAACCCTTTGTAAAACGAAACCCTGTGAAAACGGAAAACAATTCTGGAACGATCGCGTTTCGTTTTAAGAGAGGTTTTACCACAGTCTAGTATATATAGTCACGAAGCTTGAGTTGTGAGGGTGCTAGAAACAATAGACTCTTTCGCATTGTCTGTAATGAGTCGATATTAGCGGTCCAGGACCAGGTATCGAACCCTGGATCTGGAAGCCAGATTCGCATAATAAACGTGCATGTGCGTTATAACATTAAACCACAATTTAAAGTCATACAGTGGTATGTACTCTGTTGGGTCTTTGATGGTTGTCAATCTACTTGAGGTATGTGGACAAAAGGAAGAATTGTACCGTAGTCGTATATCATTCCTGGATAGCTCAGTGGTAGAGCATTGACGCGCTTAGTCAAAGGTCCCGGGTTCAATACCCGGTCCCGGAACAATTTTTAACTTTAGCATTATTTTAAAATATTGCGCCTATTAACATTTAGTGGTATTTAAAAGCAATATAAAGGTATAAATACCTAATTTCTTTAGTGGACAACATTGTTCTATGTACCATTTCACATAGACTGCATATGTTAAAATGTGAATCACTGCTTACTCTCGGTCCCATCTTCCCCCGTTATAATATAAAATATCATTCGCATTCTGGGAATAGGTCTGAGTTCAACTATGGTTCATACTATTGCAATGGTTCATCGCATATATTACTTTCTTTTTCTATATTCTCGGCAGATTAGATATTCATTAGCTGTGTCAGGTTTATGTTCTTCAGCAGGCTACTAAATGGGTAGTAAGAATAAAGCTTAAGTACTTTCTCAAGGTTTATACTTTTGAGTATGAGCACTTCCTGTGATTATATACTCGTAACCACTAGAACATACTCATATTCGTAACAATAAAGACATTTTACCTAACGTGAATATATACTCATCTCTACAGCCTTCTTGATCGTTTAAAAGTTAGTATCTACTCATGTTACCTATCCTCTTTGACCACATTGCACCGTGATGCTCAGTTTTTTTATATAGACTTTCACATGTTTCCGCATGCTGTAGTAGTTGTGTTTTGCTTTTTATAAATAAATAAATAAATAATTAAAAATAAGTAAATAAATAAATAAATAAACAAATTACTTAAATAAATTAAATAAACAAATGAATAAATAAATAAACATGAAAAAGAGAGTGAATCAGATAAGTGACGTTAATAAACAGGAAACAAAAAAATAGTAGGCCTACGGGATGTTGGATAGCGATTACAATCCATTTCTAGAATTCCAGTTATGCTAAATCTATTTTTTATTATAGGGATATATATATATATATATATATATATATATATATATATATATAAAATTTTTAAGTTACAATTAATTGCATTTTGTTAATCAAATTTTACAAAATAAATGTAATTGTTAATTATATTTAACAATACAATCTAACCTCATAATTTGATAGCCATTCATATTTTTATAGGTTATGTTTTTCATGAATAACAAATACGTGTTTAACCAATTTCACATTCACTTTTGTGAAGCGTTAAAGGCGATGAGGTACTATATCATTCATAAATTCTGCCATTTTTTTTTTATTTAACTTTAAACTGAACACAAATCAACAAATATTCAGAATTGAGCCTGCTACCAAACCATACTCAGAATAACATGAGAACGAACTTATAAATATGAGAATATACTAGCTTTTATTCTTATCAAGCTTGAGTATATATTCTGTACAAGATGGACACTTGAGTATAATCTACTATGCTTCCATGTTATGAGTATGTAATCAAAAATGAGTAGTTACTCAAATGTTTTTATTCTTACTAACAAGAGTATATACTAAAAAAAGTCCAATATATACTATACACTCATGTTTATTCTTACCACGGAATATGATAAATCAACGTAGGAATAAACTACTGTTGCCCAGCTTTTAGAACGCAAATAGGGAGAAGTTACGTTTAACTCTTGCAAAATATGACGGACTTACGAAGGACAGCGAAAGAAACCTATTAACGCCATTTCAGAATATACATCACATTGCCAAAACACAATATAAGCACAGCCTAGAATACACAGTCACGAAGCTTGAGTTGTGAGGGTGCTAGGAACAATAGACTGTGCTGGTACTATTTCGCATTGTCTGTAATGAGACGATAGTAGCGATCCTAGTGGTTAGCAACTATATATGGATGCACATTTACTACGTTATCGTGCTGCTGTTTGAGCGGTGTATGAAACCGAAGTCCTGTAAAATATAATGGGGAAGTGTGAAAATTTTGAAATTGAAAGTTAAAAAGTGAATGTTGAAGTTAGAATCGTAGTTTTTAATACTTACAAATTTGGTTGAGGAGAAGCTGAACTAACCGCAATGTTGTAGCAACACGACTGAGCTTTACAGAAATTCGTTAGCGTTTAAAGAAAACTATGCACCTGGCAAACCTAGTGGATTACCAAGAATTACTTCTTTACAATTTTGTAAAGCGGGTTATTTAAATTGGGGAATTTTTCGTTAAGTAAATGCGTATTACTATTATTATTATACTTATCGGACCCAACGTGCCTTTGAAATTGCTAAAGAAATACTGTACGCAAATTTATTTATCTCCAACGTTCTGAAATTTAAAAATGTATGTAAGCAATATTTACAAGTAATAATGTTTAGATGATGTTATCACAGTCTACTATATACAGTCGCGAAGCTTGAGGTGTTTTTTTGCAAATCTCATGATAAAGCGCTCCAAGCGGTTAGCAACTAGAAACAATAGACTGTCCATGGTCGACTTTGGACTGTGTCGTATTTCTATCGAGTGCTAGCTCGTTGCGTATTTCACATTGGTGCTTGTGAAATGTTCGTTATTGGTTGTAATGAAAATGTTAATGCCTAAATTCAATAATTGAAATAATAATATGGGGCAAGGAGGAGACGTTTGTAGCGCTATAAATTGTAGCAACAGTAAGAGAAAGAGGCCAGAGTTATCCTTTGTCCGATTTCCGAAAGATTGAGAAAGGTTCCTGGGTTTCCACAGGAATGCTGTGCAGAAACAAAACTCTTAATTTTGAAGTTCTTTGTGACTATTACAATACATTATATCCTTATATTTCACAATGAAATGTTTCAGTCAAACCAAAAGGACATTAGATACCAGTTAAAGTTCTGTCACTTAGGCTGCTATATTTCCAGAGAAATAAAGGTTAGGTCTACTTTTTTCTTCAGAGGATATATTTTTAATTGTAGCTATTAATTTTGTTATTATTTTTATGTGTTATTTTACTAAAGACGTAGAAAAATTAAGTTTGTTTTAATGAAATTTATTGACCACGTTTCATTTTCAATTCTGGTGGGATTATTATTGCTTTAGGCCTACTTTTTTCTTCAAAGGATATGTTGTTAATTATAGCTGTAATTTTGTTGTTATTTTTATTTGTTGCTTTACTAGAGACGTAGAAAAAGTCTGTTACAATAAAATTTATTGATCACATTTTATTTCCAATTCTGGTGTCATTATTATTGCTTAACCTAATCTCACTTTGTTAACTACGTAAGCCTACACTACAAGTACCGGTACATTTGCGTTACTCCATTAATTCATATTTCCATTATTATTGTTGTAAAGGGAAATGCAAATTAATATTTATTGGTTTCATAGTTAATTATCGCTGTAATCTTGAATGAGTGAAGCTATTATAGTAAATTTCAGTTCGTTTTGCATGAACAAAAATTATATTACATATTTCTTGCAGGTATCTTCGAGTTTATGGTGGAATTTAATATACTTCATTAAAATAATAAATTAACTTCATGCATTTAATATTTGAATAATGGAAGGAAGGCGTTAATTTTTAAAAAACAACACGACAACGAAAGTGTAACATATTTTGTTGTCTGCTAGGAGAGAGATCTGCGATGATGAGGCGATAGTAGCGATCCTAGTGGTGGGAACTACCCATGTTTGCATTTTTACTTACAATTGAGCTTCGCCACTGTATATAGTAGACTGTGATGTTATGTTGTAATTTATTTTCCCGAGCACGAGAACACTCTCTTTTAGGGGCGTGTTAGAATGCTGTAAATTTACAATTCCTTTGTATTGTATTTTTCTGACAAATATTATTATTATTATTATTATTATTATTATTATTATTATTATTATTATTATTATTATCATTATTTGAAATTAATCTTTCCCAATCCATTATACTCGTCGATATGACGCACGTGGGGAAGTTCTACGGACGCATACGCAGCAAAAACATTTTGGTGGCTGGTAGCTGGAAAAATGAGGTGATTCAATCTACGAGCTACCAACGAACTAACAGGCTACATAGCAGTCTACCAACCAGGCCTCGTCTTGCACGCCTCCATTGATTAACGTTCGACATTCCTTCCGACTAGCCATGCTCTTGTACAGGGACATCATTTTATTTCTACTTCAATTGTTATTGTACATGAGCTTTTGAATATACTTCACTCCCACCCCTTCTACTAATGAAGTTCCAACTGTCCTCTACACAGAACCAAGATCGCATATAGTAAACATCACTCAGCTAGTGAGTATAGTATGTTCCAGAAATATGTTCGCGTTTTCCAGTGACGAAAGAGCTTTCAATATTGAACCATATTTTCGCACAGGTACTTTCGTCCGTTTGCCTACGTCGCGTCCCGATTTCCCCCACCTGCTTCTGCTCGCTCCTCTGTAAAAGCTGGGCTGTCTAGCTCTTTTCTGAAAACATTAATTTCTGTTAGGAATTGGACGTTTACGTAATATTATACAACTGTTTAAAATAACTTAAATAAAAGGGCCTCGTTAAGTAATTAACTGTCACGTGATTTTCCCCCCTTTCTACGATCCTGCGGCATACTACTTGGACGGACAGTAGATAGCATGTCTGAGTAATTTTATCTGTGCGGGTCAGGCAGAAGTGAAGATTGAATTTACAGTACGTAAGGTACTCTTTTATAGAGTAGGTACAGAATTATTTCAACATGAGTTACTATTACGAAGGACGAAACTGGCAATTGGAATTAAATGCAATAGTCTATAGTGCGATAATATGCACAAAAGAACAGAAGCCTGTATCGAAATGAACGGCCACCATTTTCAAAAATGTGTTTAAATATCCATATTATGATTATTTTTCAATTTAACTTCATTCTCTACATTGTACGCTGATGTGCTGTAGACATTATAATATACACTGCTTAATGAATACGTTCGGATGGATAACTCAGTTCGTGAGTAAAAACACTTATTCTTAATACAGTAAGCTACTGCATTTTGATTAAACAAAAACCCAATGAAAATTAACAAACTCAAAATCGCGATATTTCCTAGTTTACGTAAATGGATGAACTACTTTTTTCCCTCCTATACCTAGGTAAGTGTTTTGTTTGTGTTTTACGCCAGTATCATCGAACTCCGCTCGTGGAAGGGGGTTGCGAATGGTGTTTCCGGTTCTCTAAAGGTGTAACCAGGTTAATATTAAAAATGTTAGTAAAAATAAAATGATGTCCCTGTACAAGCACACTGCACCGTGAACTGAATCCGGGCTGTGATATGGATGTTGATATGTGAATTAATGATGGCGAAATGAGTCTGAGATCCAACGCCGAAAGTTACCCAGTAATTATGTTTCAATAGGTTGAGAGAAAAACCCAGAAAAATCCCAACCAGGTAAGTTAACTTATTTCAACTAGGATTCAAATCCGGACCCACTTCTTTCAAGGCTAGACGCGCTGAACATTACTCCATAGCGGTGGATGTTCACATCCTTACTGGAGCATTTGTTATGAAGAAAGTTATCTTATAAAAGCGTGAAATGGAACGTTATAGTCAGAGTTACTATGTTGCAGACTCCTTGCAAGTACAGTGCCATGTACACCTACGAATAATTACTTAACCATGAGAAAATAAAATGTCAGAATAAAGATAATGTTTAATCAATAATTATTCATGAAGAAGTAAACACACTCAAATACATAGCACAAGAAAGCGGATACAACCCAAACGTAATAGACAACATCATAAGAAAACAAAACAAAAACTTAACAAACATAAAAACACGCAAAACACAACATAAACAGAAGAAATACATCACACTAACGTATGAAAACAAAAGCACACATAAGATCGCATCTTCATTCAGAAAGCAGAAATACAACATAACATACAGAACAGAAAACACACTACAAAGACATCTCAACATAAAAAAAATACAAACAAATAAATACGACCACACAGGTGTATACAAACTCACATGTAATAGTTGCGATAAGTTCTACATAGGACAGACAGGGAGATCATTCCAAACACGCTACAAAGAACACATTAAAGCAATAACCAGAGGACACAATACATCTACATACGCCGATCACATAACCAATGCTAACCATACATACAATAACATAAATGCGGACATGGAAATCCTACACATACAACCCAAGAACCAAAAACTCAACATACTAGAACAATACGAAATATACAAACACACTAAAACACACCCCGATCAAATTCTCAACACACAGATCAATTTCAGTACACACACACATTATTTACTATTTAACTCCACTCTTCAACACCTTTCAACAATCAAACACACCCACATAACAGGCAGAGAAGTTCGAGATGACGCCGAGATCTAGTAGGCTCTGAGGATGGTGCGTAAAGCACTGAAACAGCTGTAAGAAGCACAAACTTACATAATTAATACGAGTAAGTCCACTAGTTAATCAATTCATTAGAATAATTATTGTAATTCAGAATTTGTTTTTCCGTTTGTTACTCTAAAGAAGTTAAGAAAACCAGATTTTTTCGTCCAGTCGACATGTTTGCCCGGACATGGTAAGTTAATTTTCAGCCGAAACCCAGATTGTCTGGTCGAAAACCGGACAGTCAGCGATGGTACATGAGAACCTTTGAATCTGAAGCTTTCTACTGGTAGCTGTTGATGCAAAACGTAGATTCCATTCTTAGTAAGTTTATTATTATTATTATTATTATTATTATTATTATTTTTTTTTTTTTTATTTTTATTATTATTTTTTTATTTTATTTTATTTTATTTTTTTTTTTTCAGAGACTGGAACTTTGGCAGTATTCCTTTTTAAATGTGCTAAATATATCTTCATTTTGAAAGTAAATCTGTATGAATTATACCTAAAGGTATAAAGTTGGGATTGAAATGTCACTGTGTTATGTTGCCCTTTTCTACCTTTTTTAATATAAATACTTAATTTACAAAATAAATGTAATTTTTTGCCTTTATTTGATTATTTATCTATTATTTATTAATCTGTTATTAAACATTGTCTACAGGTATATTTTAATTTATTTCTATAACCGCTACAACGAAAGTGACTTCTCCGAATGTAGCCTATATTATTGTCTTTCAGTCAGTTCATATTCTCTTTGCAACAATGAGTGCTGCCGTGCAAAAATGCATAACAGTAAGCGTTTTAATTATCGCTTGTGTTTATTTGACAAGGCAACAATGAGTGCGGGTCTAACGTTATTTTTAACGGTTATTTTTCTTTCAGTTTTCATTGCGACGTTGTTGTAGCTAGCTAAATATTTCATATCGCAACATATCAGTACAACCAAACACAAAAATGCACTTTCCAAGGCTACTGGGAAGATTTCTTTGCTTCCAACAGTAATTGCAACATCGAGTCGAAAATCTCAATTTGCATTCGACTTACGTAAAGCTTTTCTTGCTGCCGAAATCCCTTTGTGGAAAGTGCAAGGTTTTTGTAATTGCCTTTTATTGCGTACCGCATTTTAGCTATTTAGCTTTTTGCCTGCCTATTTTAGTATTTGTAATGCCTTTTTGCGTGCCTATTTTTATGATTCATAATGTCTAAACGTCCGATCTCATTATTATTATTATTATTATTATTATTATTATTATTATTATTATTATTATTATTATTATTATTATTATTATTATTTAGTTTCCGTTGCCACGGCTGACTTGATCTTAAAGAAAGCTGTTCAGGGAATATTGTAATATTTGTTTTACAATCTGAATTGCGAATACGTAACTAATACGGTACGGTAAAGACAGGTTCATTTTCATATTAATGTGTCATAAGGTAAGTCTTTGCTCGTGAATATTATAAATTTTTGCATTCAGTGTAGGTCTGCTGGTGAATTACCCAACTTTGATATCAGTCATTCACAATTTTGTTTTCCAATGCATGCTATTTTATAAGGTGGATGTTGGCTATTATTTATGTCATACCTTATACTACTTAATGGCACTTGGAGAAATGATAAGAGTATGTGCAATGTGCACATCGTTTAAATTAGACTTAATTAAATTAAAAGAACAGGAACGAATGCCCTTTCGTAGCGCTTTAGGAACAAAAATCTGTATCATGACTTGTGGCTCAGTCAACAACTTTATCATACAAAGTATGAAGTACCGTAATTTAAGAATTAAAATACGATCATACCCAGGGGACAACTTTTTTTGTGCAGGAATAATTAATTTAATATGTTACTTAGTTCTTTTTTTTATGTTGTAGGTAAATAATTAAAATAACCCACAATCATTTTCGTCCAGAACATACATTTTCGTGCAAACTTTTTTCTTAATTATTATTATATCAAAATAATTAAAATATGACGTCTTGGTCCAGGATCTGTTTTTGGTGCAAGGATAATTCGTTTAACGTGTTTCTTAATTTCTGGTGTATTCATATTAATAAAATACTTTCCTTTGGTGCACTGATAATCGCATTGACATGTTTCTAATTTATGTTGTATCCTAATAATTAAAATATGATCATTTGGTCCAAGGAGCATCAGGGCCGTACCAAGCCATGTCAGACAATAATGACTATATTTATCGTGACTGCCGTATATTTTTAAAAGTTTACTGCAGCATTTAAATGTAAGGCATTGTTGCCAATTCAGCGGTTTTCCCGCTAAATGTAGCTTTTTTGGATAACCATCTCGCGGGTAAAATTATATTGTCCCGCTTAGCGCGAATACTAGCGGTTTTGAATCTTTAAAATTTCTGAAATGAAATTCATATTAGCATTATAAGCGGCTTTCATAATTACGTTTATGCTCGACCATGCCGAAATGCAGTAATTATACACCTGGTAGCAGTCCTTTAATGCATGTCATTAAAGTACACCTACTCATTAAAGTACAGGTCTTCAGCCAATGACAAGTCAGCTTTGTACCGTTATAAAACCTCAGCCAATGACAAGTCAGCTTTGTACCGTTATAAAACCGCAAGTATCGATTATTCTCGGATATGCAATCGAAAGAGAATTAGCGAAAAGCCACGGAGGTTGGAAATCCAATACTGTCGCAGAAGGTTTTGTTCTGTTACTATAATAATTAGCGTTAATTGTAAATAATATTCAAATAAATTCAATTTGTCATTTCGTTTTTCAATGTCTAATTTAATTTCAATGTTATATCAAAGTTAATATTTAGTTTACTCTGTGGGTTCTTATAGGCTATCAAGGTCAATGTGGACATCTGTTCCTCGGAAAAAAATCAATACTTTCGCGTCTGCGCACATCTCACAATTTATGAGGTATTTCTCAAGGTCAGTTAGATACAATTAAAATGAAAAATTTCAAGTTAGAAGTATGGTCGAGCATAAAAAGTCGTATGAAACTCGCCTATAATGGTAATTAAGAAGCTCGTATGAAAATTATAAAACTCGCTTGCGCTCGTTTCATAAACATTCATACTTGCTTCTTAATTACTATCATTATAGGCCCGTTGCATAATGTACTATTAATTCGTTCATTGTGTGTTCTGTGAAATAATGGATGTGTTACTGTAGTGATAATTCCATATTATGTATGTTACCGTTATAACCCAAAATCTGTCAAAACCAGTTTCAGTTAGTAAAAACTAGTTTAAGCAAATAAAGATAGAAAGTGAGTTTTCGTATAGGCTAATCGAGAATCATTGTCAGATTAGGTCAGGTTTGTTTAGGGTTTTATTTGGTAAAAGCCTAAAAAAAAAACCTATACGAACCAAACCTAACCTGTCATTGATTCTAGATCTCACGAAAATTCGTTTTCTATTTATCTATATTTTAAAATTACTTTTTACTAGTTGAAACTGGTTTTGTCGGATTTTGGGTTTTAACGGTAACATATATGTATATAGTCCAATAAGAATTTAAATATGTTGTGTATGTAATAAAAGTGTTCAAAATTGCTTTATAGCGCCACATTGCGCATGGAAAATGTGTGCAATATTCGTTACATTGGCGGGCGGATGCTCTATCTTGACCATTATTATTATTATTATTATTATTATTATTATTATTATTATTATTATTATTATTATTATTATTATTATTATTATAAGTATACATTAAAATGTAGAGATATTTGCTAGAAAATCGCGGGTTTTCGAAAGTCATCTAGCGGGATTATACAAACTGTTGGCAATACTGGTGTGAGGCTTAGCTTGCATTGTGGCGAATTCTTGAATGCCAGTATGCACAGATTGAAAATGTACACCTTCAAAAGTGTAATATGTAGGGCCCGGAATTTTATGTTTTTACATATATTTTTTGCTTCATTGAACATAGCTGAAATTTCGTATGGCGATGTTACGCACCTCCAGGACCCAATTGGCGAAGTTCCATTTCACTTAAAAATGAATATTTTGTATGTTAGCGCATAAAACCAAATATTTTGAAACAAATACATAAAACTCAAATTTTCGTGATTTATTTGTCTTTAAATCACATAGTGTTAATGAAAATTCATAAAAACCATATATTCATTCATTCATTCATTCGTAGAGTTCTGCGCAAGGGCAGATTTTTCACTGAAAATCCAGCATTATCCAGTCTCTTATTTTCTGCCTTCATCTTTGTCCTTTAAATGACCATATATTTTAATGTCGTCTATCATTTGATATCTTCTTTTGCCCCGAACTCTTCTCGCGTTCACTATTCCTTCCAGTGCATCCAACGTATAGATAATTATACAGTATGGACACTTCTCGTCAGTACCTTTGATGTAGCAGGACTGATTTCAATGACCTTCAAACCAGCTTGAGCGTGAGATTTTGCTTTTTCCCTAGAGTTGGCGCTGACATGACACCAGCTAGCAGTCGACACAGCGGAATATAACAGAGATACAATTAATACATCTAGGTGCATTATGTACTCAAAATAAATTGGACCAATGAAATAGTAAATCCGTCATTAACTATAATGTCTAGATTCTAGAGTTCCTTTATAATGAGTGTTGAGATGTTGACCCCATCAACAATTAAAATATGTAATGATTTAATACCACTGACAATGGAAAAACAAAACTCCTATGAAAAGTAAAATCATATGCCTATATATTGTATACAAATATTAAATAAATTTGATGCATAATTTTGTAATATATTATTATTTTATAATATAATTGATTATATATAAAACATAAAAAAATTATTATTACATCTAGTTTATCACTGAGAAATAATTAGAAGCTATTAACTTGAATTTATTTGAAGCAAAGCGTTACTGGATTGTGCAATAAGGTAAGCGATGTTTGAATCCTGTGTCTCAACTCTGCACTCAATTATTAACTTAGCATGTGCTCGATTACACTAACCCCTAGCGATTGAAAGTGGAACTAAATGCCTGTGCACAGAGAAACAAAATAGGAAAATTCGCTCATTGTCCATTCTATTTAATTCCTATTTGCTGGTGCATCCTTCAGAATGCAGTTTCTTCTCAATCAGTGACCCTGCCAATTCCTTTTCTTCTCTCTGATCAGTTTCAGCATCATTCTTTCTTCACCCACTCCTTCCAACACAGCTTCGTTTCTTGAATAAATACGTAAGACTCACATATTTTCGTGATTTCTTTGTCTTTCCCTCTCAACTGCCAAGAAATGAGTGCTGCTAACCATACCACTATAGCTAGATTATTTAATGGATTAGTGGCGTTGTTATAGCCATTTGGGATTAACTATGATAACATGCTTCTCCTTCTAACTGATGGAGCGGCATACATGAAGAAAGCTGCCATGGGATTAAGTCTGAGTTATCCCAACCTCATTCATGAGAGGGGGGTGTGTGTGGGTGTGTGTGTGTGTGTGTGTGTGTGTGTGTGTGTGTGTGTGTGTGCGCGCGTGAGTGCTATACATACTATATTTCCAGACGTACACTGCAAAGGAACTGGCATTATTAAAATACACCATGCTCACAACATGCGATGTGGAATAGTACATTATGCAACGAGCCTATAATTACCATTATAGGCAAGTTTCATACGACTTTTTATGCTCGACCATATTTCTAACTTGAAATTATTCATAAATATTCATATTATTCTTATCTGACTGGGGAGCGGAAGTGACCTTGTGCAATCTCGTAAATTGTGAGATGTGCGCAGACGCGAAAGTATTGATTTTTTCCGAGGAACAAATGTCATTGACCTTGATATAATCTAGAGAGTAAAATGAACATTAATCTTGATATAACCTGGAAATTGATTTAGACATCGAAAAACGAGATGACAAATTGAATTTATTTGAATATGATTTACAATTAACGCTAATTATTATAGTAACAGAACATAACCTTCTGCGAAAGTATTGGATTTCCAGCCTCCGTGACGTTCCACTAGTTGTCTTTCGATTGCATATCCGAGAATAATCGATACTTGCGCTTTCATATTGCTACAATGGTGCTTTCTGATTGGTTGAAAACCTGAACTTTAATGAATAGATGTACTTTAATGAGGTCCATTAAAGGGCTACTACCAGGTGTATAAGTACTACATTTCGGCATGGTCGAGCATAATAGTACATTATGCAACGAGCCTATAATGATAGTAATTAAGACGCGAGGATGTTTATGAAACGAGCGCAAGCGAGTTTCGTAATTTTTATACGAGCGTCTTAATTACCATTATAGGCAAGTTTCATACGACTTTTTATGCTCGACCATATTTCTAACTTGAAATTATTCATAAGTATTCATTTTATTATTATGTGACTAGGGAGCGAACTGACCTCGTGCAATCTCGTAAATTGTGAGATGTGCGCAGACGTAAAAGTATTGATTTTTTCCGGGCAAGGAATGCCGACGACCTTGATATAACCTAGAGAGTAAACTTGATATAACCTTGAAATTAATTCGACATTGAAAAACGAGATGACAAATTGAATTTATTTGAATATGATTTACAATTAACGCTAATTATTATAGTAACAGAACATAACCTTCTGCGACAGTATTGGATTTCCAGCCTGCTAGTTGTCTTTCGATTGCATATCCGAGAATAATCGAAAACCTGAACTTTAATGAGTAGGTGTACTTTAATGACATGAATTAAAGGACTGCTACTAGGTGTATAATTACTACATTTCGGCATGGTCGAGCATAAAGAACATTTTCACAGTACAAGGACTTGTTTCGTGATAGTCGACATTCTTTCACTAGTGAGAATTTGAGAATGATGTAAGTCCACACCTGTGGAGTAACGGTTAGCACATCTAGCCGCGAAACCAGGTGGCCCGGATTCGATTCCCGGTCGGGGCAAGTTACCTGGTTGAGGTTTTTTCCGGGGTTTTCCCTCAACCAAATATGAGCAAATGCTGGGTAACTTTCGGTGTTGGACCCCGGACTCATTTCACCGGCATTATCACCTTCATATCATTCAGACGCTAAATAACCTAAGATGCTGATAAAGCGTCGTAAAATAACCTACTAAAATAAAAAAAAAGAATGATGTATTTTACGCGCTGTAACACCAATAGGATGTAGAGTTAGTAAAATTTAAGAAAATGTTATCACATATATTCGAGTTTTTGGTAACATATTTTCAGATTTTTTAGTATGTTGTTTTAAGACGCTTTATCAACATCTTAGGTTATTTAGCGTCTGACTGGGATGAAGGTGATTATGCCGGTGAAATGAGCCCTGGTTCCATCACTGATAGTTACCCACCAATTACTCATATTGGATTGAGGGAAAATCCCGAAAAAACGTCAACCAGGTAACTTACCCCGACTGGGAATCGAACCCGGGCCACCTGGTTCCGCGGCTAGACGCGCTAACCGTTACTCCACAGGTGTGGACTTTTCAGATTTTATAGCATATAAAAGCATAAATATTTTCCACATTTTTAGCACAAAATTCTGGGCCCTAAGTTATCACAGAGAAATAAAGGAGAAATATGATGTGATGCGGGAAATATCGTTTTAATCGACAGAAACTAGTTTGGGAAACAAAAAATGATATAGGAGAGGGACTATAGGACTGATATTCACTTGTGTCATTTTTGCTCGATGCGCCTTCACCCTAGGATGCATGAGCTACTTTTCTTACACATTTACATAACATGGGTCCGTTGGACACGTATGCTATTTAATGAGGAATTAGACATAAAAATGGAATAATATTAATCTATTATTTAATCTCATTTGAATTTAGGAGTTTTAATTGTGGAAAATAATATAAAATTTTATAACTAAGTAACATGTGAATATACAAACATATGTTATATTCATTTATTTTTGCAAGATAATAAAGTACGTTCCTAATGTTTTTTTTTTTCTTTGGGCAAAGAAAATAATATAGTTTTATAACTAAGTAGCTAGTGAACATAAATTCTTGTTACAACTTAAACACATATATTTATTTATATAAGATAATAATGTAATGTATCCACGAGATAGAAGAAGAACAAACAGTAAGGAATAACGACAGAAGTACAGATATATCTTATCAGTCTTTACACTTACTACACACGACTGTAGGCCTACTATAGTAAAGTAAAGTAAATCCATGGCGCTATAGCCAACTGCCGGCCTCACGCCCACATGCCGAAGCAGAGGTCGACGATCATCCAACCAGAATGGAGGTATCGTGTGGTGAGCAAGATGATCCTCCCAGCCGTTATAGCTGGTTTGCGAAACTGGATTTCCGCTACCTATCGTAGTTCCTCAAGTGCATCACGATGCTGGGTGGTCACCGGTCCCATACACTGGCCGAAATTTTATGAGAATTTCTTCCTCCATGAGGACTCGAACCAGCGCGCATTCTGTAACGCGAGTCCTAGGCAGGATGCCTTAGACTACGACGCCACGGCGGCTGTACTATGCTCCTAACAAACATTATTTGTACATTTGTAGCAGATAGATTTGGTAGATCTGTCGCTGTAGGACATAGGAAACATCTCCTGTTCTTGTTTTGATGGTTGCCACTACTGTTGTTGCTACTTTGCACACTACTACGTAGGTTAGTGATGAACTTTTCCATGTCCACATAAATCGACTTACGCAGACGGGGATTGAACGATCTTCTAATTATGTATGTTTGGACCATTTTCATTGACATCTCTTTGATGAATTGTCTCCTCTTGTGTAAAAGTCCTTTATGGTACATGGGATGCTGGATACAATACAAAATGAATGCATTTACGTCCAAAATGTTACATCATAGCTTCATGGGCCAGCGTTTGGTTTGCATTTTACAAGTATAAATTGTGCACTTTCTGATCCATTACATCAACACCACCCTTAGTGCGACTGTAGAATTTTACAATCTTATGTTTCTTTTTTGGGAGATGTTCGTGAACAGCATTATCATGATACTTATCAGAATAGCGCATTTGTTTTTCTTTGGGCAAAAGCTATTATCATGTCCTTGTGAAATACAAACACACTTTTGTTCACTGGTCGATTTTCATTGGATTTCATTTCTTTTGTAATGTATCTCTTGTTTTGTCTAATTGACCCCACTTATTGTCACTTTCTTCTCCAACATATATTGCGCCAAAGGTACACTTATAAAATAATTGTCCATGGTAATATTTCGGGCTATACCAAGTACAGAGCGATTTAGAAACTTCACAATATTGAGAGCCAAATCCTTCTGTGGCGGTTCTCAGTTTTTTTCCCTGAATACACAGTCCCGTGAATGGCATAACCAGTTTCTGCTTCACACATCCACATTATTTTGATCTCACATTTCTCTGGCTTCTTTGGCATATATTGTAAAAAACTACAACGGCCTGTAAACGAAACCAGCTGTCCATCTATTGTGACATTTGGTTGTGGGACCATTACTTTTCTGCACTGTTCCGTAAATATTTGCTACACGTAAGAAATAAGAACAAGTTTATCTGTTTGTAATCTAATCTTCCGTGTTCTCATATCATCGAACCTTAAAAATCTTCTCATAGCTTCAAAATGATTCATAGACATTGTAGCTCTATATCAGTGATCGTCAGTACTCGCTGAAATGGGTAAAGGGTAAGCAGAGCAAGGTGTTGTGCCCCGTCATGCAGCAGGATGAGGTAGAGAGCATAAGACCATACCCGCCAGCAGCTATGAATGCACCATAATGCAGTGTCTTCTCTGCGGGTAAGGGACGCTAGCCCGAAGGTGCAGTGTGCTGATGACCGCTGCTCTATGTAATGGATTGAAACATTTACCAAGAAAAAATTATCTTATTGGAATATTCCAAGATTTGTCTGCTCTCATATGCAAAAAGTTCCAAAAAAGCAACCATTACATCTATTGATACTTCTTGCCATTTTATTTTCTTCAGTAGATAAGACCCTTTTGGTTCTAAGTTGATACATCTCACAGTTTCATCCAAAATACTCTGTGAGATAAATAAATCCCAGGCACCTCTGAGAATAGCAGTTTCTGTACACCTTGAAGGACTTGATACAAATCTTACAGTGTTGTGGACAGGAGGTTTACTCTGAGCAAGAGTTTCTGTTCTCCATGTCATCCCACTAGGAGCAATATATTCTCCTCTATGTGTTTTGATTGTCGACCTGGTGTGAAATAGGCATCCAGCTTTCATCTTCATTTTGGCACCATCACTATCAGTTCTGCAGAAGAAACTTCATTTCCATCCGGAGTATTGTCATCAATTGCTGGAGATATATATTCCTCATCGTCGTCCGAAATTTCACTTTCCAGCTGCTGCAATCTTGCCAACTCATGAAAATATATTCTTGTAGTTCATAGGAATCTGTTTAGATGGCAGACTACAATAAATCTTACGGTAACAAAACAATTTAATGCAACGGGTCTATTGGACCCATGTTATGTAAAAGTGTAGTATAAAAAACATATATAAAATAAATGAATAAAATACCAAATGTGCTATAGGTGTATAAAGGAAGTAACAAGAGTAGCATACCTGGAGGGCAGAGTCACAATGTGAATTAGTTATTTAGATAATGATTATTAAATATTCAGCCGGGTCCAATGGACCCATGTTATGCATCCTAGGGTTAATCTATCGCCTTATTAAACTCTAGCTCATCCATTGACATTAGACCTACTAGTCACTAATCTAGGTCCTCATCAAAACCTTCCTAACCTTATCTTTGACATCCAAACTGAACTATGTCATTTAACTCCACCTAACTCTATCACGTCCACACCTGTGGAGTAACGGTCTGGCCGCGAAACCAGGTGGCCCGGGTTCGAATCCCGGTCGGGGCAAGTTACCTGGTTGAGGTTTTTTCCGGGGTTTTCCCTCAACCCAATACGAGAAAATGCTGGGTAACTTTCGGTGCTGGACCCTGGACTCATTTCACCGGCTGCTTGTTACTAATCTCCCTCATGAAACCCTACTTAACCTCTTCACTAACAGTGGCACTACTTCTCAGAATGGTAGAGGAAGAAATAGGAAGGAGAGAGAAAGAAACCAAATTTCTCCTGGTGTGGATGACAAGGTTTGGAGATCTTTTCTTCGAAGAGGTGGAAAAATTCAAATATCTTGGAGCAACAGTAACAAATATAAATGACACTCGGGAGGAAATTAAACGCAGAATAAATATGGGAAATGCCTGTTATTATTCAGTTGTGAAGCTTTTGTCATCTAGTCCGCTGTCAAAAAATCTGAAAGTTAGAATTTATAAAACAGTTATATTACCGGTTCTTTTGTATGGTTGTGAAACTTGGACACTCACTTTGAGAGAGGAACAGAGATTGAGGGTGTTTGAGAATAAGGTTCTTACGAAAATATTTGGGGCTAAGAAAGATGAAGTTATAGGAGAATGAAGAAAGTTACACAACGCAGAACTGCACGCATTGTATTCTTCACCTGACATAATTAGAAACATTAAATCCAGACGTTTGAGATAGGCAGTGCATGTAGCACGTATGGGCGAATCCAGAAATGCATATAGTGTTAGTTGGGAGACGGGGGAAAAATACCTTTGGGGAGGCCGAGACGCAGATGGGAGGATAATATTAAAATGGATTTGAGGGAGGTGTGATATGATGATAGATACTGGATTAATCTTGCACAGGATAGGGACCGATGGTGGGCTTACGTGAGGGCAGCAATGAACCTGCGGGTTCCTCAAAAGCCATTTGTAAGTAAGTATGGATGGCAAGGTAAACATTATGTCCATATGTTGACGAAATTGTGTATTTGGTTAGCATCGTAATGACATGGGTAAAAGCTTCCATACCTAATCTCCAGTTTAGTGACACATCCTTTTTCTTTCACATTTCAGTCAACTGTTGTGTTATTTTTATATATGTGTGCAAAATACCGCTAGATGGAAAAGAATGTTGTACTGTATAATGGGTGTTTCAGGTATTGTTGGAGATAAAATAAATGAAACACTGCTTAAAAGGAATAATGTTGGATTTTAAGAAAGAGATAATATATAATATGCACAGGAACAACTAATTATGCAACAGAAATATTCAATCAAAGATAAAACTTCTGGGAATATATTTTCGTAAAAGGTGTACCACAGTCTACTATATACAGTCACGAAGCTTGGGGTGATTTTTTGCAAATCTCGCGATAGTTGCTAGCCGCTTGGAGCGCTGTGAGTACTAGGAACAATAGACTGTGCCACAGCCATCGTGATCTAATACAAGCCGTAAGGCAGACCATGTAACTCGCTTTACCCGATCACGAAGGGCGGCGTTTCAACCATATAAATTAGTTGGAATGCATAAACAGTAACATTTGTTTCTCTAAAATGTAGTGTAATTCCATGAATAAAATTTAAACAATGATTGTGAGACACTTCAGACATAATTTACTTGCGAGTTAAGATGTAATATTATTTATGGTGTGAATATTACGTTGTTCGTATGTGTAATACCTGCCTTTATTTCGATTAAATATTGCCAAATTATTGTACATTCATTTAGCACGATTCAATAATTTTCAATTGCACCGCACGGATATTTAGATATGTTGAAATTATAGGTTATGTTTTTACTGTACCAGTTGCCCCTTTCTGTCTAAATTTAGTGATTTCCAATGCCTTGCCATTCATACGAAAATTATAGGTTACGTTTACTATATTTAACTTATATTCCTAAATTCGCAATCATACATTACAATTAAGCATAATGTCATGTATGATACCCCGGACATTCAATTTGTCTGTATTTTAATACTAAAATTGAGTACTGAATTATTGTACTTATCTACTACTTAAGAGATGTAACACAATTATTGTACGTACACTAATTTTATAGGAGTGGTATGGTAAATGTTTTGTCTAAAATTAAGGAAGGTAGATGTGCTAAATTGAAATCACAATATAAATTCTTGTTTATTAAACCTCAAAATAGTTTCCATTCTAAACTTGAAATGTTGACGCGAACAGATTATGTTAACATGTAAAATTCTCTTCACATTAAAATAACACAGTTTTGTAATTATTCCTTCAACATATTATGCAACAAGAAGTAAACGGAACTTATGGACGCATTACACTAGGCCTAAATAAAACTTAGCAATGATAAGCAATAAAGTTATAAGATAATATTTCACTGAACTCCATACAGTGAAATAGAAAGGGGCCCGTTTCACAATCCTTACAAATTACAAATTAACAATTTACAAATAACAAGTAAAAGTTTACAAATGCTTATAAATTGTGTTTCACAATGCTATTTTATTAGTTTGTAAAAAGTCTGACGAACTTTACAAAATCAGCTAAAGAAATTTACAAATACGCATTATTGGTTACACAATATCGCCAACGACAGTTTACAAAAATCTCTAAGGAGCAGAGCTAAAGTCGCTGTATTTTTACTATATTCGATACATATGTTTATATTTTGTACTAAAATAGATTATTCTAAGCTTGCTGATTCATATTTCACCAACAGAAAATATAAAGTATTGTTTAAAAAAATTAAAAGTATTTAGATTTTTATATATTGGCGACAATGGAGTTTCATGTGATGCGTTTGGTCAAATATACCCAATACGTATATTACTTAAATGACCAAAGTTAGCACAAAATTCAATCAAATAAGTAAATAACAGATTTGGTCCACGTACAAATATGCCATTGATAAAATAATTACAATGTCTAAACACAAATCAGGTTAATTTTTTGTGTTGATCCATCAGTATTCATTAATGTTGCATTCCTAACCTCAAACATTAGTGATCCCATCAGCAGCATAAAAATTCTGATCTATAGTAAATAACATTTTGATGATAAAAAATCTGCCCGAATTTAACTCTTTTAACAACATGAACTACCCTGTGGGCACTTTTACACACTGATATATCTTAGCAATTCCGTGCTTATCTGCTAACCCACGGAACTGACAGCTAGTATACATCCAATGCAAAACAACACAGTTCTCGCTTTGAGGTTAGGGGCTACGGCATCACTTTTCTCTTTTGGATATGATCAGTGGCGGCTCGTGGGTATTGAAATAAGGGGGGCTGCATACAAAAATAAACCGAACAAGTTATTTTATTTAAAGATTAGTTCCATGCGCCTTGTCTTGTAGGTTGCAAACTTTTGAATCATCTTCTTATTAAAATCCGGTATTTCGTTTAACATAATCTTTGCAATGGAAAACATAGCTAATGCGGTCACTTCTCTCATCGTATTTCTAAGATAGGATTTTACTCTCTTCAAACACGAAAAGCAACGTTCTGGTGCGGAAGTTGTCATTGGTATGGTGACAGCAAAGACGTTGTAGTTATATATCTAGACACACAATTGGCGCTGATGTCGTGTACAAATTTGAAACCTCTCGCGCAGGTTCGCGCGACGACATGTCTTGGGAGTAGAAGCACTTTATCAAACATCAACACATGGAGATTCACGTGTTCATTTGTGTTGTTTACTTTCAATAGTGTGTTGATTTGTGTTGTTTACTTTTAATAGTGCATTAAAGTTAAAGTTAACAGCAAGTTTAGTTTTTAGCCATTGATGGAGTGCATTAATAGTCATTTCTAATAATAATATTAGTGTATTTTAAAAATGCGTAATATCTTCGAAGTGTGAATGTGTTCCTACAACTTAGAGATGCACGTTCCTAACGTGTAGATGTTATTAATTGAATTTAATTGGGTGACTAGTGCCATTCTTTATGGTGAATTCGTGTACAACGTTTAATTGTACGTATATGTACAAGGAAGGATCTGGAAGCACTTTATCAACACATGGAGATTCACGTGTTCATTTGTGTTTACTTTTAATAGTGTGTTAATTTGTGTTATTTTTTTATAGTGCATTAAAGTTAAAGTTAATAGGAAGTTCAGTTTTTTAGTCAGTGATGGAGTACATTAATAGTGGTTTCTAACAATTAGTGTATTTTAAAAATGCGTAATATCTTCGAAGTGTGAATGTGTTCCTACAAGTTAGAGATACACGTTGCTAACGTGTAGGTTTGTTATTGTTTAATAAGTTCTACGCCTAAGTACTAAATTTGAGTGTGCCGTTCACTATGGTGAATTCGTGTGCAGCGTTTAATTGTACATACACGTACAAGAAAGGATCTAGAATTTCTCTGCACAAGTAAGTACAGTAATATAATTACCGTACAATTTATTTCTTGCTTGCTTAGCCAAGTTGGACATGTACCGAGATAATAGCTACAGACGAAGACGAATATCTAACACAAAAAAGCGTTGTTCTGAATATTAGGTTTTCAAAATACCGCTAATAAACTTGTTTAAACATATAACTTAGTGCTACTAATTACTAATTCAAAATTTGTTTGACAGAGTAATTAATGCCTGTAAAGTATATTTATAGTCCTACTACTGCTATGATAATAAGCTAATGAATGGTACTTACGCCAATATTTTCAAAATAAAACAATAGGCTTACATATTTTTTTACAGGTATGGAAGCAGAGATATTAATATTTTTAGACGTGTGAAATTGACCATAATGACCATATATACATAAAGATCAGATGTCACCATACACCTAAAAGTTCTAACATGAATTTACATAAATTTGTAAGAAATTTAAGGAAGTCCATCTTATTAATTAAGAATCAATAGGTAAGCTCTTATTCTGTACACTAGGCCTAAAATTCATATAGCCTATAAGTGTTCAAGTACCTATATTTGACGGAGTAATTCCTGCATGTAAAGTTTATTTTCTATTACTATGATAATAAGCTAATGAATGGTATTTATATCTTAAAACTAGAACATTAGTGTACATGTTTTTATTTTACAGACGTATTATACTATACAATATGAAAGCAGATCAAATTGTTCGTTTCTCCTCTACATCAAAGGAAACATATGTGCATAGTAGGATATATATTGTTTTATGTAATGTACAATATATAGCTGGCAGTGTTTTACGAATAACAGGTAATAGACTACTAATACATAACTTTATTTTCACCCGAACTGGCTTACAATATGCATTTGTATTTTTTATTCGCTCTAAAATGATGTCAAATAACTACAACGTCTTTGATAATTATCAAATTGTTTCCGTCATCTTTCGTTTCACGTCATACTAACGGTAACTTGAATTATGTCCACAACGTAGTCGCTTTAAATCTCAACAGGATTTTGTTTCATTTAGTTACTCCGATTGGTTTATAAAATATAAAAAACATATTATTTTAAACCCTAAACATTGCATATGCGGATGTCTGCTAGCCGGCGCTCTCCCTAAACATGGCGGCGGGCGCAAGCTTCAATTTGTCCCGACTCTAAACTTCTGCGCAGCCTGGGCTGTAGGGGCTCGGGTGACAGCTATGCGTAGTATTTCCACAACTTCTGAAAATGAGGCCTGCAAGTTCTCAGACAGAAGAAACTGCAAGAGCTTGACTGCGTCACTGATATTTCTGAATTCTTGTCTCTGATACAACACAGTGAGTTACGTTTTAGTTTGTCTTTATCGAACATTGGAAAAAGCTTCACACATACATTTGGGTCATTTTCAGGCGATGAGCTTTTGTAGCATTCAAATTTTTCTTTATCTATGAACTGGAATCGGGTGTTAGCTTGTGTGATAATGAGGTCACACACTTCCTTGGCTGCACCAAATCTTGTCTGAATTCCTTCCACCTTACGACGCTTTTTAGGGTTTTCATTTTCACAAATCTCGCTGCTCAACTCTGCTTGCCTCATTTATTGTGATGTTGTTAGATGTTTCAGAGTCCATTATGGTTGGAAAACATTTTAGCAATGGCTCCTTCTTCTCATGAACAACATTTACTGTTATTATTTTAAAACTCCATCTTGTTGCCCCAGCTGATGGAATTGTCTTTGAAACACATTAATCTAATACAGACTGTGTGGAGAACGAGAAAAGAAAGCAGGGATACTGGATAAATTAGCAAAAAATATGCGAGCTTTGTAGGCTATTTTGTTTAGCTGCTCTTTCCATTATGAGATTCAACTGAAGGGCACATAATTTCACATTTCTCCTGAATTGTTAAGGTACTGAACTGAATAGACTGTAAATATTGTACAGAATTAAACATTGTTGCACTTGTTATACTCAAACATTAAAGAAACTGTATTTAAAACTGCGCGCTACTGACAAACTGCTGCAAATTTTGCAGCGCCTGGAAACTCTGGATTCTTGGCAAGGGGCAGCAGGGAGGAGGGGTAAAACTAACGCGCAAAGCATCCGAGACGAGTCTGGCAGCTCCAGGGGAGGAAGTGGCTTCATCCTATAGTCCTTGTCTCTGGTTTCGCTCTGGCAGCACCAGGGGAGGAAGTGACTTCACTAACGATTGCGTGCATGTCAATGAGAGCGAAATTTTATAAAAAAAAATTCGAGCCGCTAAATACAGACTGTATAATAAATGTATTTCACAGCATAAAACGACAAGAGCCACAAATGTCTGGGGGTGCTGCAGCTCCGCAGCCCCCCTTCGAAAGCCGCCCCTGGATATGATGTCCCATATCTTGTAGGAGAGATTCCAGCGAAACGGGACACGAAACGACTTTAGGATACCGCGTAAGTAGTGTCGCTATTGCATTATTGAATTATTTATGTTTGGTGCAGGGAACTTCTTTATTAATTGCGAGTATTTATTAAATACATTCTTCGTACTGTTTATAAATACTTACGCGATATTCTTAAGTATAGCGCGGGACTCGTTCGAAACCTTTCATTAAATTTATACAATGATACGAACGTGTTATTAATTCTTGCCCGGAGAATTTTGATTAGGCCTAAATTCAATATCTTCGTCTGAGCCATTAGAAGTCCTTAATAACATCAAAACTGCTTTAGTTTAATTCTTAATATTATCCAGTTATTCAAAAATTAATTTAATAAGTATTTCTTTATTGCATTTATTCATAATTTGTTGCAATATCAAACTTTACACATCTCAGAGGTATAGTAGAAAATGTGCTAATTTTACAAGTAAAATTTACACGTTTGTAAAATTACCCTTCATTGTGAAACAGAATACTTGTAAAGTGAACAAAATTTAATTTGTAAAGATTTGATTTCCTTTGTAAAGTTCAACATTACAAACAAAGATTGTGAAACAGAAGTTTACAATTTACAAGCAAAGTTGACCATTTACAAAGATTGTAAACATTGTGAAACAGGCCCCTGGTCTAGATCGAAAATAACTGTGCCGTATTTCGCATTTTTGTGAAAACTTATGTAAACTGTGAAATGTCCGTTATCGGTTGTAATAAATGTAAATGGCTAAAATACAATAATTTGAATAATAATAATATGGGACAAGGAGACGTTTGTAGTACTATAAATTGTAAGAAAAATAGGTTAGAGTTATGCTTCTTCCGAAAGATCCAGGAAGGTGAGTTTATAGAATATAATATATATTTTAGGAGAATAATATATAAACCTTATGTAGGCTATTTCATATTTCAATAGTGGAAGGAAGGTGTTAATTTTTTCAAAAGAACACGATATCGAAAGTACAATACATTTTATAGCCTGCTAGGGAAAGTCTCTGTGATGATGCGATAGTAGCGATCCTGGTGGTGAGGAACTGTCTATGGATGCATATTTCAACTGTCTATGTCTGCATATTTAGTATTAAGCTTCGTGACTGTATATACTAGACTGTGGGTGTACTTCGAATTGAATACAACTCAATCGGAAGATGTCAACAATGAGAAGAATCAAATTTATGGTCCAACTGTTCCTTATTATTGACATATGTATAAGTTACAAACAATTGGAATTATTGGCTTATTAGTGGGTGCTAGAGGCATGATTACAAAAAAATGTATTAATTTCTGTAAAGAGTTCAATCTTGAATCCTCTTTGGCCAAGACTGTTTCTTTGATAGCTCTAAAACATTCAATCTATCTTCTGAGAAATCACATATATAAAGTAAATTAATAACACAATAATAATAATATTTCTCACGAAAACATTTTCATAAAATTGTACGCATTCACTAGTACTTGTGAATTTGGTATACTTTGTCCTTCAGAGCAACCCCTATTTTAGGGGAAATTTGTTTATCTATCTAAATGCAAAGCATATGTATTATGTTTCATTAAATTTATTGCTCTTATTTAGGTCAGTTACATGTCTGTTTAGAAAATTATCTACTGAAGGTAGATTGCAAGTTGCGGAATTTTCATCAGGAAGGAAGAAATTTTTCATATTATTGCACCTCTTTTAGTTGTCCTGAAAATCCCTTAACTCAACTCTATCCATAGTTGTTGGAACAAATATCTGTTAGTAATTCAGTTTCGTTTTGTAAGTAGCTGTTATTGGGCACGTTGTACTAAAGCGTGCTGAATTCAGTTTTGCCATGATATATGTTTTTGTGGAAAAGATGATACTTTCAATAAGTACCGTAAAGTAGTTGTTTCTTACCAATATATCTCAACACATTCATAAGCTCAAGTAAGACCTAAATTTGTAAGATTATATTTTTACTGACGATATACTGTTAACTCCATGTATTAACTGTACGAGCATCAACCTGATAAATGGAAGCAAACAAGTTTAGATATTTTGGGTATACGACTGTATGAAATAAAAATGTTTTGTAATGTGCAGTCGACTTTTTAATGTAGCCTAGTGAAATTTTTATGACAAAATGAATGTCGTAAAAAAAAACAGTTTGAATGTAATTGTCATAATGGTGTAAAAATTAGCTTTAAAGAAAATATCTGTGTTGTGAAACAAAACCAACAATACTTATTTGGGCTTATTACTGGCTTATAGTGAAATCACTGTTGTGGTATTATCATAGTTTGATTATCTCCAATTGCTGATAACTCTTATGCAAGTCAAAGCATACCAATATTGTCTTTAATTTCTGTAAATGTGTATTAAAATGTTACTGTAATGCAAGGGCGAAAGGAAATTATATCAGATTGCATTTCATTTCGAATGGTTCACAATAGGTTTGTTCGCACAGCAGATCCAAACATGTTTGAACAATTTCGGTCATGCGCACATGGATTTTACTGTTCGCACAGCGCAAACTTCAAATTCAAACTGTTTCTGACTAATAGTCACACGTTCGTACAGCATGTTAAACTGATCTCAAATCATAGCTGTCGCATGCGCATCAAGATAGTTTTGCCATTGTTTTCTGCATGTTATTTACAGCATAACCTATACGAATATGCCCTAAATAAATAATCAATTGTATTTTAGTACTGTTGTTTTCGTATAACTGCCATTTTTCAGGAAGGTAATACAGACGTGGACAAATTATTAGACTAAATTAATTATATGTGCAACGAAGCTGTATTTATCGGTAGAAATAATGAACAAAAATTGTATTTTACACAGAAATAATGAACAGAAAATTGAGTCTTGAGGTTACTAACATTTTGTGAACATTCCCTTATTCTTTATTAACACGTTGATTTTGTCAGGGATGCTGGAAACCAAAGTTTGCCGCTATCTTTGAATATCAGCATTATTTAGCCAGATATCAGTCAGTGCCTAAATGAGTCCATGTTTTCTTGTAAGCCTCTTTTTGTTCACTTTCTTCTTCAGTATAGATCACAGATTTTCAATTTCGTTCATGTCCGGTCTTCTTGCAGGCCATGGGAGAATATCTTCTGCAGTATATAATTAAAACACCAATAGTACCAACATAGCCAGAAAAAATATACTTAACCATTGGAAAAATATACCAGAAGATGTAAACAATCGTATTTACAACAATAGAGATTCTGTGAATTATAGTGATAGTTGATATGACGAATTATATTATGTTTCCAAGAAAATGTTTTAGTCTAATAATTTGTCCACGTTCGTCTATATATATATATATATATATATATATATATATATATATATATATATATATATATATATATATATATGCGTGCATACTAGTCTAAAGTTTTACGGCATAAATATCCTACCAGTCCAGTCTTTTTCCTCTCAGTGCACTCTATGTCGTCTCAGTCTACTCTCTGTCGTCTCAGTCTACTCTATGTGCTCTTGCAAGGAGAGCATACGCTCTGTATATCCTAGATCATATACACCCAGATTGCTCGGCGTTATAGGCTTTGACGGTAACGCCTTTTGTCAGGTTTACTATGCTGCCATCTAGTTATTACATAAGGAGTCACGTCATAACTCCCATTTGAATTGCATTAGCGACTGTACTGCCAACTCGTGTTCGTTTACTGCGGACGGGTGGCGATCCTGGCGGTTGTTCTCTTCAACTTGCAACCAATTTAACATAGGAATGAGCAATCTATATGTGATCTGAGTGTATATCACCGAATTAAATAGGATTGTGTGATATGAATGTACAAGACACACTGTTTAAAGTCGTACCTGATATGGGAGGCCAATGAGCCCTCGTTTTGGAAATACTGGCTATTTTGTGACATACTTCCGTTAGGTGCCTAATAAGAAAGGATTTGACTGTGTAACGGCGTAGCTCATGTGGTTGGATGCTGATTTGTCATCCAGGCAACCAAAGTTCAAATTCTAATGTCCACATGTTTTAAAGCTTGATATTATTATTATTATTGTTATTATTATTATTATTATTATTATTATTATTATTATTATTATTATTATTATTATTGTGAAGGACATGAGACACCACAAACTCTTCTATATTAGAAATTCTAAATCTTCCTCGCCGGTCTCCAGATGTATTAGACATGCTAACTTACATGTAGGCGATTTCGATCCATTCCATGTATAGAAGTATTAGAATATGGCAATGTATTTGCTAATATTATTTGCATAATCCTTATACAGAAATTGGTAGTATGAATCAACTCCTTTCCCTAATATTTTATAGTTTTAATTCTTGTAAATTAATTATTGTAATCTATGTTCTTTATTTTGTTGTTAACTCAAGTATTTAATTGTACCATAGTTGGCCATTTTAGTGTATTAATTGTATCACTATGCTGGACTTTTATTGGCCAATGGCTGTTGTCTAGCACATAAATATCAATAAATTTTGCAAATCTAGTCTTTCAGGTAAAGCTTCCTGCAAAGCATATTTGAATAATTTCAAGGGAAAAATTGTTCCGGGGCCGGGTATCGATCCCGGGACCTCTGGTTGAACGTACCAGCGCTCTACCAACTGAGCTACCCGGGAACTCCACCGACACCGTCTCAACTTTTCCCTTTATATCCACACAACTCGCGTGGGCTGACGAAACGCCAGAGACCCACATCGAGTGCACACAAATTCTGTGTGACTTGGAATTGTGTTTTTCTGTTAACGTACACAGTGACGTGTATATTATGCAAATCTATTTTTTCAGGTGAAGCTTCCTGTAAAGCAGATTTGAATAATTTCAAGGGAAAAATTGTTCCGGGGCCGGGTATCGATCCCGGGACCTCTGGTTGAACGTACCAGCGCTCTGCCAACTGAGCTACCCTGGAACTCCACCCACACAGAGTTTGTGTGCACTCGTTGGGTGGCGTTTCGGATATAAAGGGAATAGGTTGAGACGGTGTCGGGTGGAGTTCCCGGATAGCTCAGTTGGCAGAGCGCTGGTACGTTCAACCAGAGGTCCCGGATCGATACCCGGAAACAATTTTTCCCTTGAAATTATTCAAATCAATAAATTTATTATTATTATTATTATTATTATTATTATTATTATTATTATTATTATTATTATTATTATTATTAGTTTCATTTTCATTCATGTTGCAATATTTCTGTTTTTTTTTTTTTTTTTGTATATGATAAATTACTTGCTACTGAGGGCATTGGTCTCTATGCACATACAAATATTAAATTGCAAAATTGTGTTTACGACTTCTATCTATGCAATCACAGGGGCTGGAAGATATTCGCCCTTCCCCAACAAACTGCGGCGTCCTACGGCGTAGTGTATACAAACGGCACCCTCAAGCCCAAGAATAATAACATTCTGGTCAAGTAAGTCAATCTATCCACGGTCTAACGGTTTCAGCAGAATGCCTGAAGAAGCAGAACCTTCTTACAGTAACGAAGAAGACAGGCATATTAACAAACATGTTGCAACTAGTAGTTTTCAGATATGCAAGGAGTTATTGCAGAAAGATAATATCAATGACTACTATGCACATCCAATTAAAAAGACAACCAAAGCATTAGCACTTGGGAAGACTGTGGCAAAAGCAATAACCGAAGTTGTGGAAGATAGAGAATTTATATCGACAGAAGAACTATTTCTCGATAAGGAAGATTATGACTACCCAATTGACAGCAGCAGTGACGAAGTTAGCGCAAGCGAATTTTCGTCTGGAACTGAATATGGATCTCCAAAGAAGAAATCCAAAATGAAATACGTGCCAATCACTGCGAAGACTAAAGTAGTGAAGCTTGCATTCTTGCATCCAAACTGGAACTTACAAACATTACGGAAACACGGAAGTAAACATTTACGTAGCAAAAGTCAGCTTTCTCGGTGGGAGAAAGAAGTTGCAGGTGGTGGTACTGTGTATGATAAATATGAAGCAGTTGATGTATGGACATATGATAGATTCTGTGAAGCCAGATCTGACAAACATCCCGTTACAACTAGGAATATTCAGGAATGGGCAACATCTGCAGCTCTGCAATACAAGTGCGACAGTTTTAATTTTGTGGCTTCTAATTCGTGGGTCAAGAAGTTCAAAAGGTGTCATAACATTCGACAACGCGCAGTGACCAAATATGTGAAAAGAAGTGAAAACTGGACACCTGAAAACATGTCTTAAGCAGAAAAATTCAGCAGTCAGTGTTCTTCAGCAATAAGACAATACAATTTTGATTATATAATCAATTCCGATCAAACAGGATGTGAGTATAGGGTGAATATAAAACGAACCCTAACTCATAAGCAGGCTTCGAGACTTTGGACCCAATAGAGCAGTTCAGTGGGAAATCCGCATAACGGCGTACTCAGTATAGTGGTAAAGCGTACAGTGGGTGGGGGTACTGTGGAATGAATACCAACAAATATGCAAAGGAAAACGCTCTGGATTTGAAGGTTCTGACGAATAATTTGGTTTTCATACAAACTGTGTCTGAAACTTTTACACGGTTAGAAAAGTCAGAGCAAGATATGCCGGAAGCCCTCAAATTAATTTAGAAAATGACGCAGAGAATTAATGAGACATCAAGTACACCGGTTACTGAACATGTAAAACAGAAGTGGAAATCAATTTTATGTAAAAATAACTGATATGGAACATTGTGTAACATAACCGGCAAATTAGTGGGAATAGAATCACCCGAGAATAAAGGACTGTCTCTTAGAGACTGCAATGATGTTAGGTTTTTCGTTTTGCTCCTATCACGTCATGCAACGTAGAGCGCAGCTTTCCATAGTACAAACTTTGGCAGATAACCGAAAAAGATTTACGTTTGAGACACTGAGAATGTATCTTGGAGTAGGTACATTGCAATTCGGTACTGTAACTGCACTTCCTAAAGACGACCAATAGGATAAATGGAAAAAAAAGTAAAATTGCTACATGATTATTTCCACCATTAATACTGTGTATAATTAAACACAAATGCTTATAAAAGACAGGAGAATAAATGCTTTTCACATTCTTTTGACATTGTCATTGTGTAATGTATATTTACTTTCAGAATGTACATATGTGTGTTTCCCCATAATATCGTATTCTACTCTAAATAGCAACGTTGTTACCTCAACACATCTCTACCTCCTGCAGCGAGTCAACAACCTATAATACATGCACAGTAAACTTACTGTATCGGGTCCAAAGTCTCGAAGCCTGCTCATAAGGTATCAGTTGGTGATATAAAGTAACACATTCTTACACTGCACAATATGCAATAACAAGATCTAGAAAGTTAATACCGTCAGTTTTCTTGTGCATGCAAGAACCAAAAGGACAATTTGGCCCATGAGTGCAACGTCAAGTAGATGAACTCACTTCTGAATTCCGAAATACATGTGTAACACGTTCTTCATCAGGAAAGATGACATCTCAACTCTATAAGCAATCCCTGGAGAAAGTAATACAGACATATGTGAAAGAGCAGGCATTTCTTCTAATTCTGGACTCGTGTGATGAGGTCAGGTAAATCCTTCTTTGTATGATGAAATATTTACAAATGAAGAAACTGAAGCAACGTGCAGCCTTTAAGTGATTCCATCAAAATGTACTGGATTATGCCAACCCTATGATGTTTATTTTTTTAGACAGGTGAAGATTTTTATCAAATATCTGCAAAATAGCTCTTTCCTTTGACAAACTGGACGACAAATTGCTTCAAGGGAGAATGCCCTCAAAATTCACTCATTAATTCACTTTCAGTTGTCAGCTCCTATATTCAAAGGCCATGTTGATATATGTATGGTATACATCAAAATTAATAAACGAACGAGAAGTGTTTGTGAATGTGAAGGATGTCTGTTTCGCAGCGGAAGTGCGGAAAAATGTGTGTGACTGTGGACAACTTTCTTTCATTTGCTGTGCATGGTGCAGGAAGTATGTATGTTTTGTGTGTTTTTATGACATTTGTCATAATGAACCATGTACAAAATGAAGTGAAATAGAAACAGAACAGACACTAGTGACACATCTTACCTGCCTACGTGAGCAATATTTCATTGTTTATCCTTTACAATGCAATGTTAGTTAATTAGTAATTTGTTTAAAACATAATAAGCGTTCAATACATTGAGATATGATATATGTAAATAGATAACTGTGATCATACTATTAAACATTATTAAAAGAAATAGTTTAGGACCAGTTAAGATTCGAATTCACTTTGCCTGGATAACAACAACTCCAACCATATGAGCTACACCATTACATAGTTTAATGCTTCCCTATTAGGCACCTAATGGAAGTATGTCACAAACAATGGCCAATATTTCCAAAACGAGGGTTCATTGGCCACCCATACCAGGTATGTATTTAATCAGTACGTCTTGTACTTTCATCTCACACAATCTTATTTAATTCGGTGATATAAAGAGCGTGCCCTCTCCTTGTCCTGTCCTTTCATTGGAGCATTATATATTCTAATTTTACGATTATTTGCATTTCTGTCGTACTCATACATGTTCCAAGGAATTACATTTATACGGAGATCGAACTAGGGTAATAATTTGTTTGGTCAACAGTTTCTTTGCTGTACGGTTGTCCTGAGCTGGAAGCATCATGTCAATGCGACTCTGTGTTCTGTCTGCAAACTACGTCCACGATTTCTTGGCATTCACATGGATAATAATCTCAACTGGGAAATGCAAATCACAGAAACCTGCAGAAGAATATATTCTATTATCCATGTGCTAAAAAGGATATATGTTCATCTTCCCTCTTGCTTAAAAAAGTCCCTTGTGCAGACGCTTGTATTTCCCTATTTTGACTATGCTGACATTTTACTGACTGACCTTTCCAGCGACAACAAAACGAAACTTCAACGTGCTCATAATTTCTGTGTACGTTTTGTAAGCAATGTTCGCAAATATGATCATATTACCCCATCCCTGGAAACAATAGGTTGGCTTAAACTAGATAAGAAAAGAAATTTACATTCACTTCTCCTTCTCTTCGAAATCTTGAACTCTTCGTACCTGTCGTCTCGCTTCACTTACCTTTCTTCCCACCACAATCTGAACACACGCTCTCGCCATGAAACAATACTAACAATACCATCCCATCGCACCTCCTCATACTCATCCTCTTTCACAATAGCCCTGCCCAGACCTGGAATTCGTTACCTGCTAGCATCAGGGACTGTCGAAATAAAATTGAATTCAAACGCAAACTTACTAGGCACTTGGCCAGTAATTGAGACTCGTTCAGACATGGTTTCTTGTAAATAGTTCTCTTAATCTATCACAAAATATTTCAATATCCGGTAATTTCATTACTATAGATTTTTGTTATTGTAGGTTTAATTTGTAATTCAGTAAATACAAAAACATTCTTTGTTCTTAACTTCTATGATAAAATGTCTAGCTTTCATTGATCAGGTAATCTTGTCGTACTTTAATTTTTATTGTAATTGTAATTGTAAATTTAATGTTAATTGTAATTTTATTGTTCATATTATTGTTGTAATCCCCTGGTAGAGGGGCAGAGAAGGCCCGACGGCCTTATCTCTACCAGGTTAAATAAATAAATACAAAATACTACTAAAATTTCATACAGTTACAACCTATTGGCTTTTCAAATACATGATAGCGGCTTTTCTCTCATCGCTAAGGAGTGTAGTGCTTGCTGCCATGCATACATGCTTAATTTTATTTACGTAGTTGCCTTGCGCTCGTCTGCTATGACACTTCGCTTGGCAACATATATTTGGAAATTACCAAAATAATTTTCCGGAAATGTTTTAAAATAGAAGTAAGGCTAATTTAGGCCTGTAATTGTTCTTCCAGATGTCTGATTCAAACACTTATAGTGATAACCATATGGAATATATGAAGGGTTCAGAGTCATAGTGGGCCAAGCGCCATTTATTAAAAACGGAGAAAGCAAGGGTTACAGTTAAGTGAATACCATAGTTTAATGAAGATTGATATATAATTTAGTTTTAATGTGTATACTTTATATTACTTGCTATATGTTTCTATTGAATTATGGTAATAACTTCATTTTAACCCTTGTTTTCTACAGCTTTAGTAAATGTCACTTAGCCCACTATGGTTTTAAATCCTTCATAAATCCTATGGGGATGAGCTAGAGTTGGTAAAATTATCTCTGGAAAGAGACAGGTCCTAAAATGAAACTTATTTTCAACATATTATCTCTAGGTAGAATGATAGCGAATTTATTATTTCCGTGTAACCCGCCGAGTACCAGAGTATCTCTCTCAACAATTTTAAAGTATCACAATATTTTAATTAGCCTAATTGATTCTGATGTCGTAAGTTCAAATACGTATCTAGACGGCAGTGTTTCCAACCAGTTTGGAAATGCGTTCACGGATGGTTTGAAATTTGTTTTCAAACCGATCATGCGCATTAGGTGAAGTTGAGACAGTTTGCAAACAGTTCTGAAACCATCACAAACTTAATAATAATAATAATAATAATAATAATAATAATAATAATAATAATAATAATAATAATAACTTGCTGTACGAACAAACCTGATGTTGTGCATGTGTTTGTCACTATGGAAATAACCGGAGGATTGGAAATAGACAAAATTTGTGGCTAATTGTTGCATTTGACAGTTACGTTTATAATTCAAAATTAATTTATGTCTAGCGTAATGAAGTGTTCTGTATCAGACACGATTCCTATTGAAGGTAAGCAGGTGACGTGTAGGTCTAGCTATATTAACAGCAAACTGGTAATTTTCTGACATTGTTCTTTCAGTTGTAATGGATGCTATTAAGACGGAACCTGAGGTCGATCCTCTGGCAGTACAGCCACGTAATGATGCAGTTAAAGAAGAGGAAAATTCTTCACCAGATGCCCTAGAAGTAATATTGAAGCATTGGCATGCAGATTCATAGTGTACACTTGTGACCAACTTCCGTCACATTGTAATATATTACTCAGTCAGAATGTCTCTGTGTTCTACAGGAAGGGAATGTATTGGATCTGCACGTGACAGAGATAAAGAAGGAATGCGTGGACGAGATCTGCGAGGATCAAAATCCAGAGATAAAATTTGAAGAAATTTTGTTGCCAAATAATTTTCCCGTGGTGAAATGTGAAGCCGAGGTGAGTGGAGCTTATTGGGTGTGCTGGCTCTTCTTTCCAGTGTTTAACTTGCGTTCTGTTCTTCACAGAAATCTTCCCACTAGGCCTATACAACTATTTTGACAGGGAATTTTGGTATGCTGTGGGAACAGTGAATCTTTCTTATGTCCCAGCCACTATAGAAACTTGGTAAAATACCTTGAAAATGCCTTGGATTTACAGTATTGATTAGTAGAAATTGATGTGATCACTGGGAGAGCTGTAAGCCCACCCAACCCACCCTAAATATATACCTTACTTATATACGAAAATCATCGTGCGTGAACGAAGAATACCGACATATTTCTTTAATGTAACAGTGGGTTTCAGCGTTGCCGACATAGTAATAATACTACACACCTAATCAAACCTAACCTAACCTGTCTCATAATACTACACAAGTGTAGTAACATTCCTCATATTTAGTATCATTTCGTTTTCAAGTATTGCCGGCTCTGCCAATTGTGTCGATTGCTATCTAGTGGAAGTGAATCGTACGAATTCTAATTCATAATTTCATAATAATTACATTTCACATGTATCGTGATATACTAAATGTGTTAATGTAGTAATAATTCTATATATATGGTACAATAAGATTTGATATGTGTTGTGTTTGTGATAAAAGTATTGAAAATTAGTTTATAGCGCCACATTGGTAGTGATAAATGTGCGCAATATTCGTTCAGTGGCTGTTGGATGCTCTAGATTGACCGAAAATACTTCCAGTGATAATACAGTTGCTTTTGGCAAATATGCTGTCTTGTTATATAGAATGAGGCACCTAATATTATCATCTTGAATATCGCTTAATGATTGGTGTTATCAATATCCTTTGTCCACAAAATATTAATTGTGAAGCTTGGGCACGCCAAGATGGAGTATATTACTGGCCACTGAACGAAATATTGCATTGTTATTCTTCCTGGCAGTACGATCTACTTCCACTAGATGACTCCCTGACACGAGTAGCTGGTTTGCCAATACATGCAAACGAAATGATACTAAACGTGAAGAATGTTGCTACAGGTGGAAGGTTAGGTTAGGTTTTATTAGGTGTGTAGTATTATTACTATGTTGGCGACACTGAAACCCACTATGAAATTAACGAAATATGGCTGCATTCTTCATTCACAGACGACGATTTTCGTATATAAGGAAAGTACCTATTTAGGGCGGGTTGGGTGGGACTACAGCTCTCCAAGTGATCACATGTATTTGCACTAATGAATACTTTCATTTTATAGTTTATTTCAGCGATTTTGAAAAAGGTAAAAAGTGGCGTTCCTGTAATTCACAATTACTGGCAGCACATGTGTCATAACTGTCTTTTTGATAATTGTTCACCCATGCCGGTAGATTATAGGGATAATTCCGCGAACTTCTTCAATGCTGTTTCCTCCGACATTGTACCATGTAAGTAAAACTTCGTTTATGGCGCCAAATTGATATGTATGACAACATCGATTTAATTATTTATTAGTAATATTATGTATTTATTGACTGTGTCTCATCCTTCGAGTGAATATAGAAGACATAAGTCATATTATTTTCGAATATACAATTTAAAGCACCTTCTAGAACAAATATAATTATATGCGAAATCTGCGGGCTGTCTTACACAATCTTGTATCATAATTGTCACGTGCGAGATCGTGTCAAATATTTTCCTCTTCATAATTTTTAGTGGCAGAAATCATAGGAATAAATTGAGGTTTATTATTTACTACCGATATTAACATTTTACCAAAATATTTGCAAGAATTAAATGTTGTATTTAGATCGTTTAATGGAAAGCATGGTGTAATGTTAAATTTTGTGGACACACATCTTGGAGTTGAGATAGATTTCGCTAATTTCACTTCATTTTTCATTTCATTTATTACATTCCATAGATCTTATAGGAGCAATGAAGCTTTAAGATGTGGAACAAGTAAAAAATTTGACAATATTACAATTATAATTTTTACAAATTTTAAAAATATTTTACAAGTTTTATAGTTTTACAATTTTGTAACTTTCTACAATTTTTTACCAATATTTTGGCGAGCTGTAGTGAGATGATGTGAGGCCCGAGGATTCGTCAAAAGATTACCCTGCATTTGCCTTATGGTTGGGGAAACCTCGGTAAAAACTCAACCAGGTAATCAGACCAAAGGGGGTGAAATGTAGTGAGGCTGAGGACACGCCATAGACCATCCGGCTTCAGTCCCACGGCTGGGGAAGACCTCGGAAGAAACCATTGAATGAGACCAAATGGGGGATCCAACTCAAGACTGAGCGCAGCTCCAGATCAGCAGTCCAGCAAGTCTGCCGACTGAGCTACATCGATGGCTCTACTAAAAATATACAATACATAGCCAATCAGATTAATTAAATTTACAAACTCAAACGATTATTCATCAGTTGATCTATAACATATAATACAAAACAAGTAAGTTAATTCAATTTAAGGCATAAACAGTTTACTCAGTTGTAATATACAGAAATTGATAATACATATCATGCAAATTACTTCAAATTACAAACACAAAGAATTCATCAATAAAGCTATACAGATTACTATTCAATTTAAAGCATATACAATTCATCAACCAAAACTATAGTAACATATACAATACAAAGTAAGCAGATTAATTCAATTTACAAGCATACTTTCATTAAGCTATACAAATCTGTACATAATCATAAACAATTCATCAGTTGAGCTATACAGACTACTATTCAATTTACAGCATATGCAATTCATCAGTAGAGCTATACAGATTACTATTCATTTTAAAAGCACATACAATTCATCAGCCAAACTATACAAATACATACAACACAGAGTAAACAAATTAATTCAATTTACAAACAAATTTTCGTTAAGCTATACAAAATTGTACAATTCATATGAAGTAGATTAATTCAATTTATAAGCTAAAACAATTCATCACTTGAGCTAAATTAATGATTGGGTAAAAGCATATTTCCATATATTTTTTTCTTTCAATAGTAATTCAAATGTTTGTGTATTGAAAGTGGAAGAAACCTTTGAAATAAGATTATAAGTGTGAAAAAAGAGTATCACATAATGAATAATATTTCAATTTCTTTGAAAATTAGGAGATATTTTATATATCTGAATATTATATTTTATCTTATATTTCCGAATATTATCTTACTCTTTTATAGTGCAGTATTAAGTTATAATCAAATTTAAAATCATCTTGCCACTCGCTTTTCTATTTGGATTCGGTAGCAAGCCTAAAAATCGATGCATTCTTCATGTAAACTAGCGCAATGTATCTGTTCTATTTGTCTTTATTTTCAGGAAGAGTTGTTTGATTCGGATACAGTAAAGGACGAATTGGAACTGGAAGTTGCGGCAGAAGAGAATGAGATTTTGCCCGATAGGTGAGTGTGGTGTGCGAGTCTTCACATGGTCATTTCTTTCATTGTTTCATTAAAATTGTCACATATGATAATTTGAAATCTGTTACGGCATGGAATGGTTTGTCCATATAATAAGAATAACCTCGAAAATTATGAAGGCTGTAATTGCTACAGAGCTTACTTTTTCTTTCATAAAATGAACACAAATGATAAGAACATACTTTTACACCTACAAATCATCATATTTTGTAATGTAATTCAGTATTTATTCCTCCTACTTGTGTGTATGAATTCCCTGGTCCAAACTGCTTCCAGTCCGAATGAGAGAGTGAAAATCTTAATTGGGAGAGAATCTTTGTAGTTCAACTAGTAGTATTAGGACTGGTTGTCACTATACTCTTTTTACACTTCAGTGAACCAAATTGAAGTCTATATTTTTCGACATTTTTGTAAGTTCTAATTGCCTAGTCTCATAATAATAAATATAATATTAGAAACGATTTCACTCTCGGTATAGCTGTTTCATGTGTCTTTTTGAAATACCTATTACATAAAATATGTTCTTAATCGAAACATTTTATAAATAAAGTCAAGTGACTTAGCTTTTTCAGTACTAGTTACATTTACTACGTTTTCATGGACTATACAGATCGATCTGAATGCACTTACTGTATTGAAATCTTCATTAAAATGGAGGTTCAATTCGATCTGACTCTCAAGGTCGATACACCTAAAAAGTGGGATCGGATCATATTCAGCTCGAATTGAGTTCCATGAAAATGGGTATCGTATTCAATTCGATCTCAATATGCTAAGCGCGTGATCGATCGTCCTTTGTTTCATGTGTCAGCTGTTTTATCAACAGCGAAGGAAATATGAATGTTGAAAAAGAGTGTTGTAAAACATAATATTTCGTGTTCTCCTAAAAGTTAATATTACCGTTATTCATTAACAGCCGGAATATTACATTTTAATGCTCCTCATTTGGAAAATGGAACATTGTTTATAGCTAATGCCTGCAGAGTGACCAACACGCTAATATGTCGATGACATGTTAACCAACATAACTACTTTCGAAACTTCAGCTTCCATACTAAGATAGTTTTCAATATGTATCGAAAATTGCATGAAAACAGGGATCATATTCAGTGTGGATCGTATTCAGATCGAATTGAATACTCCATGAAAACATAGTAATTCTTCCGTTTCACTTCCGATTTTTCGTATTGCCTCTTTTCCTTCTTAATCCGTAGTATTTTGTTATCAGTGAATATACATTTTTATATGAATATCCAAGACTGCGCGGAAGTATTTCAGGCTTTATGTGCTATGATGGAGGTGATGCATATAATAAACAAAATATGATGAATGTGGTAATTTACTTGACGGAAATATGTGTATCTGATGGCATGATGAAATCATTTTTGGCAAAGTTAAATTAAATATCACTGATCAACAAAACTAAACATATTTTTTGTTGAAAGATGAAGAATGGGTGATTCTTGTAGCATTTTTAGTGCTGATTTCAAATCTCTTTCAAAATTGTTCTCTCATCCCAGGTTTTTTAGTAATTGTATGAAATGTAATTCAAACTTTTCTAGTACCTTGTAACGTTTTACCTAAAATCATATTTATTTACCTAAAATGTGTGTGAAATAAATTTTAGGCTATATTTCGCTTGAGAAACATCTCTTTTTGAGTGTCCAGCAGTAGTCTGACAGAATATTTGGTCTCCATTTTTCCTGATAGCTTCTTTCTATTTAAGAAAAATCCTGATGAAAACTCTCCCCATGTTCATCGCTCACTACCCGAAAGTTTTGAGGAAAGAAAAAATAATATTTGAGGAGAAAAATTTGCTCCGGCACCGGGGATCGAACCCGAGTCCTTGGTTCTACGTACCAAGCGCTCTGACTACTGAGCTACGCCGAATCCAATCCACAGCACCGAACTCTCTTTCGATGTTTCCCTTTGTGGCCTGACTCGAAATAAACTCCATGTCTCTATGAGTATAAGCGTGTTCTTGTTTAGTGTATATTTTAATTGTTAAAAAGTTTAAGGTGGCGTCAAAATGTAACTTACTTTTGAATAACTTTGCACATAAAAAATATGATAGTGTACCTGGTATTGAGGTGTAGTGTTAAAATGTGCTTTCTTGTAATTTATGGAAATACTTGCTTAATGTTCCTGTTTGATAGATTGAATATGTATTTTTATGATAGATTTTCAGATACACATGACAACACAGTAATATCAGAGTATGCGGGTTTTGCACACCAAGCCTATATGACTGTTTGTCAAACTGCAAGGCATTCTGTTTCCTCGGAGAAAATTACGTTGTGGCCTCATACAGAAGAAAAGCAATTCAAATGTGACGTTTGTGAAAAGAGTTTCGTGTATTCCAGCGGATTGAAAAGACACGTCTTGAAGCACACAGGGGAAAAGCCTTTCAAGTGCGATATATGTGGGAAGTGTTTCGTTGAACAGAGACATTTAAGATGCCATGCACTTTTGCACACAGGGGAGAAGTCATTCAAATGTGATGTTTGTGGAAAATGTTTCTTTCAAAATGGGGATTTACAACGCCATACAAGACTGCACACGGGCGACAAACCATTCAAATGTGATGATTGTGGAAAGTGCTTCTCGCATTCCGGTAATCTGAAATGCCATAGACGCCTGCATACAGGCGAGAAACCTTTCAAATGTGATATCTGTGAATTGTGTTTCTCTGAGTCGAGTTCTCTAACAAAACATCGCCGCCGACATACGGGAGAGAAACCGTTCAAATGCGATGTGTGCGGAAAGTGTTTCCTTGATTCGGGTCATTTAAGGAGCCATGAGCGCCAGCATACAGGCCACAAACCGTTCAAATGCGATATCTGTGGAATGTGTTTCTCTGATTCTAGTAATCTAAAAAGTCATAAACGTCGCCATACGGGCGAAAAGCCATTCAAATGCGATTACTGTGGAAAATCTTTCTTCAAAAACAGAGATCTAAAACGCCATTTACCCCTGCATACAGGACAGAAACCATTCAAATGCGAACTCTGTGGAAAGAGTTTTAATGATCCTGGTACTCTAAAAAGACATGGACTGTTGCATACAGGCGAGAAACCATTCAAATGCAGTGCATGTGGGAAAAGTTTCTTGCGTTTGGATCATTTAAGAGGGCATGAACGCCAGCATTGCGCACAGTCACTGCGTTTGAACGTCAGTTCATAAATTTGTTTAACTTACGTCGTTTACTTCTGTGGAGTCAAACGTACTGTAAACAAAAACAAGTGAGAGCCGACACCAATTTCACACCTAAAATAAGGATAGAGAAAGGCTTGCGGAAAACTGTCAGCATAGGTCAGTTCGAGCATTTCATATATCTTGTGTATGTAAAGCCCGTTACACACTTCAAGAGATCTCTCTAGCGAGAAAGAGGAAAGAATAATCCTCCACACACTTAACGAGTTATATCTCACGAAGATAAGGGCGAGTTTCGGTCATTGATTTCGTATTTGGATGATGATACGTTTAGGCATTATTTCAGATTGATTAGACCTGTTTTTTTGCTTTCTTGATATGATAAAGGATTCTTTGCTATGTTCTGATTAAAATTATGTAAACTGTTAAGACATACAGATACAGTTTCAAATTTTATAATTAAAACTATTAAAGCACATCAAAATAAAATATAGCTCTAGTTATTTTCAGATAATCTGATATTTGTCTCCAGATTTCTTCTCTAAGTTTCGTGTTTTTATAGTTTTCATCCCCTGTATCATACAAATAAGCCTATGGGTGACATCGTACAAGTTTGATAAGTATCTGACTGCAATTATCAGCCATCTTTCCTCATTGTCAATAAAAACAATACAATTCACCGCCATCTGTGATATTACTTCTTCATATTTTTCTACACTGAATCGTGATAAAGGGTATAAATGTCAAACATCTATGATAAATGTGTCAAGAAAATTCGCTGAGCTACTGATTCTAGCGAGAAACTCGTGCGAGGTTTTCGCCTCGAACGAGAATCTCTTCCAGTGTGTGGACGTCCGTTAGAATCCATGTTATCAAACTTTACCTCACTACACATTTCTCGCTAGCGAGATCTCTTGAAGTGTGGAACTTGCCTGAATCTCTGACAGGTTGGCTTAGGTTAGGTTTTTGGTATGGCTTCATTTTGAGATTTGAGAATATGTTAACACTAGCTAACTATTTTTATAAAAGTTTTAACTTGTTTCACATCTCAAAGCTGCAGTGGTGGTGTAAGAACCGTCGAATACTTTAAATGAAAAAGAGTGAAAAGTTGCAAAAGCAGACATTTATAATTTTCATTTAGTAGGATTTATGAAAATGAATAACTGAAATAAACATGATGCATTTCATCTCAAACTGCACAAAATGGAACAGCATTTCACTTTTATTTGTATGTATGATTGGGTTTATGTTTCTTATTAACCCTGTGGATCAAATGAACTAATGAGTGTGCTTTTATTTTCATCTAAATCCATATATATTAAAACCCTTCAACACCCCAGTCACTTATAGAGCTGTTAACTACATATTGAGTAAGCCATACTCGAGAAAATACCAGTTTAAGTGGTGTGAGGTGACGTCAACATACCGGGCGTCTGTTGTAAATAGTGACAATGACTAAACTGACCATTCTTTTGTAACAGATAATAAAAATGGATGTTAAGGAGTGACTGTCGCGCAGAAAGATCTAGGAAGTGGTGTGGAAAGTAAGATAAAAATTAAATTATGTGTTGGAGTGAATAGACATTCGAATATTACATGTGAACCAATATTGAAATATTACTATTACTGTGCATTAATTATAAATTGTGTTAGGTATTAAAGTATATCATATAGTTGTATAAATAAAAAAAGGGAGCGATATTTTAATTATTCAAATAAATTAACCTACAGTATAAGAACCCATTATATTTGGAGTATCAGCAACACCCCGCGCGACTCTTAAGGTGCATCTACACGTTTCAACTTTTCTCGCAACTTTACGCATTCAAGCAATGCATGCAAGATTGATATTTAATATTAATTAATATTCAGAGTATAACAAAAAGCTACGGCCAAACTTTTAGGAAATATTCCTCACATGTAGGAGAATTGTATCCTATAAAATGTATAATACGTTTTATGGAATTTTCACAATTAATAGAAGCCAGATGTTCAAATTTATGTAACTTTATATCTATCAGCGCACATCAAACCCAAAGACCGTGTACAGTATTATAACCTTATATATTATTTTATGCTGGACCATTCCGAAATGTAGTAATTATACACCTGGTAGCAGTCTTTAATGCATGTCATTAAAGTACACCTATCCATTAAAGTTCAGGTTTTCGTTTATTCTCGGATATGCAATCGAAAGACAACTAGCAAAACGTCACGCAGGCTGGAAATCCAATACTGTCGCAGAAGGTTATGTTCTGTTACTATAATAATTAGCGTTAATTGTAAATAATATTCAAATAAATTCAATTTGTCATCTCGTTTTTCAATGTCGAATTAAATTTCAAGGTTATATCAAGTTTAACGAGATTACATCAAGGTCGTCGACATTTGTTTCGGGGAAAAAATCAATACTTTCGCGTCTGCGCACTTCTCACAATTCACGAGATTGCACAAGGTCAGTTCCCTTCCCATTCACATAAGATAACGTGAAAGTTATGAATAATTTCAAGTTAGAAATATGGTCGAGCATAAAAAGTCGTATGAAACTTGCCTATAATGGTAATTAAGACGATCGTATGAAAATTATGAAACGAGCGCAAGCGAGTTTCATAAACATTGCTCGTTTCATAATCATCCTCGCGTCTTAATTACTATCATTGTAGGCTAGTTGCATAGTGTACTTATATACAAGCTCTTTGATCAATCTGCCTTCCGTATGACGTAATAGAATTCGTGTTTTAATTATATAGAGATGACTCCACTGTGTAGCAACATATTTTTCGCTGTACTGTTAAGACGTTACGTTAAGCTAAGCTGTGTCCAGACATTACATAGTTCATAGCTCTTTCTGTTGTGTTTTACGGGCCTTGCTGTCTTTCATTTTATCCTCTCAGGTTGAGGTACTGCCCTTGCCATTGCAGATATGCACCTTCAACCGTTTTACATGTCTTAGTTTTTATTAAAAGCACGTAAAAGTGATTTAACACTGAAAACTCTATTATATGCTTAATTAATATATGGTTTGTCAACAATGGGTCGTTATAACGTATAATTTTGATTCAAAGAGTTGAGTGATTTAGGTAGAAACGACCAATGAGATTTATGTTTTTTTTTGTTTTTGTTTTTTTTTTTTAATTTTACTGCTTGTTGGCTGCCATTTATCAGTATCGTTTACGTCTTCCCGCTTTATATTCAAATCGATTCAGTACCGTATTTCAGTAGAGAGTAGATTGTAGCGAACATGAGTACGTTAGGAATATACTACAGTTTCAGTTCTTGTGTTAAGAGCCGGGAAAAATGTACATATTGTACATTATGACCATAGTTTTACTGTAAGTTCATATTTTTTGTGTCTGTTTATTTTCTTAGTTTTAAATTACTGATATTTTTAAGCGTGTATTTATTTCATTGGTACAATGAGTGATCCTCAAGAAGGACCGTCCACGCCGAAAAGAAAACGTAAAATCAGGAAAGAGTTATCTAATAGTGAGAAATGTTGGCGGAAACAATCATTCCTTGAATCATGATTTGAGGAAACTCATTTTAAAGGCTGGTTGGCTAAATCTAATGATCGCTATAAAGTAAAATGTTTGTTTTGGAAAAAGGAACTATCGGCCTGTAAGAGTGAATTAGACAGACATAGCTCCACGCCCTCGCATAAAAAAATGCATTACAGTTGAAAAATTTCCCCAGAATTACCAGTGTTTTTACAGGAAAGCCATCTGATGACAAAGTAGCTAAATGTTCAGATTACGATGTTTGAAGTGCTATCAAGTAGCTTTCAATGAGTCCTTGAAATGATTGCCCCTCCGACAAGATGTTATAAGTAATTTGACTTTTCTAGATCCAAAAATTGAGTTAGGTGTCAGTAAGACTGTTGAAAGATCTGGTATCACACTTCATTATGTGATAAATGTTAAGATAAAAGTAAACCAAGAATCAGTGTTAACTGAATGGAGTCTTTTACCCAATTATTTTTCTTCTGAAGAGAAAATTGCTTATCTAAATTTGCCGATATTAGAATTTTGGAAGCGAATAGAAGAATGTCACAATTTCAATAATGAATTTTTTTTCTGAGCTGTGGAGGGCATATTTTCAATGGTTAGTGATATAAAAACGAAGAAAAGAAATAAACTATCAGCAAAAAGTGTCGTCTCTAGTGCTGGTGAAACTTGACACGAGCAACATGAACTAAAAGTGTTACAACTATCAAATCATCGACGAAATGTTGACACTGTTGAATGAAAATATATAGCCCACAACAAGGATTCAAGAGACAACAAAATAGCTGGGCTTCTGGTTGTGGAAGAAGAGGGAGAAGAAGAATGTGAAAGGATTATCAATAATATGACGATCTGAGGGTGAGTACTCTGTTGCACTCTGATATTTATTATGAACATTGTCTTGTTCTAATTTATTATTTTAATTTGTTTTTAAAATGTGTAATTTTGTGTTTAGACTATACCACCCCAAGAGGGATTTTTTCTAAATTTGAAGGATTTTTCAACCCATTTGAGGGATTTTCTTTCGTAGAAACCTGGCATAAGTGATCATGGCTTCCTTGATCACGTCATTTTAAACTTACCCGTTAAATATAGTTCGAATATTATCCCAATACTTTGTATTGGTATTGAACGTGACTGTTACAGAGTGACAGTTGAAACAGGTATGAATCCATCATATTGTTGCACAAATGTAAGTATATTATTACTTTGTATTGTATCTAAGTATGAGTTATATGATCTATTCTTCACAAACGGATTTTGACTCGAACCAAGATACAATTTTTTGGAATAAACCGCATCCACACACTTTCCGCCTGCATTCCAATCCATCTCCCCGTTGTGGTGTACGTCTGCTCATAATGGAGAAATCTGTTTCATTCTTAGCACTGTTATATAAATTTCGGAGAATGTGAAGACGTGTTGGGCTTCTGTCGGAAAGGGGAGTTATTGGGTAACAATAGGCATCATTGAACCCATGGAGCTGTCTTCGGAACAAGGGTTGGGAAGTTCATGTAGAGGTCCACTATATTTCTGAATATGACCACAGTCTACTATGTACAGTCTCGAAGCTCAATACGTAGTAAATATGCTAACCACTAGGATCGCTATTATCGCCTCATTACAAACAATGTGAAATAGTACCTGCACAGTCTGTTGTTCCTAGTACCCTCATAAACTCAAGCTTCGTGACTGTGATATGGCTCTTACGGAAGAGATAATGATAGGTTTGTTCCAGCAAGCAATTCAGAACGCCTTCCGAACTAATAGGCCTACCGAACTGTTCTTTCAAGGCCTTCGGAGTTTCTTCTCATATTAAAATTATATTCATCTTCCGAACTTAAGTCGTCATAAAACTTATCACTATCACATTCGAAATCACACATGATCGACTGGTTTTTTTTTATTTTAACTGCCTAGTCTCGAAGGATTTAAACCATAATTTCAGACTAAACTATCTGCGCATGCGTCAACACAGAATTTCCAGTTTCTGCTATTTTTTCACTCTTTACGAACGAGTGCTGAAAGACGTTGGAACAGGGAACTGGGAGTTAAGTATCGATTCACAATCAGTTCTTGTCTTGTTGGAACACATATTGGTCTACTGCGCATGAGCAGGCAGTTCAGAATCGAATTTGAACCGTGATGGAAAAAACGTATAATAGCATTAAACAGGCAACAACAAAAGCCTGTTATCATAGATCCAACTATATGCATGGAGAGAAATCTCAACAGAGTTCATCAGGTTGATCATAAGCCTTGTATTCCCTACTTACCTTTGTGCCATGTATAACGTCCCTCTCTTGAATTGGTCAGTAATAGGTTTACTTTTTGGTACTTGTGGTTCTTTACCAAAATTGAAGGATTCAGAGCCATCGTGGGCCAAGCGGCTTTTATTAAAAACGGAGAAAGGAAGGGTTAAAGTTAAGTGAATACGATAGTTTAATGAAGATTGACATAGGGTGTCGTTTAGTTTTAATGTGTATACTTTTTATTATTTGTTATATTTTTGCATTGAATTATGGTATTAACTTCATTTTTACCCTGTTTTGTACGGTTTTAGTAAATGGCGCTTGGCACACTATGGTTTTTTTTATTTTATTGGGTTATTTTACGACGCTGTATCAACATCTAGGTTATTTAACGTCTGAATGAAATGAAGGTGATAATGCAAGTGAAATGAGTCCGGGGTCCAGCACCGAAAGTTACCCAGCATTTGCTCGTATTGGATTGAGGGAAAACCCCGGAAAAAACCTCAATCAAGTAACTTGTCCCGACCGGGATTCGAACCCGGGCCACCTGGTTTCGCGGCCAGACGTACTGACCGTTACTCCACAGGTGTGGACCCCACTATGGTTCTGAACTCTTCAATTTAAATATTATTTTTTTTAAACTATTATCAATACCACCTTTTTAAATTAAAAAAGAAAATCACGCAATTCTTAAAGATTCCCTGCAGGCTATACAATTTTATTTATACCACTCAGAAGGTTTTTAATTAAGGATAAGCTGTATGTTAATTTTAACTAAAATCTGTTATTTAAAAATTTAATTTTAATGTAATCTTTTGAGATTTGATATTACAATTGATATTGACAGTGCTTAATTATTACAATTTATTTTACAACAATATTCATCTTTAATTCATTATATTATTGCTGTTAATGTCCGGATCCTCGTGGTCATCCTTAAGGCCTGTTACACACTTGAAGAGATCTCGCTAGCGAGAAATGTGTTGCGAGAAAGAGGTGAAGAGCCTTCCTCCACACATTTTGCGAGTTCTCGCTATCATAGATCACACCTCGCTATGATTATCTATGCACTGTCTTCATGCAGAGAGTAATTTTCTGATTATAGTAATCACTCGTTGGGGGAAATATTACAGGTTATGTATTTATATATATTGTAGTACTTAATTATATAATCTGTAAGACTGTCGTACTTTACAAATTATGTACTAATCTGAATCTTCAAATGATGAGGAAATGGAGTTACATGAACATATTTTGTTAATGAAAAGAAAAAGTAATCCAAAAATTGAAGTCAGAATTATCTGGAAATCACATTGTATCTCACAAAGATGAGGGCGATTTTCGGTCACTGATTTCGATTTGGATGGTGATACGTTTAGGCGTCATTTCAGGTTGATTAAACCTCAGTTTTTTCCCATTCATGATATGATAAAAGATTCTTTGCTAGGTATGTTCTGGTTAAAATTATGTAAACTGTTAAGACATATAGATAACATTATTTCAAATGTTATATTCCCAATTAATACTATTAAATCTCATCAGTGTAAACTATAGCCCTATTTATTTTCAGATCATCTGATATTTGTCTCCATATTTCTTCCTTAAGTTTAATGTTTTTATAGTTTTTATCCCATGTGTCATATGATAGGCCTATGTGTGACATCGTACAAGTTCGGTAAGTCTCTGACTGCAATTATCGGCCATCTTTCCTCATTGTCAATAAAAAGAATACAACTATTACTTCTTCATTCTTTCTACATCCAATCGTCATAAAGAGTATAAATGTCAAACATCTTTTATAAATGTGTCAAGAAAATTCGCTGAGCTACCGATTTCAGCGAGAAACTCGCTCGAGGTTTTCGCCTCGAACGAGAATCTCTTCCAGTGTTTGGACGTCTATTTGAATCCATGTTATCAATCTTTGAATTTTCTCGCAACACATTTCTCGCTAGCAAGATCTCTTAAAGTGTGTAACAGGCCTAATTAAGGCCGGACAATTTATTTTTCTTTAAATCTCTCTCCCATTTGAAACTTTTATGCTATGCTATTGTTTCTCATTGTCGTTGAATTGCTAGTACAGCATATGTCGACGGTTAATGTCTTTCTGACAACTTCAGCCTTCAATTCTCCGGTTTTGTAAGGTACCTACTGTAACATCTCTAGAAACAACAAGCTCTTCTGTTCTCGTGTTCGTTTGAGTGTTCTCTGGGGATGTGGAATTATTATTACACATGCTAGCAACTATATCCAAATAGCTGACATATTGCATGTCAATTTAAGTTTATTATTATTTTCTTTTTCAGTCGTGATGGACATGATCAAGATGGAACCTGATATCGACCCTCTGGAAAAAGAAATAAGTTATAAAACAGATATAGAAAGGGGGAATTCTTTATCAGAGGTAATCTAAACTGAGAGCAGTTATTAATTACTGTTTATTTTCTAAATACGTAAAAAAGAAAAAGCAACTTAGAAAAATTCTAGATGCGATGGCCCGCACATGGACAAGGCCGACTATGAGCCCTCGTTCTTGCGGTTGTTATCGTATAAGCCATTTTAAATGTTTTTCATTTACTTCAAAATTTAATACTGTGTCAATAAACTACATATTTCCATAGAAATCAACATTATTATGGCACAAAATAATTAAATACATTTCCATAGCAACCCTTTTTTTAAAATTGTATTTTGGAATACTTGTTACCCAAAAATGAACAAAATAGCCTGTTCGAGAACAAAGTATTTAGTTGACACAGAAACTAGTGGACAAAGAAAAATTGGGAAAAAAAATTATAGACACAATAATTCTTGACAGAAATATTAGTGGACAAATTTTTTGGTGGACGAAACGTTTGCTGGACTAATTTCCTTGGGCAAAATAGCTGTGGACGTGAGATAGTGGACAAATTGTCTCATGGACGTACTGCTGTGGATGTATCGTCCTGAAAGCCTCTAAATATATTGTCGATAGGTTTTATTGTTAGCATAAGATCTGTAAATTCACTGATGTGCTAATAATTTTTAATTCTGAGCATTTAATTGTTTATACAATTAATTTTTATGTTAATGGTGTGAAAAGTTGTTCTTAAATTGTATACAATTTGCTAACATAATGTAATTATATAAAAAAAACAACAAAACGTGCAAATTTCAGCTTTCCTTACTTTATGAGAAACTTAAATAAACGTTTAATAACAACAATAAAATACGTAAAAGAATTTTATCATTGTTGTTATTGATGAAAATATGTTCGGTTTCCTGAGACCCATAGATCATTACTAATGTCTCAGAAAATGATGGTCACTACTAGAGGGCTAGTTTCATCAGCAAGGAGATGTTGCTGCTTAAAACAAGGTACTGGTTTATTTCTTACCTTGCCCAAAGCTTTGAATTACAGATTAAATAGCGAACTTGTCTCGCTGCAGTAATATAAGAAGAGATGTCACAGACCACAGATAATTGTTGCTCAATTTAATATAAGAGAGAAACTCTACTATAATCTGTCCCTGATTATTCTAAAAAAAAAAAAAAAAAAAAAAAACTTCTAATACATTAACTCAATAGACAGTATGTGGTATGTCTTGTAGACCAAATCCTCTATGTGAAGAATTGTGTGTGTGTGTGTGTGTGTGTGTGTGTGTGTAAGTGACAAGAGAGTTCACATACGACATAGGTAAGCAATAGGTTGGCTTAAACTAGATAAGAAAAATTTACATTCACTCCTCTTTCTCTTCGAAATCTTGAACTCTTCTATTCCTTCGTATCTGTCGTCTCGCTTCACTTACCTTTCTTCCGACCATAATCTGAACACACGCTCTCGTCATGAAACAATACTAACAATACCATCCCATCGCACCTCGCCATACTCATCCTCTTTCACAATAGCCCTGCCAAGACTCTGGAATTCGCTACCTGCTAGCATCAGGGACTGTCGAAATAAAATTGAATTCAAACACAAACTTACTAGGCACTTGGTCAGTAATTGATTTCTTGTAAATAGTTTCCTTAATCTATCACATAATATTTCAATATCCAGTAAGTATACAGTTTTGTTCTAGGTTTAATTTGTAATTCAGTAATTCTTTGTTTTTCTATGATAAATTATCTAGCTTTAATTAGTCAGGTAATCTTTTCGTACTTCGATTTTTATTGTAATTGTATTGTAAATTTAATACTAATTGTAATGTTATTTGTAATTGTAATTGTAAATTTAATACTAATTGTAATTTTATTCTTCACATTACAGTTGGAATCTCCTGGTAAAGGGGCAGAGAAGGCCTGACGGCCTTATCTCTACCAGGTTAAATAAATAAATACTAATACTACTAATACATTTCACATACTGCGCATTTGGAATACGTCATTTGACATACTAGATATTTCACATACGCCATTTTTCACATGTCAGTTAACATAATACACATTTCGCATATAGAGTAATTTACATATTTTATTAGTGATTAAAAACATTGAATTTCTAACCCGAATACATTTACTAAAACTTATAAAGTGAAGTTGTAACCCAAAGACATTAGATATTGTAGTACTCGGTTACCATTTTTGTACTCTTGGTACGTCCTCACTATATTCTGCACCCTACGGTTAAGTGTAGCATACTTCTTTCGAAGTTGCGGACGGAGTTTCCTTCCTGCATCCAATTCTCTCATCATGGTTTAAGTGTCCTCTTGCTCCTTATTCATTTCTCGTATGTGTGAATAGAGTGATGGGTGCGCTTTTCCTACAAGCAACTGAAAGGGATTGTGTCAGGCTTAAGTGAGGTGGTTAGTCCTTGGTTCATTGCGAAGCACTGAGTCATACTGATTCCACCACGAATGAGGGTATCACACTCTGACTGCTGGTAGGCTTATCAGCCGCTGTCCTTGTCTTCGAGCTGGCGTACCACAAATGTAAAAATTGGCGAAATAATCTCCCAATCCCTAAGCCAGTGATGTCAAAGCAAGTTCATTTTTCTGACCTTGACGTCGTGCGCGGGCATTAAGCACTAGGTGTGCTAGAGGGAATAAGCAGCCTGTTGGATTAAGAAAACAGTGGTGCACAAAATTCAAACGGAACGTGAAATTTTATGTCGTTATTTTTATATGGCTTCTTTCTGTTTGTTATTTTCTATATTGTCTGTAAAACAAAAGTACTAACACCTATTTCTTAGCCTAATATTGCAGTTGTGTTTTAAACGTTAATAACATAATAAAGAGTAAAGAAGGAATATTCACACAAATTCCACAATAACTACAATTATACTGTACTAAGTGAATTAAACACATCATTCATAAAGAAAGTGTTATCCCAAAGAAAGACACTGAATATGACATGATAAGTTGAAATTGATATTGATGGTATCTTTAACCTTATAAAAGTAATCAAAACAATATTATAGTACAAAGCAAAGTTGTTTAAGTATATGTTTTAACTGTAACTAATATTACATAATAAAACTCTTATCGCATTATGCTTTTAGGCGATATTGGTGCGCAACTTTCTCTTATCAGAATATTCAATTATCTCGAAATCTGCTGAAGCTATAGAGCTGGCGTTTTACCAATACATAGGCTCTTATCTTTTGTTTGTGATGTAACAGTATTTGCTTTGTTAATTCATTTCCTTACAAACATGTTCCATGCGAATATTTTCAAGCATTTTAACACACTATCTTCAGTAATACCTATTTGCGATATATTAGATTTACGAAAACATTGTTTTAGTACCTGTAAGGCTACTAAACAAACATATCTGAAAATTTCGCTTTTCTGTAAAAAAGTTGAGAAAATATTCCTTTTGAATAAAAAAGCAAACTTGTGAAAGAAGAACATTAAAATTAAAACTTACATTCTTATAATGCACTTATACTTCTAAGACAAATCTAAAAATTACCATGGATATAGTTTTAATAAGTTCTCTTCTCTTTATCCTTTGAATCAGTGCTGGCCATCCCTGTATATAGCTCGACCAAGCGGCATATACTACCTCTTACGTCTGTCTCTTTCCTTTGCGCTGTAAAGCACTCAGGCTCTCCTGGGCTCTAAAGCGCGCGCTTGCTCCTATGGGCAAGCCCTAAGCAATGATTTGGAGTTGTCGCATACAATTCTTCAAAAGTGCTTACAACATCTTCGTCCAGAACAAATACTAAACAAAGGATTTGATGCATTACATCCTTCACTTTGCGCTATAGGGGCAAATCTCCTTACTGCTTGAATGGTATGAATGTTATTATCGATATGTATTGTTGTTATAATCGATATAAAATATGTTGCCAACTTCTAAATTAACAGTCAGTTTTATATTGTTTACTTATAGCCTACTTCAAAATGGAAATAACAGCAGTAATAATAAAATTTATTTACCCTGAACCAAAAATAAATTAGGCCTACAGACTGACTAAAATCACATCAGTAATAACAAACTGTTTAAATTCTTTTTATTTATTTTTTAATTTGATAGTACTTAATGCTTATCGAATATCGAATACTAACAACGCTAATCGAACCATTACTTTCGCTTACCTTTTTTTTTGTGTATAATGTGTGATGATGACCCCTATAATGCATCTGTTTTCATGACCCCTATAATGCGATTGTTTTCTTCGGTATAATCAGGTTCTAGTCCTTCTGTTTGAACTTTCCTAGATACATTGCTTGGCGCAGATGGAAAAAAAAAAAAAAAAAAAACTTAATCTCGTTGTAGCATGTGAGAATGCAATATGATGCGCATTAATAATGTCTACGTAACTCCATCGCCACGGAAACGGCAACAAATAGATATAAAAATGGTATATGAAATACGTATATCACCACGGAAATGGCAACAAATAGATATAAAAATGGTATATGAAATACGTATATCATCACGGAAATGACGAGATATAAAAATGGCGTATGAAATTATATGTAGGTGAATTTGTGTATGTAAAAATATGTATGCGAAATGGATTATGCCAAATGTCAGGTTGTATACTGAATGACAGTGTGTCAATAGACAGTTTGTGAAATGTCTTGTAGACCAAATCCTGTATGTGAAGAGCCGTGTAATCATTTCACACTTCCCGGCATACATTTTCTGTAATAACGTATGTTATTGAGAAGTGAAATGTATTTGTATGTGGAAATATAAAAGCAGTAATCATGTACTTTAACATAACAGTATCATATTACAGAGCTGTTCTTTTATGTGCTGCATTACGAGGTATTTCACTCTGTAGTGAGTACACGTGCGTTCGTTGGTGTGACGATTTAATAATAATGGAGTGGAGAGAGATTGAAATAAGTAGTCACAAGTTCTTAGTGATACTCTGTATATTACATGTTTCATAATTATTATGTTTCGTGTCATGCAGGAAGGAAATGTATTCGATCTACACGCGACTGAAATAAAGATGGAAACTATGGATCACAACTATGATCTGAAAACAGAGATGACATTTGAGGAAACTCCTGTGCCAATTGACTTTCCCATTGTGAAAAGTGAAGCTGAGGTGAGTGTAGTTAACGAAGAGTTGTTGGTTGGTAGTTCAGACTTTCTTATTTATTGGCTGACGTGGCTTCTATGTTCATTTGACGAGGGATACGAATTGTGCTGTCTTGCTACCATTTCTTCATCATCCATCTTCAATTTTCTCCATCCGATTTTGTTTGTAGACATTGCGATACTGAATGTTCACTAAATCACATCCATTTTGAATTTTTTTAAATTCCGGTAACAATATTTACCACGTGCACTACAGCTTTAATTGGTGGTCTAGTATAGAGTGGGGGTCAGTCTCAATCCAGTGATAGGGGAGTAAGCTTGTGGCTTGTGCATGGTGTAGGAAATGCAATTAATTATGTTTTTTGTACAGTAGATCATCGATTTTCCGAAACAATTAGGGACGGGGGATAACTGATTTTTCCGGTAAACAAATTGTACCGGTGTCATAGGAGCAGTATGAGACAAAGAAACACTGATATTAAACACAAAACTGTACATAGAGTATATATTTTGTATCACACGTCTTACAAATAACACAGAGAACTGACTAGCCTAGTTTGACAAGTTCAGAATGGTCAATAAATTAGCCTACAGTTTAGTAAAAGAAGTCCAATCTTCTTTTTTGCTTCAGAGCTGAGACTCGTTTTTTTGCCGCTAAATCTCGCAAATAGCGCTAGCAAAACTTCTACATGGCGTGCGCGCAAATTTGAATTTGCCGACTGGAACTCTTTCGGTTAACCGATGTTTCGGTTGATCAGTATTCAGATAATCGATGCTCTACTGTAGTTCTTTTTAAATTCCATTGATTGATGATTGATGTTTATGATTCGAGGGTCATTCTTATTTACTCTTCCAGGTAACTTATTCTTTGCAATTCATACTTAAAATGGGATATCGCTTACAAAATGCCATAATATTTTGTCTTTGTTCTTTTTAAATTGCTTTGCTTTTCTCAGCGACAGTGTTTGACGTATTATTGGGTTTAGTAGGATTTAAAATCAAATCTACAACATACAGGGTGATTTACGAAGATTGTGCATTAGCCTAGGACAATCATGTCATCTGATGCCCATAGGTGCAAGCTCGCGCTTTAGAGATCAGGAGAGCCTGAGGAAATAGACAGACGAGTGGGGTAGTATATGCCACTTGGTCGAGCTAATATATAGGGATGGCCAGCACTAATTCAGTGGATAAAGGGGAGAGAACTTATTAAAACTGTATCCATGTTGATTTTTAGATTTGTCTGAGAAGTGCATTATAAGAATGTAAGTTTTAATTTTAATGCTCATTTTTCACAAGTGTGCTTTTTATTCAAAAGGAATATTTTTTCAACTTTTTATACAGAAAATGAAATTTTCGGATATCTTTATTTAGTAGCCTTACAGGTACTGAAACAATATTTTCGTAAATCTAATATATTGTATATACGTATTATTAAAGATAGTGTATTGAAAATTTTGAAAGTATTCGCATAGGAAATACTTTTAAGGAAATGAATTAACAAAGCAACTACTGTTACATCATAAACAGTGGCCCTTATTTTTCAGCATTCTAAAAGTTTAGCTCCCACCCCTCTATCTTGTTCCAATCAACAAAAAAACGATCTGTGCAAATTTTCAGCTCAATCGGACAACTGCAAGGCAACCCTCATCGACCATGAAGTTTTGAAATTTTAGCCTGGAAAATATTTTTTCTAATATTATTAGATAAACCTTTATAATAATAATAAAATAATAATAATAATAATAATAATAATAATAATAATAGCCTATTATTATTATTATTTGTGCTTCATTCACTTATTTTATAACTAAACATGATCTTGTTGATGAATAATTTTTCAGTTATTGATTCAGAACTGTCTGTGCTGACCTGCTGACTGCTCGTGTAAAGTGACTTTCAAGACTTTTTTTCCTAGAGTTGTAAAATGGCATCAACATCTTCACGTAGTTCGTCACAGTAGTTAAGACAATACTTTTATGTCTCTTTTGTTGGCTACATCTCCAATCAAATAATCGGAGCCAAACTACCTTCAAACCGGCAAGTTCTAAGTGGTTTCTTCTACAATGTACAAGTTGTAAATCTTACAACAAAGGAAAGTGTAGCATTGGAGATTCAAGAAGTTTTAATCTTTTGGTAAAAAGCACGAATTCGTACTAGAAAAAGTGACCACTGTGTTCATAAGTTATTCAAACTCTATGATGATTGAAAAGGTTTATAGAAATATTTGAGTAGAACTGCAGGCAAGGGAAAAGAAAAAAGAGATATTTTGTGAAAATTATGGACTATCTCTTTGACATAGTTCATTCAGAGCTTTGGGACAGATGAAAAATGAAGAGGATAAGAATTTTTAACTATGATTTTTCTTGGCAGCGTTCCAAAGAACGGGATATTGTTTCATATACTAGGAGCTGGAAGTCATGCTAGGTGAATGACAAAAGCAATTTTTGCATTCAAGATATACTTGTTTCAAGATCAATTTCAGTTACCTCATAAGGAGAAGAGCTCTTTAAGAAGAATATGTATTTTTCTTGCTCGAGTGTAGGCTATGTTCGAGCCTGGTTTCTGTCAGAAGCAATTAAAGCACCTTATCATGATTTCCTATTCATGCGTGAACTGATAAATTATCAGGATATTGATCCAGAAATCAGTAAGGCTGCTCAAATAAATCTTCTAACCATCTCTGGTACTTAGTTCCCGAAACTGTGGTTCTATCCTTATTTGATGACTATGTTCCAACAGCGGTTAAAGCAAATATGGCTCAAGTTATACTGGAAGCAAACGAAGGTGAAGAAGAAAAAGAAGATGAAAATCAGCTGAAGAGCTACATTCTGGAACAGAAAGATTTTTCTTCCTTTACAAATCTTGAGTTTTCGTCTTTTGTAACTCCTGGTACTAAAATTTTCTTCACGAGATTTTCTATCAGCACCGATTTCCTCAACAAAGACCCTTCTACTTGGAAGGATGGTTCTGTTTACAAAAGTGGAATTTAAAAAACTTTAGAAGATAGTTGTTATGAAGGACGTTGCAGAAAAAGAAGTCAAATTTATTCAGGATTACAATAATATTCTCACAAAAGATGAAACTGAGAAACAATTTGTTTTACAGATTTTTACCAGAGACTGTAAAAAATATCCAACTGCTACTAAATCCTCCCTTAGGAAAAAATAATGTTCCATGTTCGTTCATATACATAGTGTTTTGATTCTATAGAAATTATTGTTGTAAATAAAAATGTGTTTCGCTTATAGAAGTTGTGTGCGTTACTAAAAAAAAACCTTATATTTCTTAAATTTTTCATTATATTTTCAGGGATTTTTTAAATTAATTTTTGAGAAATTTCGTTCAGAATATTTTTAAACAATTGCTGGGGCCGCTAGAATGTCCACATAAATTTCTCTAAGAAGGAAAAAAGAAATGGTCGAGATAGAGAAGAGTATACTGCTTTTGTATGGAATTAATCGTTGCGTATACTATGTTCCAACTTCAAAGCATTTGAGGGTCGCCAAGCAGTTGTCCGATTGAGCTGTAAATTTGCACAGATTATTTTTTTGTCAATTGGAACAAGATAAGGGGGTGGGAGTAGCACAATTTTAACTTTCGGAAAATTACCTATAGCTAAGGGCCACCCTAGTGCCCATGTGTTGGTAACACGTCAGCTCTATAGCTTCAGCAGAATTCGAGAAAATAAGTTAATATTCTGATGATACGAAGTTGCGCACCAATATTACCTTAATGCGAATGCGATAAGAGTTTTGTTCTGTAATATTATATACAGTTAAAACATACGTAGGTAACTTTTCTTTCTACTATAATATTGTTTTAATTAGTTTATTGATTACTTTTATAAGGCTAAAGATATCATCAAGATCAATTCCAACTTATGTCATACTCAGTCTCTCTCTTTGGGATGTCACTTTCTTTATGAATGATGTGTTTCATTAACTTAGTATAGTATAGTTGTAGCACTGTGGAATTTATGTCAATATTCCTTCTTAATTCTTTATTATGTTATTAACATTTAAAACACAACTGCAAGATTAAGAAATTGGTGTTAGTACATTTGTTGTACAGACAATATGTATATAATCTCAAACAGAAAGAAGCCATATAAAAATAACGACAAAATTTCACGTTCCATTTGAAGTTTGTGCACCACTGTTTTCTTAATCCAACAGGCTGCTTATTCTTATACATAATTCTTTCTCCTTCTGTACCTAGCGCTTGATGCCCTTGCACGACGTTAAAGTCAGAAAAATGCTGTTGCTTTGACATCACTGCTCTAGGATGTGATTTCTGGCATCATTCTGATTAAAAATGTTCATATAAACAATTATTAGAACAATGGTACTGGGTGTATTATAAATTCATTAAAGAACGTTCAAGTTATTACCCACCTGAAAAGTCTATTAAAGCTGGTTTTCAAAGATCCCACCTTGTACAGCAATACACATACCCACTGTGGCCGCCACAGTCCTTAACTTCCGTTGTTTGCCACGAATCTCCTCGAATGCTAGCAGGATACGTTGCACCAATTCTTCTCGCGTGTTCACTCTTACACTGTACACAACGTCTTTAAACCATCCCCACAAATAATAGTGTAATTGGGTGAAATCAGGACCTCTAGCTGGGCAAGGAAAACGACTGCTACGACCTATCCAATGTCCTGGGAATCTGTCATTTAAATAATTCACTACTTCGCTTGAAAAGTGAGGGAGCACGCCATGTTGCTGGAAATACATTAGTCCTCATGTATGCAATGGTATTTCCTACAATTATGGAGGTAATTGCTCTCGCAAAAATTGCAGATACCTTTTGTCCGTAAGACGACCCTCGAAAATGTATGGACCAATTAAATTATTGTTAATGAAACCACACCACACATTGCAACTGAAGCAATGCTAGACATTACACACCACCATCTCATGGGGATTTTTCTCCGACCAAACCTGTGAATTATGCATATTGAAAACTCCATTGCGGGTAAACTGAGCTTCGTTACTAAATAAAATTAACCGATGCAACTCAAGATCACCATTTATTCACGCTCAAAATTACATTTGTCTAGAATAGTTCTCTGGGTGAAGATGTTTAACTCGCTGCAAATGATAGGGGTATATAGATATGCTCCTGGTACCCGTGCTTGGGCTTCGTTGTACCATATGGAGAATATTTTCGCGTTCTGCTTCATTCTCGGCAACGCACACTCATATGCATTCGCAACACAGGGGACTGAACCAGTATCCCTCAGTGACTGAAACACCACGTGAAGGTATTCTACGATCCGGAAATCTTCGATATTCGTCCACAGAATTATTAGCATTCCCGTCACAAAAGCCATAAACATAAATCATATCTGCGTACTCGATATTGGAAAAATGAAATGGCATTTTTGTTAACACACACGAACTGAATGACAGACAATAACAAACTACGACAGTGATCTTGCTTTTGCCTGCCTGTGTGTAAGCGATGTTGTGTGAATTATCTCTATCCCTGATCCCTGATGTCACGAGATGCAGTGTCGTCTATATCAGCTGTACTGTAATGTTCACAGCACAGGTGATGTCCAGAGAGAGAGAAGTTCACAAGATTGCATGTTACGGTAGAAAGAAAAGTGATTTTATCCAAAACTATTCAAAATCGAATATACAGTGTGGTTCACGAAAATTGTGGAATATTCTAGGATGTGATTTCTAATATCATTCTGATGAAAAAAGTTCATATTATACATGTGTCTGATTTTCAATAGTTCCGGATAAAATTACGTTTCTTTCTTCCGTAACACGCATTCTTGTGAATTCACTCTCTTTGGATGTCTGGAGCTTTAGGTGTTACAGTACAGCTGACAGCAGCGACACAAGGTCTCGTGACATCAGGGTCAAGGTTAGAGATAATTCAACACCGGTCCAACGTATCTACCAAGCTTCCGAACAACGGAAGTTACGGAATGAGGCGCGCGCAGTTCACACTCAGGCGGCTACATTTTCACCTGCAGAATGTGAGATCTTTGAAAACCTGCTTTAATACAGATTTTTCAGGTGAGTAATAATGTGAATGGTCTTTAATGAATTTATAATACACCCAGTACCATTGTTGTAAATAATTTAAATGATTAAACCTTAATAATATCTACATTTATGTCCACGCCTGTGGAGTAACGGTTAGCACGTCTAGCTGCGAAACCAGGTGGCCCGGGTTCGATTCCCGGTCGGGACAAGTTACCTGGTTGAGGTTTTTGAACTTTTTCCCTCACCCAATATGAGCAAATGCTGGGTAACTTTCGGTGTTGGACCCTTCGGACTCATTTCACCGGCATTATCACCTTCATCTCATTCAGACGCTAAATAACCAAAGCTGTTGATAAAGCGTCGTAAAATAACCTACTAAAATAAAAAAAAATAAATCTACGTTTATGTCTGACGTGCATAAGGACGTTACTCAATTTAAAAAATATGACATGTTTATATAAACTTTTTTCATCACAATAATCTCAGAAATCACATTCTAGAGCAGGCGTCTCAAGGCCATCGCATAAAGGTTGTTACAGAGACAAATGTAGATAGCGTAGTCAGCTGAAGAGATAAGCGCAATCTTCGTGATCACCCTGATCGCTGATTATGTTACAAACATGAGTGAGCTAAGTTGCAACAGTTGCTAGAGAAATGCCACAAAGCTGCACTTTTCACCCTGGTAATGTCACAATAGACTTGTTTTCACAATGAAGAATTTCTTAAGTAGTTTGCAATAATAATAATAATAATAAATTTATTTTCTAATTATATATCAATAAGTAAAAGAAGACATCTGAAGCATGAAGAACCATGCATTTTACACAATTATTTAAATCACAAGGAACTGACCACCCTACCCCATTATCTCCTGGCCTAGTTACCTCATCACAATGATCCTTGTTGGTATCACTTGTGAGGTTCAGACGTGCCTTCGGACAATTGATTTAAACAACAGCAATACTTCATTTCTAGTAAATGGTTTTGATATCTTTCTTTTCTTTTAAGTTTATACTATATTTAATAAAATAAAATTCACTTAAATAATAATAATAATAATAATAATAATAATAATAATAATAATAATAATCACAATAATAATAATAATAATAGTAATAATAATAATAATAGTTAAATAATATGTTTCATAATGTTTTCAGTAATTAAAAATAACCAAAACATCTTAGAAATTCACAAACAATTACTTTAAATTAGAACTATTCAAATCTTAAATCTGGTTTCAAATTCTTTCTTCAAGTCCTTCAGTACTTCATTATATTTGTTACACTGGTCTTGATTCAAATTAGGTAACAATAAATTTTAGATTAATAAAGTGGTAACAGTTATCCACTGAAACTTGATCTCAGAAATCACATTCCTACGAAATTGTTTTATTTCTTCAATCATTTGCGGTAATAAATGACATTCTTTCTTCGGAGATGGACATAGCATCGTAGCGGTTGCAGATGTTTATTCAAACGTCGCGGTCAATGACGTCATCCGGAGATACACGAACTGGTCCCGCATCTTGTTCCACTCTTACATTAAAAAATAGAAAGCCGTGTATTGATTCTTCAACTATTACTTCCCTATACCTTCGTCTAACCTAATCTTTTCAGGAGGAGGCACATGAGTTAAATAAAGTGGAAGAGGAGGTCAAACTGGAAGTAACAGCAAAAGAGGATGAAGTCTTTACTGAGAGGTGAGTGAAGTGTATGAGGCTTTTCTTCGCTGTTGATGTCACTGCTTCATTGATATAATAATGACGGATACAAATTCTGTAATTAATTTAAATATGACTTTTATTCAAATCAACGCTTCAGTATTAACTGAAAATTTCTACCTGTGAGCATGTCTTTATCTCTCTCTATGTGTTTTTTTCTCTCTTGTACGGACGAGGAACCCGAAGGCTTATACTGCAGCCTGAGGCTTATTGTGCTTACCACTCCTATTCTGTGAATGACTGGGTAGCCGAACGGCCACGCTCTTATATGAGTACAACACACTGCACCCTGAACTTAACCCAGGCTATTGTATGGATGATGATATGTGAATTAATGATGGCGATATGAGTCCGAGGTCCAATACCTAGTCTTCGTCCATTTATCTCTCTCTGTGTGTGTTTGTCTACTGCCTTCTTTCTTTATAATATTTTTTCTGATATAAGGAATAATATTCATGCATTATGTAATATAATATATATAATCCTGTTTCAGGCAAATAAAGCGATAGGTTTGGAATTAAACCCCAAAAAAGACAAAGAATATGATTACGTCTCGTGATCAGAATACTATATGAAATGGAAATATAAAAATTGGATATTTATTCTTCGAAGAGGTGGAAAAGTTCAAATATCTTGGAGCAACAGTAACAAATATAAATGACACTCGCAAGGAAATTAAACGCAGAATAAATATGGGAAAAGCTTTTGTCATCTAGTCAGCTGTCAAAAAATCTGAAAGTTACAATTTATAAAACAGTTATATTACCGGTTGTTCTGTATGGTTGTGAAACTTGGACTCTCACTTTAGAGAGGAAGAGAGATTAAGGGTGTTTGAGAATAAGGTTCTTAGGAAAATATTTGGGGCTAAGAGGGATGAAGTTACAGGTGAATGGAGTAAAGTTACACAACGTAAAACTGCACACATTGTATTCTTCACCTGACATAATTAAGAACATTAAGTCCAGACGTTTGAGGTGGGCAGGACATGTATCACTTCACTCCATTCTACAATCTAGCCAACATAAATTCTTATAAAAACAATAACGATATCCTATAATCAAGTAAACCCAATTTTGCCGCCTATAGGCACATGCGCATCTGCTCTCCCCGATCTCCATTTCTCTTTTAGTAATGTCTGCATCTCGCTCCCCTGAGCTGTTTTCTGTCCTCACTCATGACATGTCAATTTAATGAAAACATAAAGAAAAATCTTCAGTACTGCATAAGGTGATACTTATACCTTATAACAAGGAATAATTGTAGTAATTATTATTTATTTATCACTCGTAATGCCGTAATAATATTTGATTGGCTTGGAGCATGAGGGGAGTACGTTACACTAAACTTAGCACGCGCAACATTAAAATCGCGTTGCTGCGTATGTTGTATCCTAAATAATGCAAATGGTATATGTGTCAATATTCAGCAGTAATAATTAACCATTGTCGTAGAATATTTCGCCATTACAAATGATTTTTAATCATACTCTGTCCCTCGAAAGTATTGAATAACACTACTGATTGTCTTAAGGCAAGACAAACTAACAACTATACTATTTTAATGATAATGATTTATTTATTTATTATTAATATTTGTGTGCTGAACAACAGCCAGAGACCAATTATAATTCAGCACAATACACAAACAGAAGATACAAAGGTGAAAAAATAAAGTAATATCTTAAATCAAGAAATCATACATAAATAAAATTGAGAACAAGGGCAGTAAATTAAAAAAAAAAACGAAACTATACTTTAAAAGGATCTATATTGTGCCGATGCAAATTGGCATATTTTATTCATCTACAGACTGGAGAAGGTGATTTAGAATTTCTGTTGTAAAAAAAATTTTGAAACCTTAAACCCTTTGTAGGAATACGAAGGCTGATATTGTTTATGATAGACTCACAATCAATATCACCCTTGATAACTTTGAAAAAAATAAAATAAAAAAATTAATAATAATAATAATAATAATAATAATAATAATGATGATGATGATAATAATGTCTGAAAGTAGAAGTACACCAGTAGATCACTTTCAGCAATTAAAACGAATTAGGGGGAACGAAATCTGAAGAAAAAACACGGAACTGAAAACAATCAACTTGCCAAAGTAACTGAACCAGATAAAGAATGTTGTTTGAGAGCAAAATTTTTAATTGAACAAACCCAGACTTTCGGGAAACAAAATTGTAAATTTCATTAAATCACACTGAAAATATGCACACTGTTATTTAACAAGTCATCGATAAATCTCGAATAAGATTGCAATATGCTTGGCATGTTTATAATCTTCGTATTCGATCAGTAATGCAAAATTAATCAAAGAATTTTTACGATACACAGTGCTCAGTAATGGAACTATTCATCATTAATAGAACTGCAAAGCGAACCTAGTGGCATAAATTGTCATGACGCTCAGAGACCCACTCTTGATCGTGGAATGCGCCACGCCAGCTTTTATATAATCTCGAAAGCAACGGAATATAGTTACGAGTTTTACAACCAACATGTCGATTCTATTTTGTTCATATAGTTTGGTATGAGACTGACTAGTGACGATTCTAGTCATCGCTGCTGTACAGTCTGCATTATCATTTTGTTCTGTAGACTTTTTATACAAAGATCTTTAATTAGAGTAGATTTATATACATCGAAATATGTTTCAACGTTAGTTATTAGTTACTAAGTGTAATAAAATATTGTCTCTAATAAATTTTTTTTCTGTGATTTATTGTTCTTTCTTCCTTATTAATCGAACTCAAATCAGGTATTCTTCACAGGATTGGAGAGCCAGCATACTATGACAGTATTACAGAAGACGAGTGTCCGCAGACGGAAGAAAAGACATTCAAATGTGACGTTTGTGAAAAGTGGTTTTTCGATTCGGCACAGCTCAAAAGCCATGCTCTTCTACACACGTCCAAAAGACCGTTCATTTGTGACGTTTGTGGAAAGGATTGTTTAAAGTTGGATCATCTCAAAAGACATGAACGCGTACATACAGGGGAGAAGCCTTTCGTTTGTGATAAATGTGGAAAGAAATTTTCGCAATCTACTCATCTTAGGAAGCATGAACGTCATCACACAGGCGAGAAGGCATTCACTTGTGACATCTGTGGAAAGAAATTTTCGGAGTCTGGTAATCTGAAAAGGCATGCACTCGTGCACACAGGGGAGAAAGCGTTCGGTTGTGATATTTGTGGAAAGAAATTTTCGGAATCTGGTAGCCTAAAAAAACATTCACTTATACATAGTGGCCAGAAGCCATTCGGTTGTGATTTATGTGAAAAGAAATTTTCTACATCTAGTGATGTGAAAAAGCATGCACGTGTGCATACTGGCGAGAAGCCATTCAGTTGCGGAATATGCGGAAAGAAATTTTCGGAATCTAGTAATAGGATAAAGCATGAACGCTTACATACAAGCGATAAGACATGAAGCGTGCAATTTTGTGGATGTAAAATCCTATTATTAAAAAACAAACGTATTGTGCCATCTTTTTCGGTAACGTGTGGGCATTAGCACTGGATGGATTATTTCTACTTCGAGTAGTGAGTTGTTTTTTTTTATTTTTTAATTAGATAGTAACTCTATAATTAAATCAGTAATTTATAAAAGGATTTTATTCAATTTCTTTTTCCTAAAATCTATTTAGGACGCTATTATGTTCTCACTTGAATACGCCTTTCTGATGATGGGCATTATTCCATGTATTTTATTCCGATCTACGAATGCTTCACAATATTCACAGCACTTCTCAGAGGGCCCTAATCCTGCAGTAAGGCGATTTTTATGGTGATGTGATTTCTGTTGTAATTTTGGAATAAAGCCTCGCTATACTTCGGCAGGTCTTCGTACACAACTTCTTTCTTTGTCTTGTTTTATCTCCGCCATAACCGACTCAACAAGCCAACGAGATGTAGGGGATGACATATCTCTCACAATACAGGACCATCGTGGAGATGTTACAGGACAAGTAACACCTACCGAGTCCTGTGGCATAGAGATAAATTTCACCCCATGTCAGGAATGGAACCACGGACTGTCTAGTTGGGAAGCACACGTCGTCGTAAGTGCGGACCCTACACTTCTTTCTTGTGAAAATTTATTTCTAGCTACTTTCACAACGCGACTTCTTAAAAGTATTATTTTATTCTATTTTTACAGCAAAGTGCTGGCTGGCACTTTCTCTTAATTTGCAGTTAGCTTATCGAAACAATTTTGAAATTACTGATGAGTGTGATTAACTAGCAATTTATTAAAGGAATGTGTTAATTCATTTACAGCTGTTGAAAGGATTGCGACTGGATAGGCATAACATTTTCCCGTTACTAATTAAACTACATCATAGCGAACTAGTATTTACTATTTAGCTGTAGTTATAGTCATTTTTAGAATACCCTCAGATCGCTTTAATGTGTATTTTCTATTTGATATATTACATTTAGGACACTGCAGTCCAAGTTTCCAATAATGTTTTAATTACCGTCACAAATGTTTGATGAAATAGTTAATTTTGGCGAACTAATGTACAGTGAAACCTGTCTAAAGCGGTCATCTGAAGTTACCTGGAAAAATGGCCGTTTTATCAGGTGGCCGCTTGATTAAGGTTGCGGTTTTTTATGAATCAGCATGAAAGTACTGAATATCATTAACTTTTTAGTACTGTGCGCGTACGACAATCGTGCATATTAATGTCAGCCTCTTCCATTCTTGCAACTAGTGTTTTCAAAACTCGCTTGCGGTACCTCAGTTTAAATGACTGGCTAATACCTTGATCAAGGAGCTAGAGGTGTGACGTCGTATTTGGGGGAAGAAACACCATTTCACGGATCACTTTGCGATTTTGTCGTTTAATCTTGGAATTGAAATCGCATAGCTAATTCTCAAACAATGATGATGTCATCCAAGCTTTAATGTTGGCATTCCACTTCACCCCCTGTAAGCCCATGTCAGCATTTTTCAAACATCTCGGTTTCAATGATTTCCCTATCATTAAGAGTGCTTCTTTTTTTCCTGCAGCATTAAAACAAAAGAGCAGGGTTATTCTGTCTTTTGCAAACTTCCCACTCCCTTTACACTCCTTTTTCTTAAAACTTAAAGTTTTGTTAAGGAGGGCCCTGAAAAAGAAACCTGTTTCGTCAACATTGTAAATGTGTCTGAGTTCATATTCCGCAAGAATTGAAGGCAGTCTTTTTTTTTCTTTCCCATTCTTCAGTAACATTGGTTGCAATGTCACCTCCTTTACCAGACACAGAACGAAATGCAATGTTATGCCGTTTTCTAAAGCACTCTAACCACCCATTACTAGCAACAAAATTGCTTACATTGAGTTCTTCAGCAATTTCAAGAGCTTTCTCTTGAATCATAGGCCCACTTACTGTAATATCTTCGCCCTCGCACACTTGAACCATTCGTAAACGAAATCATTCACATTACTAAACACAGATTCGCTCTTCTTTTTTGGCCACCATGCATATTTTCCTCCCAGTCGTTTAATATTTCATCTTAATTATACCGTTTATTTGTATCCTTCCACATTTGAATATTCCTGCAATTTTTCTCGCAGATGGTCCCTTCTTACTTTCTTCAATCATTTTTCGTCTCACCTCTAACCACCACTCTAGATTTATTGTTACACATGATTTCTCTCTCAAATTAACTTCACAGTTCCTCTGAATCAACTGAATGAAAAGAAAAATTCGTAAAAGCTGGTCCAATTAGAAAAAGATGGAAAGAGGAGAAAAAGATATATAAAAAATTCGAATAGTTAACTACTGACCTAAAACATACTGTGACATTGTCGATAGAAAACGTCCGTGTTCCAATCCTTTAAAAACGAGTAAGAATTTATAGCTGTGCAGGGTCGGAGTGGAAAGTGACAAAAGAGTCATACAACACTAACCAACTAACCGCAAGATATGGAGGGTGTACTGTTGTACACTTAGCTAGTGATATTGCTCTCTGTCCTCTAACCATCGAAAAAAAAGGTCAGACAGTACCCGTGAAAATTTTTTTCTTGGACAGTGACTTTTATATTCAGGTTCCATTGCAAACAGACCCCTGCCGCTGGCCGGTGCATGAGGTGGCCGCTAAATAAAGAGAGAATTTGTATTGATCTTATGGCAAATCCAATTGGTTCCAGAGAAAATTGGCCTTTTGGCCAGGAGGCCGTTTAAATGAAGTGACCGCAAAGGGAGATTTCACTGTACGTAGTAATTTACTAAGGGTCTTAGAAATCTTTTAAATCTTATTTCCCTTCTGATTTTGTTGTCAGAAATATGCAATGTGAATTCCTCCCCCTTTCTTGCAATATGTCATTTCGGTTAATGTTTGAATTTCGGCATTTCTCGTGTGATTTAACCGTTCGTTTTCCTTAAATAGCGCTTTTTTTTTTTTTTTGTAAAAAAATAAGCAAGTAAATGGGATGGCTGTTACCACATACAGCTAAAACGGTTTCTGAGGCTAATATAACTGAGGCAACACCATTATGATTCACCGGTGAGTAATATGTTTTCTTTATCAATAGTAGCAGTAGCAGGGCAATCTCTTCTCTACCCTCTACCTCTATCTGAACGTGTTTGTGGACAGCGTGTGGACTGTTAGAAGTGAAGTGGGTGAAATTCTTTACAGGGCCGGATTTACCAGTCACTAACAATACACATACAGAGTGTTTCAAAAATACTGGGCATAATTTCAGGTATGTATATCCCACATGTAGACAATCAAAATAGTTCATTACAACATGTGTCCGGAAATGCTTCATTTCCGAGTTATGGCCTTCACAACATTGAAATTCACCGGAACATTTTTCTTTCCGCAGGTCGTTGTCATTACAGAAGATGTTCAAAATGTCCACTCCTGCTTGAATACAGACCCTACATCGATGTCTCATTGACCTGCGAACATGATCCCAAACTCCAGGAGTATTGCGTATGTCCTCAGAACATGCCACAATTCGATGCCAAAGGGATTCCAAATCAGGCACCGGAGACGAATAAACCAATGATTTTAAATGGCCCCACAAGTAGAAATCGAGAGGGTTCAGATCAGGTGAGCGTGGAGGCCAAGCAATTGGGCCACCTCTACCTATCCATCGATCAGGAAACCTTCGATCCAAGTACTGGTGAGCTGTACGACTGAAGTGTGCAGGAGCGCCATCATGCAAGAAGTGAATGTGTTGACGATTGATCAGTGGAGTGTCTTCTAAAACATGAGGTATGGTGTTTTCCAGGAAGTTTGTGTACGCCTGCCCCGTAAGTCTGTTTACAAGTACATGGGGTCCAACTAATCGATCACCAATGATACCGGCCCACATGTTGAGGGAGAACCACACCTGGTGGGGGTTTTCATACGCCCATACATGCTGATTGTGGAAATTTGTTTTATGCCAGCCGTGTGAACTGTGCTTCATCTGTAAATAATACTAAGGCAGGAAAGTTCGGATTTACACCACACTGCTGCAAGAACCACTGACAGAACCTAACTCGTGCAGGGTAATCTGCTGGTGACAGGGCCTGTACACGTTGCAAATGATAAGGATACAATTGATACTCTTTCAACAGTCTCCAGACAGTCTATGAGGAACATTGACTTGCAACGCTACCCTTCGTGTGCTGATAGGAGGAGTCATGTTCGCAGCCTCCAGAATCTCCTTCTGTACTTCTGGAGTTGTAGATCTTGGTCGTCCCCTTCCCAAACCATGAGAGTTAAATTTTCCATACTCGCACAGACGGTAATGGAGACGTACAAATGTCTTCCGATCTGGACATTGTCGCTGTGGATACCTCTCCTGGTACAAACAACGAGCCAGCGCAGCATTGCAGTCCGCCTTACCATACATGAAGTGTATCTCTGCCAGCTCTTGATTTGAATACATGTCGCACAGTCTAACGCCTACACAACACTGAATGTAACATTCGCCTCGGAATGAACTGTCAGAGTGCCCTCTTAATGTCTCCTTTGACGGCAACGACCTGCGGAAAGAAAAACGTTCCGGTGAATTTCAATGTTGTGAAGGCCATAACTCGGAAATAAAGCATTTCCGGACACATGTTGTATTGAACTATTTTGATTGTCTATATGTGGGAAATACATACCTGTAATTAAGCCCCGTATTTTTTAAACACCCTGTATACATACATAAGTGTTCTGCCCATGGGCAAGACTTTCACTGCAAACACAGCATTGTCCTATCTTTCCTATTTTCTGCCTTCCTCTTAATCTCCGACTATATTAGCCACATATCTTAATGTCGTCTCTCATCTTATATCTTCTTCTGCCCCGAATTCTTCTCCCCTTTCAACTTTCCTTCCAGTGCATCCTTTAGTAGGCAATTTCTTCTCAGCCCGTAACTCAACGAATTCCTTTTCTCTTGCTGATCAGTTTCAGCATCAGCCTTGTCTTGCACGTACCTATAAATGTTGAACCTTTAATCCTAGACAAGCCTGCTATATCTGTGTTTAGAAATCATTTAATGGTCTATAATTAAATATGCATTGACATGGATTGGAAAGAAAGGAGGCCGTTCAGTAACCTTTATATGAATCGAGTCAAAGTCAATATAGTAGAAAAATGTCAGAAGGAAGTGAAATAGGGAGAGGAGTACGACGAGGATGCCCTTTATCACCTACTCTGTTCAACATATACTTTTAGGATTTAGTAAAGAACTATTTTCAGAAAGTAGGAGTGACAGTGAGAGGAAGAAGGATAGATAGATAGATAGATAGATAGATAGATAGATAGATAGATAGATAGATAGATAGATAGATAGATAGATAGATAGATAGATAGATAGATAGATAGATAGATAGATAGATAGATAGGCAGGCAGGCAGGCAGGCAGGCAGGCAGGCAGGCAGACAGACAGACAGACAGACAGACAGACAGACAGACAGACAGATAGATAGATAGATATTTGTCATCAACCTTTATATTAGTTATGGTGTACCACAACAGGAAGAAGAATAACGTGTGCAAGATTTGCTGATAATATGGTGATGTTAGGAGAAGAGAAAATGATACTAAAGAATATACTACTGGAGTTAAATGACAGCTATGAGCAGTATGGGATGAAAATAAATGCAAACAAGACGAAGACCATGGTCATAGGAAGAAAAGTAAAGAAGGTAAACTTTGAGGCAGTAGAGTAAGTGTACAGCTTCAAATACTTAGGGTGTACTATAAGCAGTAATATGAGCTGCTGCCAAGAAGTCAAAAGGAGAATAGCAATGGCAGAGGAAGCTTTTAATAGAAAAAGGAGTACCCTATCCCCTGCCGACCTCTGGAGAAAGAACAAAGGAAGAGACTAGTGAATTTCTTTGTATGGAATGTAGCATTGTATGGGGCAGAACCATGGACATTACGACGAATTGAAGATATTGTGGATATGGAGAAGGTTGGAGCGTGTGAAATGGACAGACAGAGAAATAAACGAAGATGTGTTGGAAAAAGTGGATGAAGAAAGAATGATGCTGAAACTGATAAGAAAGAGGAAAAGGAATTGGCTGGGTCACTAGTTGAGAAGCAACTGCCTACTGAAGGACGCACTGGAAGGAATGGTAAACAGGAGAACAGTTCGGGGCAGAAGAAGATATCAGATGATAGACGACATTAAGATACATGTATCATATGCGGAAACAAAGAGGAAGGCAGAAAATAGGAAAGACTGGAGAACACTATGAATGAATGAATTTAATGTGCAACTTAAATCAATTTTACGAAAAACATTTTTCTTTCTGGTTTTCAATTTTCTTTTAATCTCGATGCCCTCCTTTTTATTTTTATTTTGTCATAGCCCTTACGTGAACCACTATCATGGCTTCCTTGATCACGTCATGCTGAACACGCTGTTAAATAATGTTGCAATGTAAGTCCTATTAGTTCAGTTTGTAGTTTTTATTGGAAGTGTGTGGTGCCACAGACTAATTCCCGAGGCAGTTATATAAATTCATTAAATCCTTCCACAGAAGTAAGTACCCATATTGTTACATTGTATTGTTTGTAAGAGTAACTTGCGTCATGTCATATTAACAAATGGGGAAAATTTTAGAACACGGATTCCACCTACCAAATTATGTCTTAAAATACTAAAAAGAGCAGTTTCTTCTCAGCCAGTGACCCAACCAATTCCTTCTTCTCTTTCTGATCAGTTTCAGCATCTTTCTTTCTTCACCCAGTCTTTCCAACACAACTTCATTTCTTATTCTGTCTGTCCACTTCACACACTCCATTCTTCTTCATATCCATATTTCAAATGCTTCTATTCCTTCCTTTCCATTTCGTCGTAATGTCCATGTTTCTGCGCCATACAATACCACACTCCACACAAAGCACTTTGCTAGGCCCTTCCTTAGTTCTTTTTCCAGAGGTCCGCAGAAGATGCTCCTTTTTCTATTAAAAGCTTCCTTTGCCATTGCTATTCTCCTTTTGACTTCCTGGCTGCAGGTCATGTTATTGCTTACAGTACATTCCAGGTATTTAAAATTGTTCACTTGCTCTGGTGACTCATATAGAATTCATGGTAATCAGCATGCGTGGGCTGATGAAAATCCCCATGCAGTTCAAGAAACAAGGCATCAGCACCGATTCTCAATCAACTTGTGGACAGGCATTTTTGGTGATAGATTAATAGAGCCATATGTGCTACTACAGAGATTAAGTGGTGGGGGGGGGGGCTAGTTATCAGGACTTCCTTATTAACGTATTGCCTACCTTGCTGGAGTATGTGCCATGTTAGCAAAGACTACATATGTGATTCATGCACGATGGCACACCAGCACATTTTCTCCACAATGTGCGTGAAACCTGACGCTGACATTTCAGAACCTCACACCTTGGCCTGCTCGTTATCCAAACCTAAATCCACTAGACTTTTGTTATGGTAAATTTCAAAGAGTGTGTGTGATTCCTTAAACCGAAGGGCAGAGGAATGCATTACCATCAGTGAACGTCACATTGATCACCTCCTATAAAAAAGTGTTCAGATCTCAGAAAGTACCAGTATGTGTTGTTTATTAGACAATATTTTCTTGTTTTGATGCATAGTAGCACCTCCTAAAATATTGGATACTTTTTTTTAACCTACTGAGGTATATCAGGAAAAATGCGACATATACGACCCCACTATACCATATTATAAGGAAAAATATCATCTAACGTCGATCGAAGTTATTGGTTTACTGATTGGGTCTAGAGGGAGCATCACAAAAAGATTCGCGCATTTTTGCAAGCAGTTAGGTCTAGGACAAACTCTTATCTCTGAAGTATCTCTGTCTGCAGTGAAGGGATCTATAAAAATCCTAAGAAACCATCTCTGTGCTTAAATAGATTGATCTCTTTCCTATGGCGATCTGCTCACTTAAGTTGGGTCTTGCAACTAGTGCTAAATATATTATTTTAATGTACCGAAGTACATATGATGGTTCCGTGGAGCTATTCTGCGTCATCGTACGATGAAAGAGTAGTGGAATTTTTCCATTCCACTACTCTTTCATTGTACGATGACGCAGAATATCTGCATGGAAACATCATATGTACTTTGGTACATTAAAATAATATATGATCTGCGTAAATCACTTGTGATTTAAGACGGCGCTTATTCCATCGGATCCCTGCCAACCAGTCACTCATAACGAGTGCACCTCCGCACATATGTGGACATTAGTCCTACGTTCATAGACACCTATGACGTAGTGCAGAGGGCGGCCACCAGAGGGAACCCAAGAGGTGGAACTTAAACTGAGATGGTTCGATCCAACACCGGGATGGGAATCTGGTGTGGCTTAGTGGATAAAGCATCAGCACGTAGAGCTGAAACCCTGGTTCAAATCCCAGTGCCGGAGAGAATTTTTCTCTCTTCCACTACTCTTTCATCATAGTGCTAAATAGATGACTGTGATCACCTGATAGCAAATAGATACTAGGAAATTTTTTGTTTCTTCTGGAATTAATCATGTTTTGTTTAGTCGTTTTCAATTATTTATAATTAATTGTTTTATTTCTTTTTCTTTTCCTTCTGCATTGTTTTATTTTTTCCATTATAATTGTTTACCTACCATTTACAAAAAAAAAACATAATTTTTGTTAAGCTTTGTCTTCTAGGCAACCTTCACTTAGAGAAAGCTGAATAAAATTTATTCAAAATAATATAGCATTTAATTAATTCGGAACAAATTTGGAAGTTCTAGCAAAATATATGGTAGGCCTACATGATATATTGTAACTAATGTGAATAAGCCTTTCTCAACAGCTTACTTTCTACAGATTAGTGTCAATTACTAAACTGTCTCTTACAGTCGTGATGGATGTGATCAAGAAGGAACCCGAGGTTGACCCGTTGGCTATACATTGGAGTGATAACACTGATGCAGATGAGAAGAAGCCCGTATCAAAGGTAATTTGAAAGTGAACTCTGTTTGACATGCATCACAATGTATAATACAGGGTGGAAGTGAAATAATCCTGCAGATTAAAAGGGACAATAGGGTACACTGAAATGAATAGAAAACCTATATTGTGTTTTGTGATTAAATGCACAGTTAATTAGAAAATTTAGTTGGAAGTTTCAGCAGTCTGGCAGCCTCGCTACTAACACACTGTTCTTTCTTCTCGGAATATAGATGTAAGAGGTCAACGAATTAAGGTCTGTCCATCTTAGTGAACTACTTCCCATCTCCCTTTCTGGTCACAATGTTGCAAGCTGGTATACTGAGGATTACGTAAGAGTAATTCCTAAAGGAGTAATTTGGCCATCCCTTCAGGTTGCCATGTAATACTAGATTTCACCAAAAGAGGATAAAATGAAACAATGCCATTTACTATAATAATAATAATAATAATAATAATAATAATAATAATAATAATAATAATAATAATAATAAATTTATTTATTTATTTATTTAGAATATTAACGTGCAAAACAACAGCACAAGGCCAATTAAAGTTTAGCACAAGATACAAAAAATAATACAAAACAGAACAAATGATGATGAGAATGAATGACAGAAAATGGCAGTGAAATGAAATACAATCAATATAATAATCAACATTAATCATTGACCAAATGCAACAAAATAAATAGCAATATCTAACAAATAATAAAATATATTAAATAATAATAATAATAATAATAATAATAATTTATTTATTTATTTATTTATTTATTTATGTATTGATATTTATGTGCTGGACAACAGCCGTTGGCCAATAAAAGTCCAGCACAGTGATACAATTAATACATTAAAGTGAACAACTATGATACAATTAAATACTAGAGTTAACAACAAAATAAAGAGCATAGATTACAATAATCAATTTACAAGAATTAAAACTATAAAATAATTAAAACTATAAAATAATAATAATAATAATAATAATAATAATAATAATAATAATAACATCTTGTTTATTTATCACATCTCATCTTTATGTTGGGGAGGTGTTTTCTAAAAGGTTCAATAATTTGTGAAAGAGTAGGCCTATATTTTCCACCTGGACCTCTCGCACATTATGTTAGTAGTTAGTAGATTAGTGTATGAGCTAATATTAAAATGTATTTTGTCAGACAAAATGAAATTCATTGCCTTGATTAAACAGTTTACAAATCACGAAACCTAACCTAAAAATGTATTTTGTTTGATCACGTGAAATGATCACTATGAATTCCGAAAACGAATGCCACTTTGAAATGTATGCTTTAGAATATTCACTCCATTATTGTAATAAAAGTCTAAACATGAAGGAAATTAATTAAAATGTGAAATGGTATTTCTATCGATTACTCAAGGGCATGTATTACACGAAATATGTTATATTTATTTACACTTAGGGTAGCTGAATCTAATCTTGAACTTGTAACCACAATACAAAGCAATACATACAATAACTATTATGTATTAATATTAATACGGTACTGATATTAATTAATTATTAGTATCAGTGTGTTCAAATTTCACTAGCTTCCTGTAATGGGTTCAGAAATCTAGAACAATTTGAATTTTCAGAATTTAAACTACTGACAACTTGTGTCACTGCAGCCAACATAATAGTTATAAAATCACTACCAGTTGTAGTATTTCTCAGTACCGAAATTCGAAACGAAGTTGACAAAAGAAAATTCAACCTGCAAACTAGAAAATCACCATAAGCCACTAGCTTTTGTAGTAATGGGGGAAAAATGGTTAGGTTTCACCCTTACCGTATTAAGTAAGCTGACTCAGACTATAGCATGGTAGCATCAGCCAGTGACTTCAAATTAGAGGCTTCTATATTAAATTTACCTGAAAACTATCCACGTTATTGATACACACCTGAGCGATAAATGATTCCTTATTCAATTTTCTATCGATATGGACAAAAATCACGATCTTGCTCCCAATAGCTAGTTACTGAATAACAGGGTGTTTAAACATTTGTGGGGGGGGGTAACATATTCTACGAACTGCCCAAGATTCATAGGGAATAATTAAATTTCTGTAATTCGGATAGGTAAAAGGCCATCCTATTTCAGAATGGTTTCTTCAGCACTACGTCAAGCACAAAGTCCCCGTGAATTTTCTTCCGAAATTGCGTAAAAAATCGCCATTCTCTATTTCTTCATTGCGTTTTATGAAAGACTATGTCTACAATCCCTGCTTATGACAAAAAAAAAAAAAAAAATGTAGAAACGAATCAGAGACGCCTGTGCTTGAATTGAAATTGAAGTGTTGTGTATCTGGACTGATTAATGCCACGTTATAATTTCAATTACTTTGTTCCTTTTATTGAACTTCAGCGTCAATAAAACCTGTGAAGTTGTACTACAGACCTTTCATTTAGATAGTACTGAGTACCATAATGAAATATCCAATTGCGAAAAGAAAATATTCACAGATGCGATGTATACTTAAGACTTTACCTTCTATAAGTGAATTGGATTCCATTCTTTATGTGTCTGCTTCTGCAGGATGCTAATTCAGTGGACCTCAACATGGCTTGGCTAAAAGAGGACTGCGTAGCTTACAGCTATGATCTCAAATCAGAGATAAAATCCGAGGAAACTGCAATTCCACATGATTTTACTACAGTGAAGTGTGAAGCTAAGGTGAGTGTAGTTCATGGGGTATACAGCTTCTTGTCCTTTGTGTGTTTAACTTGTTTCATGTCCGTCAGCCTGAACATATTTATTCCATACTTTCTGTTCGTTAGGACACTTTTTGCATTCAAGTGAATTGTATTTTCTTTTCTAAGATGCAATTATCAGTCTTTAATCTGTGTTCATGCCTCCAAAAATTGTTCCCACTTTATTATCTTAATCAATATCAGTGATTGTGGTACTTATATTAGCTTACATGCTAAGTTAGGAGTATAGTGTAAATACACACACACGCACACACACACCGTCACTCACTCACTGTCACTGTCACTCTCTCACTCACTCTCTCTCTCTCTCACACTCACACTCTCTCACTCTTACGCTCTCTCTCACTCTCCCAATCACTCACACTCTCACTCTCCCCCCCCTCTCTCTCTCATATAGCGATCCGTCTCCGTGGTTGACGTCAAGTTAAATATATTTGATATGGATGTTGTGGGTTTGGAGTAGCATCAATGGTACTATAACTGTAGAAGTATTACAGTATATAAATTTAAGGAAAGAGGCAATAAAAGAGGAAGTTCAGGGGTGAAGAGAAAGAGATTAATACGTAAATAAATAGATAGAATAGTAGGGAAATAAGTGATAAAGTGTTGTAAAATAGAGAAAATGGAAATGTAGACAAATAGTAATTTAGGAGAACATGGCTGGAAAAGAATGATTAGGAGTATGTAGATCTGAGAATAGTAGTTTGGAAGTAAATCCCGAAAAGACAAAGTATATGATTATGTCTCGTGACCAGAATACTATACGAAATGGAAACATAAGAATTGGAGATTTATCCTTCGAAGTGGTTGAAAAATTCAAATATCTTGGAACAACATTAACAAATATAAATGACACTCGAGGGGAAATTAAACGCAGAATAAATATGGGAAATGCCTGTTATTATTTGGTTGAGAAGCTTTTGTCATGTAATCTGCTGTCAAAAAGTCTGAAAGTTAGAATTTATAAAACAGTTTTCCGTATGGTTGTGAAACTTGGCCTCTCACTTTGAGAGAGGAACAGAGATTAAGAGTGTTTGAGAATAAGGTTCTTAGGAAAATATTTGTGGCTAAGAGGGATGAAGTTACAGGAGAATGGAGAAAGTTACACAATGCAGAACTGCACGCATTGTATTCTTCACCTGACATAATTAGGAACATTAAATACAGACGTTTGAGTTGGGCAGGGATGTAGCATGTATGGGGGAGTCCAGAAATGCATATGGAGTGTTAGTTGGGAGACCGGAGGGGAAAAGACCTTTAGGGAGACCAAGACGTAGATGGGAAGATAATATTAAAATGGGTTTGAGGGAGGTGGGATATGATGATAGAGACTGGATTAATCTTGCACAGAATAGGGACCGATGGCGGGCTTATATTAGGGCGGCAATGAACCTGAGGGTTCCTTAAGAGCCATTTGTAAGTAAGTTTGTTATCATTTCTGCTGCAGTCACCTAATTCTGATAAAGTTTGTCACTATTAGCAGCTGTAGTAAATTGTTTCTATTGTTTATCTTGTGTAGCTGTTAACATCTTTTGGTTATTTCACTGTCGATTATTTTTACAGTAATATAAATCGCTTTTGTCTTCATTATCAAGCAATCCCTGTTATGATGATCAGAATGCAGCATGTAGTACTTAGAGTCACATTCTTTCGAACTGTTATATGTATCATATGCATTATGTCTCTGTCTTGTGCAGGAAGAGAATTTATTGGCTCCTCACTTGGCAGGAATAAAGACAGAATGCGTGGACGACAGTTATGATGTCACATCCATTACTGAAGTTGAGGAAACTGCAGTTCCTATTAGTTTTGTCACAGTAAAGTGTAAATCTGAGGTAAGAGGATACCATAAGATATGCCGACTGTTTTTCCTCCAATGCTAATGCAGGAATTCTAATTGTCGCAGACAGTTCTTATACCACTGAACCCTGAGGGATTTTACCATATGACAGAGCCATTAATGTTTTCTACGTAAAATTATTACACCTTTATTTTCTTTATACCAGACATGTCATCATTGGTAATATCTTAATGCGAAGTTCATCCAGGAAGTTGTTGTTGTTTTCTAATCCCAGGCATTTGACAATAAAGTCATTTGACCTCTCGCACTCCAATATTTTTTAATGATGTGTGAAAATGGCAAGTTGTAGCCGATTTAGGTGAACACCATATTTTAATGTTTTGGTGGCTACTTCATTCACACACAACCCCCAGAATGTCTGGAGGACCACACCTGCTGTTGGTCGACGGGTCCATTGGACCTAGCTGGGAGATCATGTTAATCACCAGCTTTCCCTCCTTAAGCCACTGGAGGACGATTTTAGTGCCATAGCAGGTCAGCACTAGGAACAGAAAAGTAGGAGGGGTAGGAAGGAAAGTGAAATGAACCCCTAGGCCTCGAATGCTGTAATACTGTCGGGGTCGAAGAAAGTAAGGGTTCAGTCAGAGGACTGGATAGGAAAGGGTAAGGAGAGAATTAGGTATTGAATAGAGAAAAATTATACCAAATTCGGCCAAAAACTCATCAAGCTGACCAGTGCTAATTGATGAGTAGCCCCTCCCTTTAGTTCAGCTTGTAAAATTATGCTTACTAACAGCTGCACCATGGGAAGGTAGGGATGGGACATTGGGTATTTGTCCAGGTTGGTTCCTTAAAGCCTTCAATGGGAAGCATTAATGGCTCTCCCCCCTGTATTCGACAAATACCGTTTTGTAGACTCATCCAGGAAGTAAGTTTCAATAGCTGATAAAGAAAACAAAAACATCAATAATTAAGAAATATTTATTGCACTATTTACAGAGATTCCCTGGCTACTTCTCAACATAGTCACCACCGTTATTGAGACATTTATCATACCGGTGCACCACCGTTTGTATGCCCGTGTCATAGGAGTCTGCTGCTGTCTGTACTTCAGCGTCGTTGTGGAAACGTTTTCCTGCCAGAAAGCGCTTCATGAGACGGAAGAGATAAAAGTCACTTGGCGCCAGGTCGGGGCTGTAGGGTGAATGATCGAAAATCTCCCTTTCAAACTGAAGCAACAGATTCTGTGTGGTGTTTGGCTGTATGGAGTCGTGCTTTTTCGTCCAAAAGCGTAATGGCTCTTGTCAGCATTCCACGTCTCTTGTCGTTGATCAACGTCCTCAGATTTCGCAATATCTGACAATACCACCCAGCATTAATGGTCTCCCCTCGCTGTAAAAACTCGCACATGAGGACATCACGTCAATCCAGCAGACAGTATACATGAATTTTTTTGATAGATTGTCTGCTTGAATTTGGTTAACCACTATGCCGCCAATCCATGGATTGTTGTTCTGTGTGGCATGCGACACCCATCTTTCACCCACAGTGACAACAATGTCGAGAAACTCGTCACCTTTTGCTGCGTACCACTGGAGGAATGTCAATGCTGCGGCCAAATGTTTCGTTTTGTGTTCATCTGTCAGCTGTTTTGGCAACCATCTTGCACACACTTTCCGATAACCAAGCAACCGAGAGACGATTTCGTGCAGCAGTGGGCGAATTGACCAGAGAGTTCGAAATTGTTAAGCACCAGTTCTGTAAAACTGTTTCCGCACATTTTGCATCAGTTCTGGCGTCACCAGGGACAGTCAGCCGCTATGGTCTTCATCGTGCTCATTGGTTCGGCCTTCAGTGAATTGCCTGCGCCATCATCTGACCCTACTGTCGCTCATAATGTCGGATCCATACACGTTGCACAATTGGCGGTGGATCTCTGCTGGAATTTGCTTCTGTGCGTGCAGAAATCGGATAACTGCACGAATTTCACAGTTGGCGGGAGACAATATCAGTACAGCCATTTTCTTCTAGCGCTGTGCAATAACTACTGATATCACAAGACTGAAACTGCATTGCATTATTTCCACATACCCCCTCTCTACTGCTATGCATGCGCATCCCTGTACAACTAGTCATGTCATCTCTGGACGTGATTGGAACTTACTACCTGGATGAACCTCGTATGTATATTTAAAAATTAATTGCATGTGTTTACTTTCTAAGAGACTTTTTTTTTTTCGTTGTTGGTAACTCTGTAGCATCTATAGATGCTTTATGGTTGTGCTAACAGATGGAGTTACTTGTCAATAATGTGACGCTGAAACATGTGTTCATGTTACTGCCCAGCGACAGTGCTGATGTGTTTTTATAGTTGTGATGATTGGTTAATTAATATTAACCCGGCACACTCACAGTCACACTCACATTCATACAAATTTCCTGACTCTAGACACCCACGAAATTCTAAGAGACTTGTTCTTAGAATAAGTGCAAAAATGTAGTACCCAGGGACAGACTTCCATTTTAGTTTTACAATTTTATTCTTGTAACGTGAGTTCGTTATATCCAAAGAGAGCCACCGGCGTGGCTCAGTCGGTTAAGGCGCTTGCCTGCCTGTCTGAAGTTGCGTTCGGGCGCGGGTTCGATCCCCGCTTGGGCTGATTACCTGGTCGGGTTTTTTCCGAGATTTTCCCCAAACGTAATGTGAATCCTCGGCCTCATCTCACCAAATACCTTCTCGCTATCACTAATCTCATCGATGCTAAATAACCTAATAGTTGATACAGCGTCGATAAATAACCAACTAAAAAAATGATATCCAAAGAATGGAGTGTTGCGGTATTTGTAAAAATTAACACGTTTCATAAATCATTTGTCGTGACTTTTTTTTTTATATTTGTAACACATCTGTAGTGAATCCTAATCATGAGTGGCAATCATAATATTAGGTTACGTCTTATATTTGTGACAATATCCATTGGAAACATGTTAAATATTTACAAGATTTTGTGGTAGGTGGAAAGACAATATTGTTCTTATATATTTACTTTCGTCTTCGGTAACAAAATATATTTGAAGCGTGCATTTCCACAACGTTGTAAGTGCCGAAACCGGGAGAATCTATTTTTTCACATATATCAGTTGTAGGTGCCCTGTTTGACAATATTACGAAAGGTTATGAAGAAAGTGCTGCTCCAAGTAGTAAAGTAGTGCACTTTCAGGTTGTGCAAGTTACTACATTGTGTACTGTATAAAACTATTTTTGTTCCTACTGTAAACTTTACAAATTGGCACTTACAACATTCTGGAAATTCACGCTTTATTTATTATTAGTAGAAAATAGAACAGTTATGTACATTGAAGCATGTCAGTGTTTTCCCGTGTTGATATTGCTCTGAGATCAATACAGTTATTCTTAATTTTAACTACGGTTTTTTTTTATGATATGAGAATTTTCTTATGCTTATGTTAATTAATTTTTTCCCGTTCTTGTAAATGTTTTGGAAGAATTTCTTTCCTCTATCCAGTTCAGTTGTTGTAGTGGTATTGGTTGTAGTAGTAATAGTACTAGTAGTGGTGGTGGTGGTGGTGGTGGCAGTAGCAGATATCTTTGTATTCTTTTGAAGAAGATTCCATCCTTTTAGCCAGAAAGCAAGCATTTCAGACTGTGTTATTATGATGTACCGAAGTACATATGATATTTCCGTGCAGAAATTCTGCGTCATCATATGATGAAAGATGAGGGCAACAGAGAATAATTCTCTCTGGCACCGGGATTTGAACCCGGGTTTTCAGCTCAACGTGCTGACGCTCTATCCACTAAGCCACACCAGATTCCCATTCTGATGTCGGATTGAATCCTTTCAGTTTAAGTTCCACCTTTTTGGTTCCGTCTGCACATGTATGGCCAGTGTGCCATTGTCATACATATATATGACGCAGTGCATGAGGGTAGGCCACTAGAGGGGATCGTTACAGAGGAAGTACAAGGAAGTCGTACATGTAAGGTTTTCAGATATCTCTATTAGCCATCCCAGTCTCATTCTTTCGGAAATATGGTTACCTATAGTCGAACGGGATATCAAGAAAATTCAAGACAAATGCACAAAGTAACACCACTACAAAGCAGTAGTTCCCTACACCACTAGATGGCAATAGGAGTTTAATTTGTCCATTGAGCTCTGTACTAAAATGGAGGAAACACCGTATGTTAAAATATCGTGCCACTAAGTTCCTGCGTCGCCATGTTGGTGAGGGAATCGCTCTCTTTCTAACATAGTTGCTACAATGATGTTACAGCCCAAGTCCGTTTATGCATATTGAAATTATTTATATTGTGGATTATCTTCAACCGTTTCTGTCAATTTAATATGAGCTATGATTTCTCTAAACTTGTATGTAAAGATCATAAATGAAATTAAGTATATAATGTGCTCTGTATTTTGTAACTTAAAAAAATACATACCGTACCAATACAAAAATATGAAAACTAAAGACAAATGCAGTATATAAAAGAAACCTCTTGCCTTATCTAGGCCACATATTTACATGCACTATTCCTGATTAGGATAAATATGGGTAAGGAATATTAAAGATTAAATTAAAATAAAAGTTAAATACGATATAAGAAAAGTACACAATTATATTCATAGAGTTTTAAACATATACTGTATACTGTAGTACTCGTAGTAAACTGAAACATATATTTTGGACTAGAAAGATTTATTCGCCATTGAAATTTTATAATTTTTGGTTTTGTCACCGTACACCCAATATAAAATAAAAATAATGTAACTAAATTTACCGATTTTTATAGGTACCAGTATCTATGCTTTAACCTTAGAATACAAAAACCTGTTATACTTCATTGTGTGTGATATAAGAGCTGAATTTCTTATAAAATTTATTCTCTTGTTAACAGAAATACACTGAAGTAAAGAAATTCAAGTATAAGCACCGGTCGATGAATGCCTAAATAATGGTGGTGACTATGTTGAGAAGTAGCCAGGAAATCTCTGTAAATACTGCAACAAATATTTCTTACTTATTGATGTTTTTGTTTTCTTTATCAGCCATTGGAACTTACTTTTGAATGAACATCGTATTAAGATATTAGCAGCGATGAAACTCTGGTATAAAGAAAATAAAGGTGTAATAATTTTACGTAGAAAACATTAATGGCTGTGTCATATGGTAAAAGTATAATGGTACACAAACTACTCTGTTAACTGCATAGGGTCTCTGGGTCTCTATGTCCAGGCTTGTTTGGAAAAATAAAGTAGGCCTATAAGTCACTTATTTATTACTCAGTCTTACGTCCAGTACAGCCGTAAGCTGCATAATATTTCACTATTATAACGGCAAAATTAAAGAAATATGATTAATATATATACTTCTTTCAAGAAAACAATTATTTCCCGTGTTCGTTAGAAAGAGAGAAAGATATGCCTCAGGTGTGCGAATAGTACGGAAGTTAGACGTCACGTTTTTTCGGCATTTCTCTACAGGAGTTGTGTATCCAGTTTATAATGTTGAGATCACTGAATTTGTCCCACTTATTAATTGAAGGCTTCAGAGCCATAGTGGGCCAAGCGCCATTTATTAAAAACAGAGAAAACAATGAAGTGATTACCAATATCTAATGAAACATATAGTAAGTAATATAAAATTGCACAATAAAATTAAATGATGTCAATCTATATTAAACTGTGGTATTCACTTTAACTCTTGCTTTCACCGTTTTTAATAAATGGCGCTTGGCCCACTATCGCTCTGAACCCTTGAATGACACTCTTCCACCACTAGATGGCAGTGGTAGTTTAATCGCTTCCCTGCTCATTCTTTTATTTCCTATTTTTTCATCATTTCACTATTTGGACTGTTGATTTATTAGTGTCTATTATTCCTTGTCGTTGGTGTTATTTTTCCGTGTAATTAGTTTAATTACAATCACGGAATTCTTTTTTTTTTCTATATATTTCACATTACTACAGCTTATGACATCGTGTGTTCCGTTTTTATATTTCGCACCGATCTGATCAGTGAGACAGACTAGCTGTTGGTAACGATCCCCACAGTGGATTTTTACCTGATGGTGAAGAGAGATCCACTTTTCGAAACGTTGTATTATAATTTTGAAAATTATCCATGGAAAAAATCGAAACAGCTCAACCATTCAATAATAATAATAATAATAATAATAATAATAATAATAATAATAATAATAATAATAGTAATAATAGTAATAATAATAATAATAATAATAATTACTAACAGTAATCAATAATCATCATCATCCTTCACGAATTAGGCCTCTGTAGACGTGTTTCGGCTCCATCTAGCAGTCTTGTAAAAGGTCTTCCTGGTCGACGATGTCCACTACGTTTATACTACATCATAATTTTTAGGATTCTTGAATTTTCCATTCTTCTTACATGATCTAGCCAATTGAATTTGTATCTGCTGATTTTTTCTTCTACTGTCTCTACTTCTAATTGGTCTAAAATTTCTTCATTCCTTTTTCGGTCTGAAAGAGTATATCCTGCTGTCCTCATAAAAAATTTCATTTCCATTGCTTTGATTCCGTTCATGTCTTTTTTCTTTAATGTCCAAATCTCGCTTCCGTATAAAAGGGTAATGCTAGTATATTATATATTTTTATTCTTATAGATTTTTCTACTAATTTAGTTTTTATTGTATTGTTTATTATTCCCAGAATTGGTGTAAGTTTGGTAATTTTCTTGTTCACATCTTTTTCATTTTGATACGATATTTCACAACCCAGATAGTCTAACATTCCAGGTAGCGTATGTGAACATATTTTGTTTTTTCCAATTTCGTTTAACCGTTGACTTGCTCTGGGTTGTCATGAAATTATCTATCCTTATACTGCTTTTTTGAGGCTTGAAAGTACTGTAATTTTCCCTAAGATAGGTTACTAGCCTTATCGTTAGGTAGTCCAGTAGTGAGGTTGCCACTTTTAGCCTCTGGACAGGCTTGTAATGCAGCATTTCCTCTGCATTTGATGAAACAGTTATACCACTGTGACTCGGTCGCCATTTCCTCGTTGGTAGCAACAGGGTGGATCACGGGAAGTTGAGGATGGCATTTGGATAGGAGAGGTTGTATGTTGCGCGTCACTATCCCGTCTTCACTCCAATAGCAACAACAAGAAAATAATAATAATAATAATAATAATAATAATAATAACAATAATAATAATAATGTGCTGATTTATACAGTAATAATGAAACGCTGGAAATGAAGAAAAGAATATGATCATCTGGTTCAATATCTAAAACTTCTACGAAATATTCGATGTGGATTTGAACCGTTTTCAGTCTTCGTCTTCATCTTGGTGCGCCATCTGTTTTATTTCCCTGTTTGCAGGAAGAGTCACGTGACGTGGACATCGTGGAAGGGGATGTGATGCCGAAACCATTCAAGTGCTCTGAATGTGGAAACTGTTTCTCGGTGATGGAAGGTCTCATTTCCCATTTACGCCTCCACACAGGCGAGAAGCCATTCAAATGCGATGTTTGTGAAAATTGTTTCTCAACTGCTTCAGAACTAAATAAACATTCTCGCAAACACACACGCGAGAAATCATTTAAATGCGACATCTGTGAAAAGAGTTTCTCGTCCCATTGTCGTCTAGTAATTCATGCACGCGGTCATACCGGCGAGAAACCATTTAAGTGCGATGTATGTGAAATGCGCTTTTCTAGGTCGGATTATTTAAAAAAACATGTACGCGTACACACAGGGGAAAAACCATTTAATTGCGATGTTTGTGAAAGGAGTTTCACGCATCATTCAACTCTATCAATGCACAAACTGATACATACCGGTGAGAAACCATTCCAATGCGACGAATGTGACATGTGTTTTTCGAGGTGTTCACACCTTAAAAAGCATCAACTCGTGCATTCCGGCGTAAAGCCATTCCAGTGTGAAGTCTGTCGAAAGGGGTTTTCGACTTCTTATGCTCGGAATGTACATGCTCGCATTCATACAGGATCCCAGCCATTTAAATGTGACGTATGTGGAAAGTGTTTCTCTCAAAATTATAATCTAATACTGCATTCTCGCATACATAGTGGCGACAAACCATTCAAGTGCGATAGATGTGAAATGTCCTTTACGAGGGCCTATTATTTAAAAAGGCACGCACCTGTTCACTCCGGTGAGAAGCCATTCAATTGTAATGTCTGTGAAATTCAGTTTTGGCGGTCGTATGACTTGAAAAGGCATCTACGAACGCACTCTAATGATAAGCCATTGAAGTGTAAATATTGCCAAAAAAATTTTCCGTCTTCTTCATGTCTAAAACGGCATGCTGTAGTGCACAGAGGTGAGAAACGTTTCAAATGCGATGTGTGTGGTAAATGTTTCTCTCAGTCAGGACAGTTAGGAGTGCATTCACGCACGCACACAGGCGAAAAGGCATTCATGTGCGATGTGTGTGGTAAATGTGTCTCTCGGTCAAGTTATTTAAGAATACATCTACGGAAGCACACAGACCAGAAGATATTCCCGTGCGTTGTGTGTGGTAAAAGTTTCTCAAAGTCGGGATACTTAAGAATACATTCGCGTTCACACGAGTGACGTGTAATTCAAGTGCGATGGTTGAGTTACATATTTCTTGCAGTCCGGAAGTTTGGGAATACATTTGACACAAGCTCAATTGCGAGAAATCGTTCAAACGCGATATCTGAAAACGTCCTAGAGCTCTTCACAACTGTATATTAGCTGCTCAAAATTCAGTATGCTTATTGCAATAAATAACAAATCATTTGTCATTTAATCGTAAATATATGTAATAGATTTATGTGGAGTATTTTTAGGGTATTGTTAATTAATAACACCAGTGTAAAAGGAAAGAAACAGCACAAACAAAAATAAATATTTAATTACTTACTTGCTTACTTTTAAGAAATCCGGAGATTCATTGCCGCCCTTTTTTTTAGTTTCCACGTCCTTTAATTTCGGAATATTGAATCTTTTAATATTAACTTGTTGCTCTACTCGTTTGGCTACTGATAGTCTTTCTCTTAGTTCTCCAGTTACCAAATGATGGTCAGAATTACAGTCTGCCCCCCTGAAGGTTGGAATGTCTACTATACTTGTATGTCTTTTTTTATCTATCAAGATGTGATGTATCTGGTTATGTGTCAAACCAGCGAATAGGGATTATAAAGAATGGACACTTCGCGTCGGTACCTTAGATGTAGCCGGACCGATTTCAATGGCCTTCAAGCCAGCTAGAGCGTCAGACTCTGCTTTCTCCCTAGAGTTGGCGCTGACACACACCAGCTAGCAGTCGACACAGCAGAAATATAACATATAATTAATACATCTAGGTACATTATGTACTCAAAATAAATTGGATCCATAAAATAATAAATCCTTTATTAACTGTAATGTCTAGACTCTAGAATTCCTTTATAATGAGAGTTCAGACGTTGACCCCAACAACAATTAAAATATGTAATGATTTGATAGCGCTGAAAATGGAAAAACAAAACTCTCACGAGAAGTAAAACCATATGAATATTATATTATATATAAATATTAAACGATTCATACTTAATTTTATAATGTATTATATTATTTTATAATATTTTATAATTTTTATGATATCTGAAATATAAAATATTATTATTACAACTAGTTTGTCACTGAGAAATAAGGAAAAGCTGTTAACTTGAATTTATTTGAAGCAAAGCATTACTGGATTATGCAATAAGGTAGGCGACGTTTGGATCCTGTCTCAACTCTATTCTCAATTATCATGTTAGCGTATGCTCGATTACACTACCTCTAGCGCTTGAAAGTGGAACTATCCGCTGGCGCACAGAGAAACAAAATACAGGAAAATTAGCTCAGTGTCCATTCTTTATAATCCCTATTCGCTGGTCAAACCTTCTGCAGAAGTTCAAATATATTTATATATATCCTTATGGAGGAATGTTGTACTTTTGACAATTAAATTTTTTGATGTGGCGATGTTGACTAACCTAACTCCATTATCATTACTAGTTACGTAGGCTCTCTTTTCCAATAGTTGGTTTAAAAATATCCTCCCGTCCTACTTTAGCATTGAAATCTCCCAATAAAATTTTCATGTGTTATATAGGTAGCAGATCAAAAGTCTCTTCCAATTCCTCATAGAAGCTATTCTTTATATGGTCGTCTTTCTCTTCTGTAGGAGCGTGAGCATTTATAACTATGATATCGCACCATCTACACTTAAGTACTAAATATGATAACCTATCACTGATAAATTCTACCTTCTTTTCTGCTCATTTTATTCTTTTATGGATAAAGAATTCTGTTCCTAATTGGTGATTATCGTTTCCTTCCCCATGATACAAGTAATCTCCTGTACTCCCACAAAGTCTATTCTATTTCTGGCTAGTTCTTTTGCTAATAAAATAGGTATTTAATTACAGAGAAAAAATGATTGATAAGTACTTTTGAAGTTATCTTGTAACATTAGTACTAAGTTGTGTTCCACCTACATTTGCAACACCTTGCCTTGCTTTGGATGCAATTACTAATTTCGTCTTGTGGTATATCAATGAGTGTTTTGAGTAGTATCTCTGTGAGTTGCATGATTGTATTTAGTTGTCAAGGTATATTTGAAACACTTCCCAGACATGTTCAGTGACATTTAATTCTGGACAGGTGTAAATACGAGAATATTGATCTCATGATCTTCAGGGCTTCCATGACTTGCAAATCGCGTTATCTTAAAGAAATAGGAAATTCTCTTCACCAATAGCATTACATATGTCCGAGATGTACCCATTGATGTTCCCACTTCTTCACCTTAGAACTTTTAGTGTTCCATTGACACTGTTGAGCTTGGTTCGCTAACGTAATGACACATCAGTCCGAACCACAACCTTTCTGTAACATAGGTGGACATATTGCTGCAACCTGCAATTACAAGAAGATCTGTATATTCTCTGACGTCTGTTGTCATTAAAGCAACAATATCTGGACTTGTCAGTAAACAGGAGTTCTTACTATAGAGTACCTTCTTCGATCCTTTGTGTATCACATGTCATTCTCTCTCGGAAATATGGGGGACTAAGGAATCGACAAAATTTCACATAGAAAACTGGGAAATTATTCCGTTCAGTTACTAAAAACGACTTTATTCTACACTTCGGTGGCTAGGCTTAAATTAAGAGTATTTTGAGACAAGTTTTGTTTTGCGCAATCTTGAAGTCTACTGCAGTTTGCAACTCTGGTTTTAATAGATGTTTATTGTTGTTGTTTATTGTTTGTTAGTAAAATAACATGTACAAAAATACAGTCTTAATTCTTCCCTGAAGGAGTAAAATCTCGTGCTCAGGGAGTTATCTAAACAAATATTTACCAAAAACAAAGATAATTGACACAAAGTAGGTCAATAAAAAAAAATATAAGAATAAATTAACTTTAAAAATACAATTTCAATTTTAACACTTTAAATCATACAAATACATACACATATTAAATCAATATATATTCTTTACAAATCAAATTCCTAACGCTATTTTTTTTTTAATTTTTATACTAAAATATTCCAAATTTGGGTATTTTTCAATTATTTTGTTATACAACCTTGGACCAAAGTAGGTACCATGGCTAAGAGCTGTGCTTGTGAAACACTTTGGTTAATCTAATCGTATAAAATCGGATCTTTTAGTTCCATATTTATGATGGTACAATTTGAATTCATTGCCATTTTTATGTATGAAGTTTAATAAGGCAATATAATAAATCTGTTTAATTTTCAAAACATTTAAATCAGTGAACAAAAACTCGGATAAGCAATCAATTGGTTTATTAAGGCATATTTTAATTATTCTTTTCTGAATAAGTATTAGTGGAGTGAGATTACAATTACAAGCATTTCCCCATCCGAAAATTCCATATGGAGAATGGATTGAAATAAAGCTAAATAAATGAGACGTAAAATATTAACTGGTAAATATGACCGAAGTATAACAAAGATATAAATTGCTTTACGTAATCTATTGCATAAATATGTAATATGTTTATTCAATTGTAAGTGTTGGTCAATTGTAATGCCTAAATACTTAACTTCTGAGGATTCTGTTAATATGGGACAATCATAATTTTGAGAAGAACAATCAGAGTGATGAATGTTGAGCCTAAAACATGATTGAGGAGATTGAAGACCACTGGACCTTAGTGAAAACGGAACAACAGTTTTTTTGGATGTGTTTAAGGAAAGAGCGTTTGAATCAAACCACTCTTTAATTATCTGTAATCCATTATTCGCATTAATATAAGTGCCTCTCCAATATTTTTCACCAAAAAGAATTACGGTATCATCCGCATATGAATATATATATATATATATATATATATATATATATATATATATATATGTGTGTGTGTGTGCGCTTTATATATATATATATATATATGCTTCTGTTTCAAACATCTTTCCAATTATTATTCATGAGATAAAACGCCATCCTTGTATCAGCATTACTACTTGGTACCCTTAGAACAAATATGAAATATATTTTTGTTAATAAAAGTTTTTAGAAAATTTAATATTGAAGGTAACAACGAAGGAAAAAAAAATTTCTTGAAGCAATAGGTAAAAGATCGTAGACTGTGTTTTTGATGTAGGTCTTTAAAACATTCCATTAAAAGAATCATGCAGATATTTAATTAATTGTATATTTTATCATGTAAATTCTTTACAGTTGTGAAAAGAATTTTGCTGATTTCACATTAGTTTTACAGGCAATTATTAGCTAGTTTAATACTCTAAATAAAATTTTATAAAATGTAATAAATGTATATTAAGCATGAAAGGTTTTTGTTCATTTAACTTTTATAGTAGCTGATATAAAAATTGACTAAATTTTTGCAGGGCAATGATGTACCTTCCCCCTTGAATTATTTTACGAGCGGGCAATCTTCATCAATAAAATTAATTACATCGTTGGTTCTAAATTATAGAAGTTACAATATTCTAGCTATTCAACTTAAAATTACTTCTGAAGCACACTTCATTAAAGGATTAAATTTTACCCTATAAATACGTTCCTACTGTAACAACACTAGATTTAGCATTTTTATAAACACTGATATTAAAAAACGAAATGTTTTAATATTGTTTCGGTGATGTATGGCAATATGTAGAATTGGCATATCCTCAAGGACAGATACTTTAGCACTATTCTTTCCTACAATTTAACCAATTCACAGGCAGTGGCGCCACCCAAAAATTTGTCCTATTATTATTATTATTATTATTATTATTATTATTATTATTATTATTATTATTATCTGATGTGATACGTGGTGAATTGGTTATTGAAATCAATAACAGATATTTTAAAACGAGTAAGAATAGCCTATTGTTGGTGTGCACTTAATTTGTCTCTCCTACCACCAACTCTCGCAATCTCATGAGGAATAAAATTCATTTTTGTGAATTCTGACTTCACAGGCAACAGTGATCTAAAGTTATAGGTCAATTGTTAAAGCAATAAAATGAAATATTTGAAATATTTTCTTACCATTAGCATGTTAAGAACTGTATATAGCAATAAAAATAAATAAATTTTTCTAAAATTACAAAATTACAAAAAAAGAAAATGGTGAGTGGTAGAAAAGCTCATCTGCTCTTACTCGCAACTTGATTCACAGTGCGTGTTCCATATTAATTTTTTTTTGTAATGTTTTGAACTTACAGTTATAAAATCAGCATTTACACCGTTTTCTATGAACTTCATTCTGCCATAGCTTTCTGTGTCTGGCACGAAACCGTTCTCTTTAATTGTTTTACAAGCGTTCACATTGACGACAAATTCCAGGTTCTGTACCTCAGTTCATTTGAGGTTATGAATCTTATAAATTCAGAGTAACAAATTTTATTAAAAATTATTTTTTTTTTAACATTGAATAAGGGAAATTTGCAATTGTGGTGACAAAACCTCTATTTTCTGCCATCTTATGTCAAAAGTAGAAGTCAAGTTAGAGAGTCTGCATTTTCAGTAGTACAACTTTTAACTGCGAAATATATTATTGTTTCAGTATATAACCTTTTTACTTCAAATATTCTTGCAAGTTCTCGTTACGTATTTTGTGCGAGATCGTGCGTATTTGCTTGTTTTCCGCACAGAACCAATACGCGGTAAGTGTGAAATACTACATTCAGTATTCCCAACGTAACACACATAACAATTTCCCCCTTCTTACCGCTTAAGCGCGACATTCATTTTACTGCTTTAGGCTTTTAACATATTATTTTTAGAGACGTTTAACATAGTAATAATTATAAATTGGAAACTTACCACTGCAATTTCACCTAAATTGCAATGTTAATTATTGTTTTTAAATATTTGCAAAAATTAAGTAAAGTCTACTACTCCACGAAACTTATTGCATTCCTGATACAAGTAACATTAAGGAAGCCGTGAAAAAATCAACAAGATTCCAGATGCCGATGTTATTACTGCAATATGTTATATAAATAATATTGTTAAAATATTAAAATGAAAAATAAATCATTACATAACCTTACCGTTTGTTTTAAGTTCGCATTTATAGACTGGAGGGGAAAAAAAGACAGACGTATATCACAGCCTGCTGGAATATAGTAAACACAGAAAACATTTTATAGCAACAATGTTGAAGAAAGATATTTTGGTTTTCCGAAGTTGCCGTCATTAAACAGAAACCAAGATGGAGATTTCATTGCAACTAATTAGAAATTCGTCTTTCAGGTATGTAATAAACGATCTTCGCACAAAATAATGTACGATACACGAGCGGTATGTTTGTTTTCATGTTCTCGGAAATTAAAAGAGCTCAACTACGTTTCGCTTTTTCAATCTTTCTCTCGACCATGAAAACGTCAACATACCGCTCTTGTAACGTATATTACTATTGCAGGTCCTTTATATATGACTTGTACATATTTCCAAGTTGAAACTTGTTTCCAATGCGTTAAAATATAAGCAAATAGTCTGAATTTAAGGAACGATGTAGGCAGGATGTACAGTAAATCAATCAGTTCGGGGGAACCAATTAGATTTTGTATAAAAATCATATAACCTTAACGAAAAGTTAGATTGGATTCACAGGGTTTGAATAGTGAGGTATTTGTTATAGGAAATCAATGACCCATATGGTTAGTTAAAGCCTTCATTATTATTTACTCACTTTTCCAGGAAGATTTGTTCGATGTGGACAGAGTTGAGCAGGAACAGAAAAAGGAAGTATCTTCAGAAGAGGATGAAGTGTTGACTGAGAAGTAGGTGTATTGTTTTGATTCTTCCATTTTCATTCAATGATGAGACTACGTTTTTTATCTATAGTGAGGTCACAAAGTATATATACTTTTTGCTTGTATATGTACTTTTTGCTGGTCGAGTGGAAGAGAAGGCCTTACGGCCTTAACTCTGCCAGCTAAAATAAGTCATTATTATTATTATTATTATTATTATTATTATTATTATTATTATTATTATTATTATTTTATAAAGTCCTGTTACCCCTATTATAAACAAACAAAAGGAACGGAAATTCTTTATAGTAGTTTTTATTTAGAACTTCCAGTGAATTTAAGATATTTTCTGTGCTACTGACATTAAATATATCAATAGGCTCATTGTGTACACCGTCATTCTCATGGCAAAAGATAACACGCCGTCAAGTTCTGTGCATTGATCGCGTAACATGAGTGAAAGCACTATCATTGCTGTAATTAGACATATCAGCCATCGTTTAGTTCATACCATCTGAAACAGACTAACTTAAATTTACATAAGGGGTAACGGGACTTTGTATACCTTGGTACTGATATGACAAATTTCACTATTATTATTAACATTACCATGACAAGTAACTTAGTAAAATTCCTATATCTGCTGCTGTATTATTCTGCTGTCCTCTGATAACAATGATCTCTTTTAGAGTACGAACACGTCACTACTTTGATTGATAGCATTTCTATTGCAACTACAATCCCTGTGCATTGTGCTAGTCCCTTGTGTTCCATGGTGCACAATTCCACAACTGCAAGAATTGCGACAAGTTTTTGCGGGCCTGTATTTAAAGGTTATATTACGTTTGCATCCGCAGCTTAGCTCATCTTTCTGTTCATGGTTCACTGCATTGTTAGTTTGTTCTCCCTATCAGATTTACATATTATTAAATGCAGGCAACTGTATCTTAAATAGCTGTTTTTATTATGAAACTTCCAAGTTGTTGAAGTGACACATATGAATTTAAAGACTTTGATGGGTATTTCACACAGTTTTTCAAGAAAGCCGCATCTCAAAATGGTGACGTGTTTCAAGTATCAAAACACAAGATTTTCCAATACCAAATAGAGGTCAGTAAATTAAAGAGCGGAGGTTTGTTCTCCTTAAGAATAACGTGACTCCCAACCCGAATGTACCACAGCTGTATCACGGGCAGTTACCTGTTATGGGAACAGTTTGGTGAAATAATGCTGAAAAATTAAGAAAATCTACTTAAAAATTTATTGTGACTCTCTATTTAGACCGAGCTCAAAAAGCTAGTTAATTTATGTTCCCATGACTATTTTGAAGCTTTTGAGCTAATATAAACTAAAAATTGTGAAAATTGTGACGCAAGGAGACTTTTTACTGACGTCAAAATAAAATACATTTAAAAATATCATTTCAAAACTATTAGCCGTAATGACACGAAATTTTATACAGATGATAGTATTGTAGACATGTTTATGTAGTTTGAAATTCATAAATTTTGGATGAAAATTGTAAAAGATTTAAAACTCACATAAGTGTCCCCTTAAAAGTGCAAAGGTACTCCTAAAATTAAGGGTGAGGAAGGTAGCAGAACTCAGAATGATGGCAGTGACTGAGAACAGAAAGCAATTTCTTATTACATAAAAATAGTTTCTTTATTATAAGTATTATTATTAATTATATCGGTATCATATTCTGTTTTTTCTAGGCAATTATCTCAAGTGATGTATGTATTCTGAAAATACAACTTATTCAATAAATAAAATTCACTATTTCAGTTTATTGTGATCAGCCCTTTTTTTCAGACAGAACGGTCCGGAACGCGTTCCGGTAAAGTTTTTGCCATTACAAATTCCGAGATATATTTTATAAGCGAAATTTAAATTTAAAATTGCTGCCACTGCCGCGTCCAAGAGTTTACATTTTCTCATTATTATCGTTGGTGCAAAAGTAACTCATGCTATCTAGTGCTGCCATATTCCGTTATTGATCCTGAAACTATAGCTCGAAATCGCAAAATTTCCGTTATGCTTAAAATCGATGAGCTCCGTTTGGAACTTACTGTAATATAAGGTATGTAGGCCTAATAATTTTAAACCTACGTTTTTGTTGTATAATGTGATCGAGTTCCGGTAAACTTTTTTCCAGAAAAAAAAAAAGCACTGATTGTGCTTATCTTTTATATTTCCGTAGTAAAACAATGTAATAAGGTCCGAAGTTCACCGCTTATCATCGTGTTTATTACCACCCATTAAAATCACACGTGAGTGTTCATTATCGGTCATAGTGGTGCACTATGACCTACAACTGTGCAAATTTTTGTTATTGTTGGTCTAGTGATTTAGGAGATGTGATGTTTTATTCGTCTCCTGAAAAATTAACTTCTCTAGACTTCGGTCCTTTTTCCTCTGACCGATTCACATACATATGTAATGTTGAAGATCGGGTCACTTGCAAAATTTCTATAACAAATGGACGATTGAGAACGTCAAAATTAAAGTACTATTTAGTGCATGTTCTGCATGTATTAATACAGTGCAATGTCTCTGCCATAGTAATCAGCAACTGTACACTGACCTTGCTTTACAGCATTCTCTACAAGTATCAATGAATCTTTGATGGCACGACTAAATGTCAGGTGTGTTACAGGATATTTTGTAGAAATAGAGTTCCTTTATTTTTAATGAGATATTCTTTAAACACTGCATAGTTCTTATAGTAACAATTAATTTCAGATCAAAAATGAACAAATATTTTAAATATCTTGTCCACACCTGTGGAGTAACGGTCAGCGCGTCTGGCTGCGAAACCAGGTGGCCCGGGTTCGAATCCCGGTCGGGGCAAGTTACCTGGTTGAGGTTTTTTCCGGGGTTTTCCCTCAACCCAATACGAGCAAATGCTGGATAACTTTCGGTGCTGGACCCCGGACTCATTTCACCGGCATTATCACCTTCATATCATTCAGACGCTAAATAACCTAGATGTTGATATAGCGTCGTAAAATAACCCAATAAAATAAAACAAAATAAATATCTTAATATCAGATCTGTTACTTAATATAAAAATAATAACTTCTTCAGTAACTAACAGAAACCCATTCTTTCAGTAACAATTATTTTAGTAGAATGCCCTTAAGGCAAAGATATTTGAGCCTTAGTTTCAATGATGAATAATTAGAAATAATTAAGACACTGTTTTGAACGATGAAAGAGACATGACATAGAGTAACAGATCTGACAGGTAACAGAATTGACAACGCAAACATAAGCATGTGATAATCTAAATTTGTTGTTTTGCTTAAAAATCTTCAAAATTGGAACTTAACTACTTCACACGTGTACTATTATGTCCTCTTGATCATGACTTTATATGTTGTTATTTGTGAAAAAGACAACACAACACAAACAGTTCTGACAGAGTAAAAATGCACGCTTAGACTAAAACACAAAGCAAGAGTATGACACACAAACTCGCCAAATCAAAATTGGTGAACATAGCAGTACAATCAAGATGGCTCTTTGTGCATCATTCTGGCTTGTCCTGGCATCTGTGGGATTTTTTTTTCAACTATGTACCCATAGGAACAGAATGGTGTAACAGACCTGACTGATTTACTGGACTAGAGTAGTTATGCAATCATATTTAAGGAAATATAAACTCAGACATAAATTAAGAAGTTTTGAAAATATCAAATGTTTCTTTAATTTTTTTCTTAATTACATTATTAAACAAACCTTTATCTGGACATAATCATGTTCCATTTTAAAAACTTAACTAGTATGAACACGGCATTTCAGCTGCTATAGTCCGGGTTTGCTTACTTCATACCCAAAGGGTGAAACCTAACCATTTTTCTCCCACTACTACATATGCTAGTGGATTGTGGTGATTTTCTGCTTTGCAGGTTGAATTTTCTTTTGCAAACTTCGTTTCGAATTTCGATACTGACAAATATTATAAATGGTAGTGAGTTCGTAACTGATATGTTGTCATCTGAGACATATCGATAATATTTGTCAGTACTGAAGTTCCATGAAATTAAAATTGTACTAGATTTCTGAGACGTTACTGGAAGCTAGTGAAATTTGTTCTTACTAATAATTAATATCAGTATTAACATTCATACATAATAGTTATTTTCTGTTCTGCATTGTGGTTATAATTCAAGACTATAGCGAGGTAAGTTTTCGGAATTAGTACTAATAATTTCATGTGGTCAAACAAAATACATTTTTAGGTTAGGTCTCGTGAGTCATTTGTTTAGTCAAACCAATGAATTACGCATTGCCAGACAAAATACTTAACATGTTGATCCCTTTCTCGTATAGTTTACCTATGAAAATATGTTACAAATTATTGAATTACTTAGAATAACCTTCCAACATAAAGTACGGTAAGTAAATATGTCATTTAGTATGTAGGATCGTGTGATACCTGGTTAAAGTTGGCGACACTGACAAGACGGCAATATTTGCTGTTTAGGAACTGTTCTTATGTGACCCTCACTATACTATGAGAATTTTATTTTATTCTCGTGAAAACTTTCACAAGAAGGAAATAATTCTTGAGACGTTTACTACATTAGTATTGAAACTACTCACTCTTAGGAATTTGTAACTCTGTCGTTATAAATGCAATAATGGGAAGGGTATGAATTAATGGACGCCATTTGTTATGCAAATTCTCCAAATGGCCCAGATATGTTGATCTCGCCACTTTGATGATTATGAAGACTGATAAACATTTATATTCATTTCAGAATTGTGGATAACGTTCAGAAGATTGTGTTACAAGAACATGCTGGCAATCATCGTGAAGAAGACAAATTGACACAATGTGGTAGCAACAGACCAGACTGTCCAAATATTAGCGATTTAAGCCGTAACTCTATCAAGCGTACTATATGCAACGAGATTTCTGTAACACCGCAATCTCTGAAACTTCATTTTGATAAACACAAAATAAAAGAGACGTTCAAATGCGATGTCTGTGGAAAGTGCTTCTTGACTCTGAGTGATATTAAGAGGCATGCACACCTACACTCAGACGGTATGCTATTTCATTGCGATGTGTGTGGGAAAGTGTTCAGAACAAAATGTGTTTTCAAGAGACATTCACGCATACACACAGGGGAGAAGCCATTCAAATGTGAGGTGTGTGGAAAATCTTTCACAAAATCAGGATACTTAACGGATCATTCACGCATACACACAGGCGAAAAGCCATATAAATGTGAGATTTGTGGAAAGTGTTTTTCAACAAAAACAAATTTTAACACTCATGCACGCATACATACAAGAGAAAGGCCATTCAAATGCAAGGTGTGTGGAAAGTGTTTTACACAATTATCAAGTTTAAATAGTCATGTACACATACATACAGGTCAAAGGACATTCCAATGCGAGGTGTGTGGAAAGTGTTTCTTTACATCGGCATATTTACACAAACATGCACGCATACACACAGGTGAAAGACCATTCAAATGCGAGATGTGTGGAAAGTGTTTTTCAGTATCGGCAGGCCTAGGCAGACATATACGCATTCACACAGGTTATCGGCCATTCGAGTGCGTAGATTGCGGAAAGTGTTTCTCTCAGTTTCTCAATTTAAAGCGACATGAACGTATTCACACAAGATAACAAACAATTCACTTGTTAAGATAATTTCAATGCAAATGCGATGTCTGTGGAAATTGTTTTCGAAACAAATCTACAATCATGTTCGTCTGCACACAGGCCAGAGCATTCAAATGCGATGTCTGCGGAAATTTTGTCTCAAATTGTCGTCAGCTGAAGAATCACGCACGCCTAAACTCATGCGAGAGACCATTTTATTGCAATCTAAGCGGAAAAAATTATTCGGGGCCCTGATAGTGTAAACTGACATAACGTTCTTCACGCATGCGAAGTGCCTTCCGCATGTAATATCAGCGGAATACGTTTATATATATATATATATATATATATATATATATATATATATATATATATATATATATATATGTCTATGTAAGTTTGTGCTGGAACATTGAGAGTTTTAATACACAAAGAGAATGAAGATTTGTTAGTTAGAGGCCACCTGATCGCGGCTGATTAACCAGCACTGCCACAACCGCAAAACTGGAGATTGAGTCGCCTTGGGTAAATTTTGTGTTTTTATTTTGCATTCATTTATTTCTGAAAAGAAACTGTTACTCTATTACCTAAGGGGAGAGGATGGTATTTTTTGGTGAAACATGAGTAAATTTAAAAAAAAAAGTCTTTAAAATACTCTGTGATATATGTGGAATGCACAGCATAACATTTTGGGTATTTGTGCCCTTATCGGATGTTGAGTCGCCATTTTTAAACTTTCTGCGTTGTGGATTTTTAAATCACTTGCCCACTTTTATTGTTGTTTCTGGTAAATTAAATTTTCAAAATTTTTTTTTCTTTAAAATACTCTTTGGTATGTGTGGAATGCATTGCATAACATTTTGTGGGTATTTGTACCCTTATCGGATGTTGAGACGTCATTTTTAAACTTCCTGCGCTACGGATTTTTAAATCACACGGCCGCTTTTATCGGTTTCCAGTAACTTCATTTTTTTTTGCTACATTGCCACACAAAATTGGATATAATTTCTGAACTATTAAAGATATATGCATGAAATTTAGAACACATTCTTTAGACTATTAGGAAACTTTTCTCTGTAACAAAATTTTGTTAATTCATTTCATTTTAAAAATACGTCCGTTTGTTTGCAAGAAAGGAAATCAAAATTGTTATTAAATTTTAATGTTTTATTTTATAAACGTAGGGACTAATATCAAAATTATGTTACAGACAGTTTGTAGAACATGCTTTTGCAATTACATTGCAAAAAATTGTTTGAATATATCTTTAAAAACGGTTTAGATATATCGGTTTTAGTACAATTTTGCATTGGGTATATTATTTTCAAATTTGGGCCCCCAAATATATATATATATTTTTTTTTTTTTTCAAATATTTTATTTGGTTGAGTTGCCACAGCTATGAGATCTCTACATACAAAATATTAATAATTTACACCAAATAGGAAACAAGTTTACCTTTCCGAAATAGTTTTCCATAGAATCCAATAGATGTCTCATCAAAGTCTGCTTTCCTTTGAGAGATATTCAGTTGCAAAGGCGATCGCAACTCTTGTGTAAAGGAGAATTTAATTTGTTGCTAATAGCCATAACTACGTGTTTTCTATTTTCCGTGACATAAGAAGCATTTGCAAGTTTCTGACAGTTTTATTTTTAGAGTCATAACAGTGTCTGCACTCTACAGTTATTTGTAAATAGTAGTTATCTACCATAGTGTTTTCATAAGATTACATAGTTTTCTCAGTTATCATCTTTATTTACTAGTGTAAATTACGTGTGCACAGCGTGGTAGTGTGTATAAGGATAAGTTCTGCATATAATAAGCTAGGCCTATATATTTCAACATACCTAGGAAATAAAAAAGACATCTGTTTATTATTATCATCCCAAACTTTGAAGTCAATTTTCTCCATATTCATTTTCTGTGAATTTTGTATTGCTAAAAATGCTACTCTTTCTAGCTTGTACTTGCTATTTGGGAAAAGGAAATTGTAGCAGAACAATGGAAGGAGTCCATAATCGTACCTATCTTTAAGAAGGGGGACAAGACTAACTGTGGTATCTTTCGAGAAATATTACTTTGTTCACGTCGTACAAAATTTTGTCCAATATTCTTTTGAGAAGATTAACTCCATATGTGTATGAAATTATTGGGGATCATGAGTGTGGTTTGAGGCGTAATAGATCAACTTTCAGGGGCGGCTCGTCCAGAAGAGTTGTGGAGCTGCAGCACTCCCTACTTTGACAGGAAAATAAAACTAATACCTATTTATTTTAATTTGTAGAAGAATTGTTACAGCTTTTATTGGTAAATTGCTTTATACTTCATCTGGCTGGGAACATGTCCTATTACCTTATGCATAATCTTTTTGTACTGGAATTGACACTGCATTCAAAGCCGTCTTCGGATCTGCAGGGTGGGACAGCTCGTAGTGAGTGTTTCTTGCACGGTCAGGAGGTAGAGAGGTGAAGGGAGGCAGAGGTAAACTGCCGCTGTTTAAAACGCATATCTTCGCTGCAGTGACTTGTAGAGCCAGGCCACAAGGGAAGATCTTTCCTCCCCTCCCACATCGCTCTTATAATGCTACATCAAATTGATTCTGTATTCCCTTGAAACTAAATGGCAATTTTTTTTATTTTCTCTTTATATATTTATTGTTGTAGAATCTTATCGAGTTAATATAACGGAATTAGTATTCTCTTTTGCCTTATTATTAAGTATATATCCAGCCTCCAGTAGAACCTAATATTTGCCTTAACTCAGAATGATTGCACGAGTAGATTCCTTTTGATATAGCACGTAAAATAGGAAAGAGACTTCTTTTCCAGTTTCAGAAAATTGTTGACCATCAGTATATCCGAGTGTTGCATTGGTGTGACGTCTTAGTACCGTAACTTAACCAGTGCAACTGTGCAAGCATGAGTGTGTGTGAATTACAGAATATTAATTTTATTTTTCTCAACTTTCACTTGCGGAGAAGATTGATGCGAATTTAAAGGGTCTTCTGTTACCCGACTTAAATCTTACTCAAGCTTCACCCAGCCGAAATAGTGGATATATAAGGAAGTTTAACAATGAAATTTACGCTAAGCATTTTTGGTTACGTGGATGTGAACAAAAAAAATGCTGTATTTTGTTTTCTTTGCCTCCTCTTCGGTGGTATAACAAATACCTTACTATAATAATACCTGACAGCTAGCAGTTTTGCGTGCGAACGACGCTGGTTCTGCTACCTTTCTGCCGGTGTGGAAATACTCGTGAAACAAACTGTAATCAACTGCAATGTATATTGTTGCTGGGCTAGTTAATAGTTTTAATAATTAGTGCTGTGTTAAAATGTCAGGGTGTATATGTGCTGTTTATAATTGTGACAATTGCAGCATTACAAATTGCTCCAAATCGTACTTTCGATTTCCGACAGTTCATAAAACGTGAGTCAACAAAATTCGTTATTAGGCCTAATGCCTTTGTCTCTGTGTTGATAGAACAATAAAAATTAACTTTTTTTTTTAGACCTAATAAATGAATAGAAGTTAAAATATATTGGAAATTTTAAGGTTTTAGCAAATTAAGTTTTATTGTTGTCTACATGCATTTACTAATAATTATTAAAAGCATCAGAATACTACCATTTTTATTTTTGCAGTTGTCAGCAATAGGTATACAGAATAAAGCATTATTGTAAATTCCTTCCTAATGTCAGAACTGATTTTGTCTCACTAAAGCAAAGAAAAAATATGTAACAATTAATAATTACGGAAAGTAATATGAAGTATGTAATATTCTCATAATATGTAGCTCTGATATAAGGTAATAATTTTACATTAAATACTATTCAACATTTCTTAAGTGTTTGATACTGTATATAATTCCACATTAGTAACGCAAGTTTTTAACAATAGTAAGAATCCCTCAGTGGCGGCTCGTAGTCAAATGTCCAGGGTAGGCAAAATTTACAGAACATTTTTATGTAATTCCCGCGATTCAATGACAGCTCGCCTTCATCATGCCCCCGAAAATTTAACTCTTGCTTACATAACAATACTGTTACATCAATGAGCCGTCTCATAATTTGTCGGTTTTTCTAGTTTATTGTAATACTGTTGTCTTGCAACCCTTGTTGTTCAGACAACATTTCCGAAATGGATTCAAATTCTTTTCAAGTCTCTTTAGACTTACCGAGTTACAAATATGATCTGATTTCAAGTACCTTCTTTAGGTTACAATAACAAACGTGACCACCTACAGCTTAGCTTTAACTTCACTTCCTGTTAGCCATTTATGTGTTTCATACCATACTTACTTACAAATGGCTTTTAAAGAATCCGCAGGTTCATTGCCGCCCTCACGTAAGCCCGCCATCGGTCCCTACATTGTGCAAGATTAATCCAGTCTCTATCATCATATCCCACCTCCCTAAAATCCATTTTAATATATCCTCCGATCTACGTCTCGACCTCCCCAAATGTCTTTTTTCCTCCGGCCTCCCAACTAACATACTATATGCATTTCTGGATTCGCCCATACGTGCTACATGCCCTGCCCATTTCAAACGTCTGGATTTAATGTTCCTAATTATGTCAGGTGAAGAATACAATGCGTGCAGTTCTGCGTTATGTAACTTTCTCCATTCTCCTGTAACTTCATCCCTCTTAGCCCCAAATATTTTCCTAAGAACCTTATTCTCAAACACCCTTAACCTATGTTCCTCTCTCAAAGTGAGAGTCCAAGTTTCACTATCATACAGAACAACCGGTAATATAACTGTTTTATAAATTCTAAATTTCAGATTTTTGACAGCCGACTGGATGACAAAAGCTTCTCAATCGAATAATAACAGGCATTTCCCATATTTATTCTGTGTTTAATTTCCTCCCGAGTATCATTTATATATGTTACTGTTGCTCCAAGATATTTGAATTTTTCCACCTTATCGAAAGATAAACCTCCAATTTTATATTTCCATTTCATAGTGTTTCATACCATGAAGATTAAATTTTCTTGCACCTTTAGCACTGACTTTATGAACAATAGAGCTTAATGCAAGAGTGGGTCGTCCATTGTCCAAAATACTTCTCTTTTCAATGTCATTACGACGCGAAAACGGACAACGTAACAGTTTACTTATTATATCAGTCATAATATAATATTATTGTTATCACTTACATTAACTATAAATCACCAAATATACGTAACATTAATATACAGTACGTACTTGCAAAATCACATTTTCTAAAATACACTGTTAAAAAAACATCTTTTAAAACACACTGTTTAAAAACTGTTATACTACTCGTGACAATCTACGTTCCAACTCGTGAAACTTTCAAACAGAAATTTCGCAAATCGTAGGTGTTCGATAATGCTCGTGGGTTCTCGTTAGGGCAGGCAGAATTCTAGCGCGCTGGCTTCAGCATAGAACGCATGCGCTAAGAAAGCATTTAGAATAGCGATCTCTTTTAATGCTTACTCCAGGGCCAGCTTTGAAGTTACGTGGAAGGTCGGCTAACTTCGCTTCTGCCTACCTTCTGACAGTTCTGACGCATCGTGATCTGTCCAGTGTATTCTTGTCGCATAAATCGAACTGCCAGTAGTAAGCAACGTCCAACTAACCCTAAAAAATCCCATTCATAGTTAATTGAAGAATTTCTAAGCACCTAGACAAGAGTATATAATTATATAAGGTTTTCCAAATGTGTTGGGGTAGTTAATAAATATCCACTTTTAGGTTTTTCTAAATGTGTTGAGGTAGGCTTAGCCTACCCTGCCTGCCCTGAGAGCCGCCTCTGGAATCCCTATATGTTAATATTTGTATATGTGGACGTAATTCCATCCCGCTCTGCTAGATGTCAGGTCCGCGATATTTCTCACTCACGCCAATGCTACTAGTATACAGCCGTCCGGTATTATTATAGTAAGGTATTTGGCAGTGGCGGTTCCTCGGGGGTGGGAAGGGAGGAAGTCCTCACATTTTCTTCTTTTGAAAGTAAATACCAAATAAAATATGTGCCTTGAAATTCGAGGATAATTTTTAAGTTCACAGCTATAAGAAAAACTCGGTTGATCGAGTTTTAAACGACGCGCGCTCATGTGCTGTAGAAAACTGTGAGAAAGATGCGAGATTGTCTGGGTAGAGGAAAGGCACTCCATTCCTCCACTACTGCAGTTAACACACATAGACAACAGCGCACTAGCGGCCAGAGAAAGAAGCAGAGTTTTAAAGCAAGTAACTGAATGGAGAGGGAGGAGATCCTCCTCTGAATCAATCATGGCTGTAAATAGAAACCGACTGGTCGTGCAGCAAGCTCGCTACCGCTGCCACCTGACGATGTTGCATTCAACCGGACTATAACACAGAGACACAATAAAAACAGTTTTAACGCAACGCTATGAAAGACACCATGTAAACTTTTTTTAAATTACAAATAAAAAATATTATTCATTGCACTTTATATAGGCTACTATTCATGGTTTGAAACTTTCGTAGATATTTGAAAGTTAAAGTCGGGTTTATGTAAAACAAAGAGAAAGTAGTTTTACGTAGTTGGCCCCTGAAATTCACTTCTATTCAATGTTTACTAGACAGAGCAACAGCCATGTTGTCAGTTTTGTACAAATATATTTGAAACTTAAAGTAGGTACTCCAAACTTCATCATTTTTAACATAAAAAATTAATCGGCCACCGGCAGCTTTGAACAATAATGATAGTATGACTTTACAAGAACTGACATTCTTCAAAAGCATGTGATACTGAACTTGTAAAATGTACATGTGGCAGCACACACCACGTGGGTGGTTGCAGTGTTCTCGCTTTCCTCAGATTATTTCCCATTCCCATTTCCATTTCCATAAAACGGTTCCGGTTACGAGTTAGTAGCTAGTCTCTTCCAACACGTGTGTGCTCGAAAAATGCTACGAGGTTGTGAATTTCCTTGTAATTGTTAATTTGTGCAATTATTCAACAATGAATGGAAGTGAAATCATAATATATTTTGAACAATTTAGGAAACTCAGTTTACAAGAACAGATTATTGCTATACAGAAGGGAAGGCCAACCCCAACACTACCTGGTCTTACATGTATGCATGTAGGCTAATTTGTATCATGTTTCATTCAAGAAGGTGTCATTTAGTGCTGTTAATTTCTTTCCTCCTCTTAAGAAATATGCAGGAGCCGCCACAGGTATTTGGTATAATCTATGAACTAGGAGTGGTCTGACAGATTTAGGACATTCGCCCCTAAAAATTAAAAAGCACGATTCTTCGCAGTCTCACCTGAAAAATGTTGTTTAATTGGCTATGTTAGGCAAAACTAATATTGCTGCGCAATTAAGTGAAGCGAACAGAACAGACATTATCAAACATAACGAAGTGAGAAAAAATAGTGAAGTTATTAAAAAAAATATATTGATTTTATCAAATTTTGTGGCCAATATGAACTTCCCCTTCGTGGACATGATGAATAAAATGATTCGAAGAACCATGGCGTATTTAGTGGTTTGCTACAGTTCGTGAGTAATCTAAACGAGCCTCTCAAAAATCATTCATGTCACTGAACAATTTAGAATGAACTTGTAGATTGCATGTTGAGTGTCTGCCGATCTGAAATTCAGACTGAAATCGATGTTATTTTTTTTTTTTTTTTTTTTTTTTAGCAAATGATGTTACAGACGTCTCCAACTAAGTAAGAAAGTTTGGTTTTTCGATATGTAGTGCATTTATTTTAGTCCTATACTTATTAGTAATGGTATTAATAAGTGAAATTTGTATGTACCCCAATCTACTGCAGCTCCCCCAATCCAGAAGTTCACTAGCCCCCACTGTCAACTATTGATAAGAAATTTAATATTCGATAGATAATGGAGAAAAAATGGGAATATAAGGGTACAGTGCATCAGTTATTCATATATTTCAAAAAGGCATATAACTCGGTTAAGACAGAAGTTTTATGTGATATTCTTATTGAATTTGGTATTCCCAAGAAACTAGTTCGATTAATTAAAATGTGTCTCGGTGAAACATACAGCAGTCCGTATAGATCAGTTTCTGTCAGATGCGTTTCCAATTCACTGTGGGCTAAAGCAAGGAGATGCACTATCACCTTTACTTTTTAACTTTGCTCTAGAGATGCCATTAGGAAAGTCCAGGATAATAGAGAAGGTCTGGAATTGAACGGGTTACATCAGCTGCTTGTCTATGCAGATGACGTGGATATGTTAGGAGAAAATCCACAAACGATTAGGGAAAATTAGGGAATTTTACTTGAAGGAAGTAAAGAGGTAGGTTTGGAAGTAAATCCCGAAAAGACAAGGTATATGATTATTACTCGTAACGAGATTATTGTACAAAAATTGGAAACTTATCCGTTGAAGAGGTGGAAAAATGCAAATACTTGGGAGTAACAGTAACAAATATAAATGATACTCGGGAGGAAATTAAACACAGAATAAATTTGGGAAATGCCTGTTATTATTCGGTTGAGAAGCTTTTATCATCGCGTCTGCTGTCAAAAAATCTGAAAGTTAGAATTTATAAAACAGTTATATTACCGGTTGTTCTTATGGTTGTGAAACTTGGACTCGGACTTTGAGAAGGGACATAGGTTAAGGGTTAAATACTTAAAAGGTCAAACTACAACAATGTTCTTAAGTGAAGATAAAATAATTATATCCATTATTTTTAATAGGTTAAGGGGTTTGAGAATAAGGTTCTTAGAAAAATATTTGGGGCTAAGAGGGATGAAGTTACAGGAGAAGGGAGGAAGTTACAGAACACAACTGCACGCATTGTATTCTTCACCTGACATAATTAGGAACATTAAATCCAGATATTTGAGATGAGCAGGGCATGTAGAACGTATGGGCGAATCCAGAAATGCATATAGAGTGTTAGTTGGGAGGCTAGAGGGAAAAGACTATTGGGGAGGCCGAGACGTAGATGGGAGAAATAATATTGAAATGGATCTGAGGGAGGTGGGATATGATAATAGAGACTGGATTAATCTTGCTCAGGATAGGGACCAATGACGGGCTTATGTGAGGGCGGCAATGAACGTCCGGGTTTCTTAAAAGCCAGTAATTAAGTAAGAATGTTCAAATTTCACTAGCTTCCAGTAATTGACTCTGGAATCTAGAACCGTTTGAATTTTCATAATTTAAACTACTGAAAACTTGTGTCACTGCAGCCAACATAAGTCATAAAATCACTAGCAGTTATATTTCTCAGTACCGAATTTCGAAACAATGTTGGCAGAAGAAAATTCAACCTGAAAACTAGAAAATCGGCATACTCCACTAGCTTATGTAGTAATGGGGGGTGGGGGGGGGGTTGGTTAGGTTTCACCCTTACGGTATTAAGTAAGCTGATCCAGACTATAGTCGTGTGACAGTTGTTGCCATAATTCTGCAGAAGGCGTCCTCACTTCATTACCCCTTGCTTGTCAGGGGCGTATTCTGCGGACTACCGGGGCTACCGGCGGTAGCCCAAGGAAATTACAAAAGAAAAAGTTTATAATATAACATAATGTAATAATTTTGTATTATTAGTTTTACCACAATAATTAAAATTAAAGTAATTGTTAGATTTATATGCGCTCTCTGCTCTCGAAAAGAAACAAGTTGTCAAGGCGGCATCACTGGAGAAACCGCTTGCTACGTGAGGTAGCCTGTGACCGTACCGCGCACGCTGTCCGGTCGCACAACTGCCCATCCCCCCGCTCTCTTCTGTTTCCAACGTGCAGTGTAAGGCCGGGTGAGTTGCCGCTCTCGTGATCGGTTTCTTCGCAGGCGCGAAGCAGCAATATGCTTAGCACGCTAGCTCATGAATGTAATTGTGTTCTTGCAGTGCAGTATTTTAAATTTGTGATTTGTTCGAGTGTCTAAGAGTTATATTAATTGTGAATTATTAAGTTTTTAATTTCCCAATGAAGTGATATTGTGAAAAATATGGCAGAACAAGTTTCTGGAGAGGTTTGTGTTGAAAATGACTGTGTAATAGAAGGTTTATTAAAAGTGCCTTTTAACCGTCGTACATACAACGAGGAAGTTGAAATTGTGAAAATGGAAACACCAACTCCTGAGTTAAATTTGTCCATGGACGTAAAGAAAAACAGCGTGAGTACACACGCCATTTCACTTCAACATCATATGTAAGTGGAATTGGTTGTGTGGTAGTTCTAAACTGTCTAAACTATTTTGCTGGCCATGTTTGTTATTTAGCCGCGAAACTAATGTGTGGTCAAAAGAGGGTTTTCTAATATCAACTCCTTCGAACGGCAGTCCTAAAACACGACAAATCAAAAGCTCATATTTGTAGTAGCATGAACTTTGCAAACTTTGGGAAGACAAGAATTGATTTACAGCTAGATAAGCAAAAGCTCTACACATCAACCAACACAATGCTCTTGTGAAAAAATCGGGAGATTTTACTGCATCTTATTAACGCAGTCTGCTTTCTAGGAAAACAAGAATTGGCTTTTCGGGATCATAATGAGAGTGTGGAATCAGACAATAGAGGAAATTATACTGAATATTTAAGTTCCTTAAGTGAATTTGACCATTTACTGGCCAATCATCTTGAAAGTTCAACAGTATTTCGTGGTACTTCTCTCGCAATTCATAATGACTTAATATTTGCTATAAGTGGGGTTATGATAAAGAACATAAAATCTGAAACAGAAGAAGCACCTTTTGCGGCCATTGTTGTTGATGAAACAAGTGACTGCTTTAATCAGAGTCAATTGTCCACTGTTTTAAGATACGTCAATAGTACTGCCAATTAGAGATGGGTAAAAATAACACTGCTGCAGTTATTTTGGGAACTGTTCCAGTCTCGGAACTGTTACAAAACATGAACAGTTAGGTCGGAACCTCCTGTTCCGAAATAACAGTGTTCAAGAAAGTATCTCACTTGCCCAGCTGTTGCGAGCTCTCAATACCGCGTTGCAACAAGGTATGTTCCGACTCCAGAATCGGAACTGTTGCAAAAATGAACAGTTTAGGTCGGAACCTCCTATTCCGAAATAACAGTGTTCCGACTCCCAAAAGAGCACCAACTAGATGCACTTTTACATCTCAGCTGTTGCAGTAAAGCTCGCAGTACTGCTTTCGTTGCACAAGGTATGTTGAATGTTGAAGAAAACTGGAGATAACAGTCGGAACGTCGTAGCTTTTCACACAGTTTCAGAACCAACGACAGCAGCAGTTACACTGTTCTCGTTATTCTTTATGTTGACATAGAACTTCGTTGGATGAAGTTGGTATTTTAAACTCTCATTGGTTGAGGGGGCGCATGGAAAATATGGAAAATGAAAAGTGGCAATGGAACCACCATTAAATCAACATTTGAAGATGATGCCAATCATCTGGCATGTTATAGTAAGTATTTAATAATCTGTAATATTCATTCCCGATTTATGGTTTATTTCACCATTAGTTGATTCTCAAAAATTCTGTTTATAAACATTCTACAAAGTCACTAAAGTACGCATTACTATTATTAATTCATTGATCAGCTGATTCTGAAAAAGGTTAAAGTCGTAAATATTAATGAGAGGTTTTGTTTTTCGACAATGTCTGAAATATGTCGTTTGTTGAGGTTAAGTCTGACAAGCACAAGTTTTTGTGACTATCTTCTCTGTTATCAAAGAACGACAAAAATGTTGTAGCATTATTTGTTGGAAACTACCCATATAAGTACTGATTTGGAGAGCGATTTTCGTTTCTGTTTAATTTGAAGTTTAAATTACACTTTGGTAAAGATGCGATTCCAACATTTTACTAACCCACTGCGGGGTTTCCAGGTTTCAGTACTGCCAATATATATCTTTTTATTTATGAAATTGTAATATTTATTATTATTATTAGTATTATTATTATTATTATTATTATTGTTATTATTATTATTATTATTATTATTATTATTATTATTATTATTAAACATTCGTGCATTAAGAAAAGTAAAAATAAAAATTAATGATTTTTTTTTTTTTTTTTTAGTTGGCTACCATATCTTTATAACTTTATGTACGAAAACAAAGTGTTGTATTCTGTCCTTGTAGTCAACAGCTGTGTAATTACTAACATTAAGCTTTTGAGTTCTGTCCGCATGCACAGCAATTTTTCCAAAATCGATTCGAATGTGCATTGCAGTGCCATCTATAGATAAGAATGTGTACTATTTCATGCCTATGAGTGCTCCAGTGTGAGCTGCATGGTGTTATTTGTCTATGGTGAAGAGGCGAGGGTACTGTACCGTTCGTTTGAACGACTCAACGACTCCGACTCATCACCACTGGTGACTCCGGAACTGTTATTTGGAACATAGTATTTTTCGGAACCGGAACCGTCGGAACTGTTCCGGGAAAAGAACAACTTCGCCCATCACTACTGCCAATGTTCAAGAACGGTTTATAGGATTCACAAATGTCAGTTCGGGCAAAACTGCTGCTGCTTGGTTTCAGCATGTGGAAGGTGTTATAGTAGAATACAATGTCGGCAATAAGTTAATTGCACAGACATACGATGGTGCTTCAGTTATGGCGGTTAAACATTAATGGCTTAAAAACAAAAGTTCAAGGAAAGTATCCTCAAGCACTATTTGTCCATTGTTACAGCCATGTTCTCAATTTAGTTTTGCAACAAACTACTTCATCCATTCCAGAATGCCGCATTTTTTTTTCAAAACACTGTCGGGTTTAGCTGCATTTTTCTCATCATCTCCTAAAAGATCAGAAAAACTCAAGAATTTATGAAAAAGAAATTCCCAAAAGTAGCACCAACTAGATGCAATTTTACATCTCGGCTTGTAAATGCAGTAAAGGAATACAGAAAACAACTGACTGCTTTCTTTGAAAATATCATTTGTAATGACTCTGAAGAAAACTGGGTTGATGATGTAATTGTGCAGGCTCAAGGATATTTGTATTTTTTCACACAGTTTCAGAATATATTTCTTCTTGAAGTCTATGTTAGAGTGTTTAGTGACATACAGATGTGCTCTACAATAATCTTCAGACAAAATGTCTCAGACATAGCATACTGCTTTGCAAGAGGTATCAAAGTTAAAAATACTATATTCGAGTTCAGACGTGAGTGGGTTTCCGTCCATATGGAAAGTAATATGGAAAATGAAATTTTTATGCCAATACAATGGAACCACCATTAAAGCGAAGAAAAGGAGATGATGAATTGAAATACAGGCAGTCTGTACTACAGCATACTAGATCGTATGCACATGGAAATTACTGACAGATTTTCTGATTATGGAAAGCTTCAGTTCACATATCTTCTAGATTCTCAAAAATTTTCTGCTTATAGAGAAAACTTCCTGTGAATGAGGCACTAAACAAATTATTTCAGTCCTATAACAGTCACTTTGATCAAGTACGTTTGAAAAATGAATTAAGTGTAATATATTCAGCAGAGGTCTTTGATTTTTCGAACAAACCTATCCATGAAATATTATCTGCCATATATGAAAACCAGCTGAACCAAGTTATTCCTGAAGTCCTTAAATTGGCAAGATTAATTGTGACAATACCAGCTACGTCAGCATCAGTAGAAAGAACATTTTCTGCGTTGAAGAGAATAAAATATTTTCATGTTTTAGATCAACTCATACACAAGAACGTTTATCCGGCTTGGCACTGATGTCCATTGAAAAGTCATTTCACAGAAACTTCGCAAGCGGCCCAACTGTAATTTCAATGACGAAGTCATCAAAGTATTTTCGTCCCAATCAAGACGTCTGAAATTCATATATAAATAGGTAAGGAATTTTATTATAGGGACATTAAAATATATTTTGTGTAATAATAGGGTCAGTGCTAGCCCAGGCCCTTAAACCAGTATACGCCACTGTTGCGTGTTCATTTACGGAGTCGGGAACTTCCAGGTACTTCGACGATAATCTCCAAGACTAACACTAAACATTCGGGACGTCGATATTTTGGAAGTGTAGAGCTTTCGAGATATTGGAAGCTGATTTTGCAGTGGATTTCGGCAGTTACGGCCACAATAATGCCCAGTTTCACTAAGCCTTTTTAAATGATCCAAAACGATCTGCTAACGATCTATTTTGTGTGCACAAGGTTGGAATTTTGAAGTAAGAGGGAAAGGGTGCAATCCATGTTCTTGAGTTTATCCAACGATTCTATTAATTTTAAATACATCGTTACAAGTCCGCCCTTTCACCGAATTCTGTTTCATTTAAATTAACGTGCGTTTGCTATTTCTTATTTGTATCTTGCATGTCAAATTTTTCATTCAACGATGACTTCGGAATTACGAATGTGATTGGGTGCAGAGAATCACGGCCTCCTTAATTTGTATGGGAGGAAATTGCAGAGTTGTCTTTCCCTGGATTGTCGTTATTGTGAGTACGTAATGTAAATCATGGAGCAGCCACAGAAAAGACACCGAGGGAGTAATTTTGCAGCGACAAAAAAATCAATCTTCATAGAAATTGTACAAAAGTATGTATCTGTAATTGAAAATAAGAAGACAGACGGGACTACGCTAAAACAAAAAGAAGCTGCTTGGGAAAAACTTTGTAATGATTTCAATTCATTTCCCAATGTAAAACGAAACGTAAAACAACTGAAGTCATAAAATGTCTTTTACATGTTAACTTGTTGGACCAACATGCCTTTAAAAAAAATTGAAGTCATGTTATGACATTGTTAAAAGGAAATCTGGTTGAACGAAGATTGAGAGACTTCTCTTCCTGCACTTTCAGCAGTCTTACATGTCGTTCTAACATAACTTACGAGGCATTACGAACGTTTCGCGCTAGTTTGAATGACGAACGTTCTGCGCTAGTTCGCAAAGTTCCTGCGGGATGTTAGAGCGGGTATTTTAAAATGTATATATTCATAGCTATCGAAATGAATGTTTCGCGCTAGTTTGTAATGTTCGAGCGGGAATTTAAAAATACATATTCGTAGTTGTGGAAATGGCTGCAGTAGGTGATCGTATTAATATTAGAGAGCTGAGCACTCAATAGCGAAAATGAAGTGCAACAGTGGTGCCGGGAGAAAGGTCTGCTTCCCGCAAATATGGAGTGTCCACTTTGTGGAGAATTGCTGTATTCTCAATTTCGCAGGAGCGTCAAATGCAGTTTATTTGTGAAAAAAAAAAAAAATGCTTCGGGCATGAGGTTTATGGAACATTTAAGTTGTCTGCTGCAGATAACACATGTTTCAGTCGTGCGAGATTGTCAACCATGAGAGTTGTTCTTATAATGTACAGTTTTGCTGTAAAGTTTTTGTACTCCCAGACCATAAGGGAGTGCGATGAGACGAGTGTACCAGATGTAGCGGAGTCAACTATCGCGGATTGGTTTTCATAATTGAGGGAACCGTGTAAAGGTAAGAAAATGAAGTGTTATGACAGATTAAATTAGTTTAGGCTTTTATTATGCCTTAGGTAATTATCTGTGTTAGGTTAGGATAGTTTAGGATTTTACTGACAGGTTAGGTTTGTTTAGGATTTTAGTGACAGGCTAGGTTAGGTTAGTTTAGAATTTTAGTGACAGGCTAGGTTAGGTTAGTTTAGAATTTTAGTGACAGGTTAGGGTAGGTAAGGGTTTTATTATGGTTTCATATACGAAACTGTGGCAGGTTTTGTTAGGATAGTTTAGGGTGTTGTTATGCCTTGTGTAGGCAAATATCCCGCAGATTAGGTGGGGTTAGTATAGGCTTTTAGTGACAGGTTAGGTTAATTTAGACTTACAGTATATTGTGGTTTGCATATACGAAACTGTAACAACTTAGGTTAAGATAGTTTAGGTTTTTGTTATGCCTTTTGTAGGCAAATCTGTGGCAGGTTAGTTTGGGTTAGTTTAGGATTTAAGGAGAGGTTAGGTAAGGTTAGGATAGTTTAGGCTTTTGTTATGCTCTGTGTAGGCAAATCTGTGGCAGGTTTGGTTGGGCTAGTTTAGGATTTTAGTGAGAGGTTAGGTTAGTTTAGGATTTTATTGTGGTTTGCATATATGAAATTGTGACAGCTTAGGTTAGGATAGTTTAGGCTTTTTTATGCATTGTGTACGCAAATCTGTGGCAGGTTAGGTTCTGTTAGTTGAGGATTTTAGTGAGAGGTTAGGTTAGTTTAGATTAGGCATATGAAACTGTGACAGGTTAGGTTAGGATAGTTTAAGCTTTTTTTATGCCTTGTGTAGGTTAATTTGTGGCAGGTTAGGTTGGGTTAGTTTAGGATTTTAGTGAGAAGTTAGGTTAGGTTAGTTTAGGCTTTTATTGTGCTTTGCATATACGAAACTGTGACAGGTTAGGTTAGGATAGTTAGGCTTTTATTATGCCTTGTATAGGTTTGTCTGTGACAGGTTAGGTTAGTTTAAGCTTTTATTATGCTTCGGATATACGAAACTGTGACAGGTTAGGTTAGGGTTTTTTGGGCTTTTGTTTGCTATAAGTTTAATTTTTCTTTCAGACAGTCTGGATCGCCGTTACAAGAACGAACCTAGGATTGGAGGGCCGAATGACAGTAGAAATTGATGAATGCAAGATTGGACGTAGGAAATTTGAGGCTGGTCGTGTTGTGGAGGGTTCTTGGGTTTTGGGCATGATAGATCGTGAGACGAAGGAAGTGCGATTGCAGATTTATCTGAATAATAAGAGGGACAAAGATACTTTGCTTCGTCTTATTCGGAAATATGTCGCCGCTCAAACCACAATAATGACGGACTGCTGGGAGGGATACGAAGGCCTGGATGTTAACAATGTCCGTCATTTTACTGTGAATCACAGCCTCAACTTTATTGATCCGGAGAGTGGTGGATGCACGAACTTAATCGAAAACGCATGGCGTGGACTTTGGGGACGTCTGTCTCGGGAAGGCGTGTGCAAGGAAGACCTCAGTGATTAACTTAGTAATATTTATGGAGGAAGGATTGTTCGAGGCTAGTGGCCGATCCTTTTGAGGCTCTGGCTGAAGATTTAAAATTACTCTATCTCAGCGGTGTCCGTTTCGAAGAAAGTGATTGTCATGATTGTGTTTTTTTTTTTTTACGTTGGCAGTTGAAGTGCGTCATTGTCATAATGGCGGGTTCCTCAAGAAAATTTCGTTGTGATATTTGTGTGTTTATTGTAGTATTATAAAATGCTCTGGTTGAGTGTTTTTCAGTGCCTATTGAATTAATAACAGTTCACTTTTCTGTCAGCTTCTGCCATAACTCCACCTAAAGTAATTGAAAATAAGTTAGTTATATTGTTAGATAGATGGGTAGTTAGTTTTCAATGGCATAATCTTCCTGTGTTTTATCTATTTGGCTGTTTCAATTAATATTTTACAATTCATTTTTAATTTTTCAGAGAAGTCTGTATTGTATCTTAAAAGTATTTATTTCAGTCACTGACTTCACAGCATATGTTTAAGGTGCTACACCTTTACATTACATGTTTAATGGACGTATGAACGTTTTCGTTGGTCACCACCAACATCATCAGATACAAAGTACATTTCAGCAATATCAGTGCTCTCTACATAATATCTACAAATACAAAATATATTTAGTGGCATGCAAAATGAGACACATTAAAAACCAACATTGTTGTGATACACATTGACATTCTTGTATGAGTGCCTTGATTGTCACCTACTTAAAATACACGTATAGATTACAAAATATATATGATTGCAAGTCTTCACATATGAGATAATAAAATGACATGATTTAAAAGTGATAAAAATAATAAAATATAAAACTAAGATAAAAAGTATTATGAATGTGAAGAGTTGCAAAATTACAGTAATTACATTTATTATATTCCTATTTCTGTTTCACAATAATATATATACATATTTCAACCATTCAGAAACGTATGTATCATGGTTTGTGTCACGTAATTATCTTGAATATTTTTCAAATTAATATGGTTTTATTATAAATGCCATTATATTATACATTGGGCTGTTTGATGTTGATTAGTGATGTATATTTGATTTGTCGATAATGCTGTTCCTCCAATCTGGAAGTGATTGAAATCATTAAATTGATGACCCAATTTTAACGGATTGAAAATTTAATTTGTGTGATATGTTAAATGGAAGAAACTTACATGGCAATGTATTGTCGATATCCAATACTGTAATTGTAATGAACGTGTGGTAAGGTAAGTATCAGAATTAACAGAAAAAGATCAAATGTTGAATAAATAAATCACTATTAATGATATTGATGAAGCAAGTATTTGACTTGTATCATATGAACTTAAATGAAGGTCAAAATTCGGTACTGTTATTTTGGGTAATGGAATAGTTACGAAAATAAAATATTTATGTGCGGTTATTATGTACTAGTAGCAATTTAAAATTATAATTTAGTTGAGTGATTGTATAAATCAAGCTTTTTAGTAGTATTATCCAAAACAGCATAAAAATATCGATATAGACTTACTCAGTGTAGACGTGCCTTCTTAGATGTTGAATATGTGGTGGTTGTGTGAGGACTGTGTAACGACTACGCATATCATGGTGTAAGGAAGATGTGGACAGTGCGCGCATGAATACATCACGTCATATGTTATATATTGTGTTCTGTAAATTAGGTAAATTTTCATTAATTCAAGATTTATTTCTTTTGTAATATTTCGAAGAATAATATTCTTCCGCTGTATTTATATGAATATTATCTTTATATGTTTTTTAATTATTGTTAAAGTATCATTTAGTGAGCCAAGTTCGTGTCCGTTTTGAATGAGATGAGATGCATATTTTGACTTTGTTCTGTTATGTTTAAAATCGGAGATGTGTTCCTTATATCTTACTTTGAAGTTCCATTTTGTTTGCCCGATGTATTTGACATTACAGGTTTTACAATTTAACATATACACTCCTTTCTTATTAAGTTTATCAATATGGTGCAAATGGTTATTAATTTTATTGTTGATTTTATTGTTAGTGGTCGACTTTGACTTATAGTAAAATAATTTCTAACAAATTAGCACATTTTTTCCAAAAAAAAAAAAAAAAACATAAAAATAGCATATAAAACTAACAATTTTGTAATCTATACGTGTATTTTAAGTAGGTGACAATCAAGGCACTCATACAAGAACGTCAATGTGTATCACAACAATGTTGATTTTTAATATGTCTCATTTTGCATGATACTAAATATGTTTTGTATTTGTAGAGATTATGTAGAGAGCACTGATATTGCTGAAATGTACTTCGTATCTGATGATGTTGGCGGTGACCAACGAAAATGTTCATACGTCCTTTAAACATGTAATGTAAAGGTGTAGCACCTTAAACATATGCTGTGAAGTCAGTGACTGAAATAAATACTTTTAAGATTTTTCAATTAAGTTTACTGTCGAGTGTTATGCCAGTGTAATTTGTGCTATTACTCTTTTCTATTAGCTTCTGCCATAACACTACCGAAAGTAATTGAAAATAAGTTAGTTATAGTGTTAGATAGGTGGGTAGTTAGTTTTCAATGGCATATTCTTCCTGTGTTTTATCTATTTGGCTGTTTCAATTAAGTTTACTGTCGAGTGTTATGCTAGTGTAATTTGTGTTATTACTCTTTTCTATCAGCATCTGCCATAACACCACCGAAAGTAATTCAAAATAAGTTAGTTATAGTGTTAGATAGGTTTTCAATGGCAGATTCTTCATTTCATTTCCCCCCCCCCCCATTTCATTTATTATATTCCATAGATCTTCTTACATGAGCAATGAAGCTTTAAGATGTGGAACAAGTCAAAATTTTACAATATTACAATTTTTTTTTTTCGTTGTTGGTAACTCTATAGCATCTATTACATGCTTTATGGTTGTGCTAACAGATTGAGTTACCAACAATATTACAATTACAATTTTTACCATTATTTTACAATTTTTACAGTTTTACAATTTTGTAATTTTCTACAATTTTTTTTACATTAATTTGGCGAGATGTAGTGAGATGAGATGAAGTCCGAGGATTCGCCAAAAGATTACCCGACATTTGCCTTTTGGTTGTGGAAAGCCTCGGAAAAAACCCAGCCAGGTAATCACACCAAAGGGGTGAAATGAAGTGAGGCAAAGGACTCGCCATAGATCATCCAGCTTCAGTCCAACGGCTGGGGAAAACCTCGGAAGAAACCAATGAGACCAGAGGGGGATCTAACCCAAGCCCAAGTGCAGCTCCAGATCAGCAGCACAGCAAGTCTGCCGACTGAGCTACATCGATGGCTCAACTAAAAATATACAATACATAGCCAATAAGATTATTAAATTTACAAACGCAAACGATCATTCATCAGTTGATCTATATGTATAATACAAAACAAGTAAGTTAATTCAATTTAAGGCATAAACAATTCAATCAGTTGTGATATACAGAAATTGATAATACCTATCATGCAAATTACTTCAAATTACAAACACAAACAATTCATCAATACGTTTATACAATATACAATGTGTTTTATCTATTTGCTTGTTCGAATTAAGTTTAGAGTTGACAGTTTGTGCTATTATTATTTTCTGTTGGTTTATAGTTTAATTGTACTGTACTGCTGTCTTATAGAAAAATATTGATATACTGTTTCTCTTTTGATTTCCTTGTTATTTTCATGCGACTATGTCTTCAATTCTGTTATTGCTTTTGAAATTGTTTCAAAGTTGGATGATTTTTACTACTAGTTTTATGAGAAGTAGGCCTAATTGAATTGAAACTTCTTATAAATGTATGATAGATTTCTACTATAAATAAGTAAATAAATAAAGTACATATTATTTTGGCCGAACTTACTGTGCAAAATGAGTGTTCTGACTGCAATAGCACCTTCCTCTCCTTCATTAACAGTTTCAGGGACTAGAACATCTTCGAACTGCCATCTCTCCCTGTTGAACATAAACCGCTCAAGAGTGACATCATTTGGAGGGTCTTCATGATTGGTATGTAATGCAGTATTGTGTAATACTGCTGTTACAACTATTACATCCATAGCTGTGTTGATATTTGTTCTCAATCCGAACTTTAAGGCTGGAAACCTTCTCTTCCAAATCCTATACTGGCTTTCCACTGTATTTCTGGTAGGAATATGCGAATTATTGTAATTCTGTTCAGCTTGATTTCTTGGATTCAAGAGGGGAATCATTAAATAGGGTTTTAATGGGTAACCATATCACCCAGTAATAAACCGCGCCTTATACATCTGTCTCAAATAGCATTCTCCTCCCACACTTTTGAAAAATAGTACTGATTGAATAAGCAGTCGTGGACAGCCGATTAGGGGTGGTCCTCCACCTTGGGGGTTGGGCGAAAGGCTAACAACCCATCACCGTAAAAAACAGCTTGTTACGAATCCCTACAATAAGTAGTTGTGAAACTTGGACTCTCACTCTGAGAGAGGAACATAGGTTAAGGGTGTTTGAGAATAAGGTGCTTAGGAAAATATTTGGGGCTAAGTGGGATGAAGTTACAGGAGAATGGAGAAAGTTACACAACGCAGAACTTCACGCATTGTATTCTTCACCTGACATAATTAGGAACATTAAATCCAGATGGTGGAGATGGGCAGGGCATGTAGCACATATGGGTGAATCCAGAAATGCATATAGAGCGTTAGTTGGGAGACCGGAGGGAAAAAGACCTTTAGGGAGGCCGAGACGTAGATGGGAGGATAATATTAAAATGGATTTGAGGGAGGTGGGATATGATGATAGAGACTGGATTAATCTTGCACAGGATAGGGACCGATGGCGGGCTTATGTGAGGGTGGCAATGAACCTCCGGGTTCCTTAAAAGCCATTTGTAAGTTGTAAGTAAGTAAGTACTGTCATGGACAGAGCCTGGCCATCTGGCAGCTATATCCCTTATGAACAGCTGAGAGTCGGAAATTGTTTCAACATTTCTTTTGTTTCTGTAAATTTCTGCCATATTACCACCAGGTGATAAAATAGGAATGTGTGTACAATCTATTGTTCCAATGACACCAGGTGCAATATTATAGAAATCTTGAATTACTCTCGGAATTTCATCACCTGTCGGAAATTTGTTGTTTTGTGGTCGTAATGAAGCAAGTAGGTCAGCTATTTTCCGTGCATACCTGGAGACTGTAGATTTTGAAACACCGTTTACATCGCCTATAACAAGCTGATAACTGCCAGTCGCATAAAAACGCAGTGCTCTAATTTCCGGCAACCAATCACGTTGCAGGTCGACTACATTTAAACGTGTGCGTTTTGTGATTTGCTGATGAAGACGTTAAGCATATCCTAAGGCTCGATAAATACTTATTATAATCGCCCGCCATTTTGGCTCTCGTTTGCGCTCGCAGAAAGGACACGAGGACGTTATTTGCCGCTCAATTATTTGCTGAATTACAGTGCGTTTGATTTATTATCATAGGAGCTACGACATGATAATATTTAACGGTGTGGCAAATAGATCCCTCGTCTGGTAGCTCTGCAACGAAAGAACAAAAATGGCGAACGATACTACCTACTACTACCTAGACTTTATAGAGCCTTGACTTCCTAAGACGTAAGCAAAGAGGAGGAGTCACGCCGGGAATAACAGCTTCGCGAATTTTTTTTTTTATAAGAGTAACTTGAATGGGCATGAGTGGATTTTTTTCTCTGTTATATTCTAACCTATCTTCAATTTGCTGCAATAACAATTCTACCAGCGGCCGGGTAGCTCAGTTGGTAGACCAGCTGGCTACGGACTGAAAGGTCCGGGGTTCGATCCCGAGTGGTGACGGGGTTTTTCTCGTTGCCAAACTTTCAGAACGGCCCCGAGGTTCACTCAGCTTCCTATAAAATTGAGTGCTGGGTCTTTCCCGGGGGTAAAAGGCGGTCAGAGCGTAGTGCCGACCACACCGCCTCATTCTAGTGCGGAGGTCATGGTAAGCATGGGGCTCTACCTCCATGCCCCCAAGTACCTTCATGGCATGTAACGGGGATACATTTACCTTTACAATTCTGCCACATGTTTCTTTAGCCGGTATCTTTCGTGAAATTTAATTTCGTCTAGTTCCTCAAAATCACTGTTTCTTGGTGTATAATTTTCTGTTACAGGTTCACCATCTTCAAGATATTCTAAATAAAGAAGTTCGGCATCGAGAGCGGCAGCCATCTTGATAACAGATAAACGTGTCGTTATAACTTTAAAGGTACAAAAGACTGCCTAATAAATTAACGACGGATATAACGACATTGTCCTAACGATACTTGGTGAAACGCAAAAATTGTTAAACGTATCATTAAGTAAATTAATGATTCGTTAAAAATATAACGAGGATTTGTGAAACCGGTGTTCTGCATAGTTCTAAAATTGAGTATGTTATTTACCGTGAGGTTAACCCAGATAAGACTGACGTCCTACATATAGGACACCAGACGTTTCACACAAATATGATAATAACATTGACTATGACAGACTAAATATAAGAAAAAAAATTGGAGGCAATTTATAACACATAAGGATCATGGTATCATGATTGCCAACTATGAAAATCTTACACAGCGATGTTAAAAAAATAAAACGTCCGGGTCCTATATATAGGATGTCAGTCTTATCTGGGTTAAATAAGATACATACCAGTATTTTGCAAATCTAATCTTTCAGGTAAAGCTTTTTGTAAAGCAGATTTGAATAATTAAAGCAGAGCGCTGGTACGCTCAACCAGAGGTCCCGGGATCGATACCCGGCCCCAGAACAATTTTTCCCTTGAAATTATTCATACCAGTATTTTCATTAAATACTATACGTAATTATAATTTATTATTAGGAAACAGATTTTTTATGTGCTAAACATATAGAAATAATTATTTTCTTATGTAGTGAAAAAGTGGAAAATATTATAAAGTGTAAAAATATTTTGTTTCAATATTACAAATTTTTAAGAATGTAGGCCTATTATAAAGAAATCACTCACCAGTCATGGTAAGACAGTGGAGGGTTCAAATAGCTCGCAGTTGCAATGAACAATGAAGACTTTCTTTCTTCAAGTTTTCCATCACAAACCCATGTCAGTTTCTCTTGGATCAGTGTATGATAGGTACTGGTAGGACGACACATTTCTGTCGCTTGAAAGTAATTTGTCAACTTCAGATTATAACCTGCTCACATATACTGTGTAAACCATGTACTATTCAAGTTATGTGTATCACGTTTGGGAAAATAACAGAAAGGCCTTCTGCTGCCTTCTTCATATGTGGAGCTTGATTCCAAAAGGTAGGCCTACCAAATCCAAAAAAAATTGAAAAATGAGTTACAGATAGCAGCATTTCCATTTCAGTTATTAGAAGCTGCATATAAAAGAATTTTAAGCATAAAGTAGGTACTAAGGGTCAAATTCATAGTCGCCACTTATAAAATGAGGAAACACTTAAGTAATGAGCGTTTGCTTAGCACTTATTTTACACCGTATTGCAGAGATGCTACTCATTCATATGCCCTGAGCATTCCCTTGACACCGAAAGAAGTATGGCATCATGACTAGACGTGAGAGCTTTCCTACATCAATTGTTTTCCAGCGCCTTTAAATTGTTAAATCGGCATTATTGTCATACAGAAGTAAATATTATAGAGATAAAAATTATACAAGATGTCCAGATAGCATTTTACAGAAAAGAAAGAAGTGAGCTAAGATAACTAGTTATGAAATATGGCTATATCGCCGAAAGTAAAAAAAAATTAAATTGTTCTCTCCAAAAGAAGAAATTGACATGGAACAAAATTGCAGTTCAGTTTAATGCAAACTCCGGAAATATTCCTGGAAGTAAATCAATTTATTTTTCAGTTATTTTTATGCTAAACAAAGTGGAAGTGATATAATTACGCCAATTTTAACAGCTTATTCCTTGGGTAGAATACAAACAAAAATGCAAATAACACTTTGTTGGGACGTGAATACTTTTCGAAAAAAAAAAAAAATACCACTTAAATGTACCTGACATGCTGCTGTATCATAAAATCTCAAAGCAACCAGTACTTTCAGCAGTGGCGAAATCGGTAAGCCTCATGGTTGTATTGTGAATTTAAATGAGACACCAGAATATCCACAACAGTGTTCTTGTCGAAACGGTATCTCCTCTTAAATTGTTGATCATTACACATCGCTAAAGGGTTTTCCATATCTCTGATATACCGGTATCTTTTGCTTGCCGAAACTCATTTTCATTTTAATTATAGAACTCAATAAATTAAATTAAATTAAATCCTAAACCGAATCAGCTGATTACAATGCATACAAGGAAACACTTGAGTAAGTTGACAAGCTGCCTTATTTGAATAAGTGTTCACTTTAGTGGGATTTATGAATTGGAAATGATTATAAGCAACTGCTTAAGGGTTTCCTTACAATAAGTGTTGACTATGAATTCCGCCCTAAATCCCGGCTATAAAGGTTCTGAAGATTCGCATTTTTCGTCAATAAGTACCTACTACATCCATCTTCATGTTGATGCCAAGACGTACCAAATCCATTTAACCAATGATGTGGCTGTTTCTAGACATGTGACTTTCTGAAATCTGTCATGGCTATCTGAGTTTAGTTTCCTGGCAGTTTAAGTGATATTTGTGATAGCTATTTTCTCTAGTTTTTATTCTTCTGATACTGTTATAATAGTATATAATGGTACCTGTAATGAAAATTGTCTCTGATATATCCAATGAATATTCAGAAGAACCGGTAATCACTGGTGTCTCAAGAAAACGACCAAGAAATGAAAGTATGTGGCACAAAGACGTGAATAAACAAAAGCGACTCTCGGATGCGGCTAAAGTGTCTGCCATATCTTGCAAGCATAATATTAGTTTTTGCAAGGAAGCAGTGATGAAAATATAAAGAGTCTTCAAGCAAATTATTAGGTTAATAAAAATTCAACAAGCCAAAGAAACTATTTAATAGGTTTGATCAGGGTGCGAATAAACGGGGGGTGATGGAAGGGATTTTCCCCCGTTGGAAAGTTATCACCCTCTCATAAATTCATATTAACATCCCTGCCAGGGATAACTTCTATTCTTCCCTCACAAAATATAATAATTGTTTTAATACGAGTATACTTTATAAAGTACAGTATAAAGTAATATAATAATAATAATAATAATAATAATAACCCATGACGCTACAGCCCACGAAGGGCCAAGACCGACCAGGCGGCTGCTGGCCTCACGGTCACATGCCGAAGCAGAAGTGGACGATCATCCAACCAGAATGGAGGTATCGTGTGGTTAGCACGATGATACCCCCAGCTGTTATAGCTGGTTTGCGTAATCGGATTTCGCTAATTATCGTAGCTCCCCAAGTGCATCACGATGCAGGGTGGGCACCGGTCCCATACACTGGCCGAAATTTCATGAGAAATTTTCTTCTCCCATGACGACTCGAACCAGCGCTCATTCCGTAACGCGAGCCCGAGGCAGGATGCCTTAGACCACGATGCCACGGCGCGGGACCAGTATAAAATAAGCAAAGAAAATAATATTGATGTATTATCATCACCAGCAACCTGACAATAATTAGGCCGTGTCTCAAAGCTACATTTTCAGCTGAAGTGAACTCGATAGTTGACTAAATAGTTGACGTCAGAAGTTATGATCCAAAGCTACATAGTGCATAGCAATCAAGTCCGTAGTAGCTAGTAAACGAAAATTCTTGCTTGATCGATGACTTGTTCACTAAACAAACATGGATACCTTATCAGCAATTGGGGTTATTAAATCTAAAAATGCTTTGGAAGTGAAATAATGTAATGTAATGGCATTGTTAGTACCTTCTGTACAATGTTTTAAACATTATTGTAATATATTAAGCCCTTATCTTTTCAACATAATTCGTAATGAAACTGCATTAGGACACTGCCTTCTTAATTTAGTGCTGCACCGTGATGTCATGGTTTTTAGAAAAATAGTGTATGAAGAAGGCCATGTTTCAAGCATACATTACCAAAGCTCCCTAGTGTGTAGTTTACAAGTCATCTAGTTGCTAGTCACTAGTGTGTAGTATAGACTTGAGCTTTGAGACACGGCCTTAATAACTTAGGAATTACACATCTTATCTTAAGCCTGCTCATGAATATAATTATTAATATTATAATCAAGATGCAAGACAAGCAACTTAGTGCGATCAAGCGTTGACCTGTATCGAATGAGGATAATAATAATTTTATGTATGGTATTCTCTATCTAGGATTCTATCCCGCCCTCATCAGAAATCTTAATTCGCACCCTCGGCTTGATTCATGTTTCCACTTCGCGAAGGAGGAAACGAAATCTATGGAAACAAGAGGACAATTTCCAAGTATATAATATTATATCCTATTATGGCCGGAATTAAAGGGATAAAATAGTGGTATGCAGATAGGCTACACCTTTCTCAGCATTTTCAGTATTGGTAGGTGGAGCATGCAGCAGGTTGGGGCAAGGATCAGTGACATATTGAAGAAACTGCATGATGAAATTATCGAAAGTGTGTTTTCTGAAGTAGGCGCTTTACATGCTTTTAGATTATGATTTCTGGCAGGAATTATCGTAAGTGTGCCAAATGTGTAGGAGTTTAAAATTAGTGAGACCAAAAGTTTGACAATACGGCCTAACTCTGTTTTAGTAGGACTCAATTCCGCCCATGCAATAGTGTGTAAGCATAGGCTGCTTAAGAAAGGAATAAAATATGAAAATATTTTATCTCAATTAAAAGAGGTTCCATGCATCTGCCACGTTCAGGAAGCAAAGAAAAAAGATTTTGAAGCTTTGCTCCTTGCAGTGGGATACAGTGTGCAGGATTTACCATTTTATATAAATGTCCTGCAATCTCAAGTTATTGTTAAGAACAAGTTTCTCTTGAAATAAAATCCTGTGGTAGGCCTGCTAAAATAACATGAAACAGAGAATATATAAATAAAATGTTTTGAAAAAAAAAATTAATACGTGGTATTAACTATGCTATTCTTATTTTATGTCAAAACGTACCATATACGTTAGAAATTTACTCAAAATAGACAAAGTAGGCTAATTGTCACTAAACAGAAATATTTGGTGTGGGAATTAAGGAATGAGAATAGAACCGGTTTGCATCAATGTCAGAAAAAAAATATATAGTTGCGGTAGTAGGAGTTAGTTTTTATTGTTTCCTCAAAAAACTCTAAAAGTGGATTTAGTACTTTTTCGAATAAAGCTCCACAATTTCGCGAGATGAAGTGAGACCGAGGATTCGACATCTATTACCTGGCGTTTGCCTTACAGTTGAGGGAAAACTTTGGAATAAACTCAACCAGGTGATCTGTCAAAACGGAGATCTAATCTAACCACGGTCGACCGTGATCTAACCCAAACCAGAGCGCAGGTCTGGATCAGCAGGCTAGTTGGCCGAGTCTGCCAACTGAACTACGTCTACAAAAATATGCAGTAGATAGCAAACAGACCATTCACGCTACAAACTTAAACGATTATTCATCAGGTGAGCTATAAAAGTAATACATAGCAAGTAAATAATTCAATTCTAAAGCATAAACATCCAATTACTTGAGATTTACAAAAATAGATACACATAATGAAACTTAGTTCAATTTACAAGCATGAAGAATACAGATTACCAGGGAACGGATTTATATGGACTAAAAATATATGAAATATGTAAATATATATGTAGTTATTTTTACCAAAATATGGAATTAAATATGGATTTTTACCAAAATATGGAATTAAATATGGACTTAAAATTATAAAAAAATGACTATGTACGTTAAATATTGGTACATTTTAATCAAACTAAACAAAAAATATAATGGACGTACCTTATCTTCCAATGTAGTTTCAACAAAACACAATTTTTATTGTCTGTTACCATAACAATAGGTTACAAACATTTCTTTCAAGTGCTGAAAAGTGAATCTTCTTCTATTGTCTCTGAGGATAGATTTATACTGACTAAAAGAGCGTTCGACGTCACAAGAAGTAACTGGTACATAATTCAATTTCACAATGTCTGCTGGGGATAAGTCCAAGTTAATCTTCACTGTTGATTCACCACTCATCACAGCAACAACCTTTTGTAGTTCTTCATATCCAGGGTTTTTTGAAAGTACAGTGTCCACCTTAGCTCTTACTGCATCTGCAACTTTACCTCTACCACGATTCAGTTGTTCCACAGTACTATTTATAATTTCAAAACTTTCAGATAGTGAAAGGTGCCTATTTTGGAGACTTTTGAGCGTTTTTATGATGCATGAAAATGTATGCTGAATGTGAGCTAAGTCATTCTTCACACTTATGTCACAGGTAACTGTTTTCGCAGTATCAATTGAGACTGCATCTTCAGAGTCCAATGCAAGGAGAACATTGTTAATAGAGTCTATATGTTCGGCATAATATTCAACTGCTTCTAGCCATGTACCCCATCTAGTTAAAATTGGCTTTGGTGGCAATGGAATTTCAGGGTACATTTCTTTCAACACGTTAACTCTACTGGGAGCTTTGAGAAATACTTTTTCACTGATGAAATCAACAAATCTACTTTAGGGAAATTGTCTCTGACCACTTCTGCCACACGATGAAATGCATGCGCCACACAAGTAAAATGAGTCAATTTAGGATATACAACAGATAATGCTTGTCCAGCTTTGACCATATAAGGGACAGCATCGCTAATAAAGAATAACACATTATCGTACATAATACCCTTTGGCCACAGGATACCCATAGCTTCGTTGAACAGTTTAACTATAGTTTTGTTATTGCACTTTTCTAGAACATCACAATGTAAAAGAATTCGTTCAGAATATTGTTCACTTAACAAACCGATAACTACATTACCAACAAGTCTACCTTCTTTGTCAGGAGTCTCATCAATGAAACCCAAATTGAACTATCTTTAATTTCATCTCTTATCTTCTGTATTGTCTCATCGTAGATGGATGGAGCATACGTCTTCCTAAGTGTTGACTCATCCGGGATTGTATGTTGAGTATATTTTTCAAGGAATTCCCTGAAGACCTTATTCTTTAGTTTGTAGAGAGGAATATCAGCAGAGATGAGAGAACGGCACAGGTCGATGTTAAACTCAGATCTTACATTCGATGTTGTTGGTTGTGTTAAAAACAATTGTCTCTGCTTGGAATTTAGTTGTTTGTTGGCCTGATGTTTACTAGTTGTAATGTGTTGTTGCACCAGGAACTTTTGTGTAGATGATACTGCACACTGACACAAATTACAAAATAATATTTTATTGTCAGTTGATAAACCATCTTCTTTAAATTCTGAAATGTAACTTGTTAGTTTTGATTTTAAATTGACTGAATGACGTACTTTTGGCATATTTACCGTCTTTATAGTATGATTTACAAAACTGAACCTATGTGTACTCTGACTAGCATTTAACTGTTGAGCTGCACAACTGAAGTCTGTTAAAAATTTTAAATTAAATTAATACAGGTTTGTAACTTACTTTCCCATTGTTGATAGGACTGCTAATTTTCAAATAACTCTGATGTTAAAGGGATTACTGAACATGTGTTTAAATCTCTATTGTTGAAATGTATTTTTAAAAGTTAATGGAATTTTGTTTTGTTTTATTGTTAAACCTAATATAATATGGACTGTTTTATATGAAATATGGAAAATATATGGAAATTAACGAAAATATGTACTAAACTCTAAAATATGGAAAAATATGGAAAATAAAAGTAGGATTTTTCAACCCTACACATTGTGAAACATAAAGATAATGCAAAATATAAATTATATTAGCTTTATAAGTAAATATGTATTTACATATAAATCCTTTCCCTGCAGATTACTATTCAATTTACAGCATATTATACACTTCATCACTTGAGCTACACAAAAATATAAAATACATAGTACACAGAGTAATTCAACTTAAAAGCATTTATTAGTTGAGTTATACAGAATTGTACAACACATAGTAAACAGGATAATTAAATTTAAAAGCATATATTAGGCCTAGTTGAGGCCGGTGTGGCTCAGTCGATTAAGGCGCTTGCCTGCCGGTCTGAAATTGCGCTCGGGCGCGGGTTCGATTCCTGCTTGGTCTGATTACTTGGTTGGGTTTTTTCAGAGCCTTCTTTAGTTACAAGCCGGGGCATGGGTAGGTTTGGCAACGCAGAGTGGAGGCGGGAGATTTTAGAGTGATATTGTGTTTGCTCATTGCTTTCGTTATACGTAACGCGTATTTTTTCAATATTACTTCATGCACGAAGGTAAGATCAAGATTCAGAGTAGTGATGTAAATTATTACGGGTTCGAAAATAGTGTTTTATTGCAATCAATTAGCTATACTTCAGAATACGGCGTAAGTAGGCTACTTACATACAAAGGCTGTCACTTAAAATAATTACAAAAAAAACATGTTTTTATTGATAGTACGAAGGTAAATAAATAAATAAAAAGATATTCCTTGCACCGAAAATAATAAAATCAATAATGCAATAAAGACGTAAGTTCCTACGCAGTATTCTTAAGTTCCATTCAGTTAACAAATTTGTGTCTAGCAAATTGACAATGTTTTGCGACTTAATGGTGTTTCATCTGTGAAAGGTTTAGGATATATTATAATATTATCTTCTGCGATTATCTATCGTGTTTTTCTACAAATATTTCAGATGCCTAGAAAGTGCTGTGTGCCTATATGTCGTAGCAACTACACTTATAATTTAAAAAAAAATAATAAAAACATACTTGTTTTTTTATTGATGGTACAAGGGAAAATAAATAAATACTTAAAGAAATGTTACTTGTACCAAAAATAAATAAAATAATGACGTACTTTCGCAATACCCTATTCCAATCAATTAACCATTATGTGGCTAGTAAATTGACAATGTTTTGCCGCTTAATGTTGTTTCACCTCTGCCATGAAAGGTGTAGGATATCATATGCATTTTAATTTCATGTGATTATGTCGTGCTTTTCTATAAATATTTCAGATGTCCAGGAAGTCAGTTTTAGTTTGAACCTGGCCAGTCACCATAACAATACTGTTATCCTAAATTATTTGTTATAAACTTTTAAAAATATAATTTTAAATAAATATAACTACAGAAAACAAGCTAAGAATGTGAATTATGCAAATAGGCCTAAAATAAAATTTAAACAGAAGAAACTATTGACATTCCTATTATAATAAAAGTATGAGGATGTAAATACAGTTAAGCCAAGTAAAACAATCTATGAAAAAATGAAAACACACCCCTTCAACATAATACGTAACAAAAAACGCGGTGAATGTAGAGTATCCAACGCCCACTGAACGAATATTTCACTTTTATCACTGCCAATGTTGCGCTATAATCGTATATGCAAGGTAGGCTATAACAAAAACCTAAACTAACCAAACCTAACCTGTCAAAAAAGCAACAAGTTATACTAAATATATGTAAAATTGGCCTATGTCTCTATAGTGGGCGGGACATAACTAACATTGACCAAACCAACAAAGTGATTATATGCATGTACAAATTATAGATAGTTCTGACGTATAGCAGGCATTCCGAATCTTCAACAAAACTGCAACATTTATGGGATCACAAAACAGCTGTTCACAATGACTTTGAAAACCAACGGCGTAACTTTATTGATATAGCAGGCGAGACCCAACAATTTGACTAGAATGCTGATACACACAAATCACAAATAAGAATATAAAAATGTGGTCATACAATATTTAATATTTAATAGAATAATCAATTACTTTGTCATCCATAACCGTAAAAATTCCCAAAGACTGCAACCATTTTATTTTCATTTATTGTCTTGTTTTTTTTATCACCAACACGCATTTAGTTTATAATAGATCAACAATTAACGTTTGGTACGACCGCAAACATAATTCCATCGACACACACTTACATTGTAACATTAATTTACATTGGAAATCGGCATTAGCACAAACACGTGTACTGTACGGTCAGCCTCCGGGTGACAGATAATTACAGTGTTGCCGACGTATGGCCCCGGCTTGTAACTAAAGAAGGCTCTGTTTTTTTTTCGAAGGTTTTCCCCTTAGAGGATAAAAAAGAGTTTTCCCCAACCGTAAGGTGAATGCCAGGTATTCAATGGCGAATCCTCGGCCTCATCTCGCAATCGCCAATCTCATCGACGCTAAATGACCTCATACTTGATACAGCGTCGTTAAATAACCAACTAAAAATATATGTTAGTTGAGCTATAAAATTTGTACAATACATAGTAAACAGGGTAATTCAATTTAAAAGAATGTATTTATATTTTATTTTATATTTCGAACTATTTTTCATCTGGTTTCCTTTGTCACGGCACTCTTGATCGTGGTGAAATTTGTTCATACTTCATTCATACTCTAGATTTCTAGAACCGTGTATTCTACATTGTGAACGGGAATGTGAAGTTATCGCTATTAAAATTGTGGTTCATTTTAATTTTAATATATCATAGAGGTAATTCTGAATCTGTGAATATTGCCACTTTTTTTTGTCTTTGTTGTAATTGTAATTGGAATCTTATTTGTAAATCCTCTTATTGTACAGTTACAGGCATTCATTAATTTTGTTTTAATGCTACTTTGTAACATTGAAGTGTTATTTATAGATTGTATAGCTTACACTACTTGAGGGCACTTGTAGAAATTAAAAATTGAAAGTTTGCATATAGTTTTAGGAATTACTTCTGAATGCAATGTGGCACTTACAAGCTACACAGAAAATTATTATTTTTGGTCGCATCGTAAAATCGCGATACTTTTTTTTTACACGTTTTCAATGGCATCTATGTGTTAGACTACAAATTTTTCAAACGCACGTCGTATGGTAACTACTGACCATAAGCCTAAGCTTCTTTCAGCAGCTTACATTCTGGAGATAGGCTATATAATTGTTTACACGTGATTATACACATAAGCAGCGCGCTATATCAAACTTCGGAGAATCTTTCTTCTGTCCCAGCCACTAGTAAATGAATAAAAAATACCTTTAAAATGCCTTGTATTTATAGTACTGATTAGTAGAAATTGATGTGATCACTGGAAGAGCTGTAAGCCCATCCAACCCGCCGTAAATAAGTACTTTACTTATATACGAAAATCGTCGTGCGTGAATGAAGAATATCGCCACATTTCTTTAATGTAACAGTGGGTTTCAGTGTTGCCAACTTAGTAAAAATACTACACATCTAATCAAACCAAACCTAACCTTTCTCATAATACTGCACACCTAATCAAACCTAACCTAACCTGTCACAATACATACCTAATCAAACCTAACCTAACTTGTCACATAATACTACACACCTGTAGTAACATACCTCACATTTAGTATCATTTCGTTTTCATGTATTGCCGGCTCTGCCAATCGTATCGGTTTCCATCTAGTGGATCGTACTAATACTACTAATTCGAAGAAGCAATGGCGACTTTCATAATAATTACATTCTACATGTTTTGTGATTTACTAAATGTGTTAATGTAGTAATAATTCTATATATGGTACAATAACATTTGAAATGTGTTGTGGTTGTGATGAAAGTATTGAAAATTGGTTTATAGCGCCATATTGACAGTGAAAAAAGTGTGAAATATTCGTTCAGTGGCTGGTGGAGACTCTGGATTGACCCAAACTTCAATGTTTGTTACAGTCGCGATGGATGTAATCAAGAAGGAACCTGAAGATGACCCTCTTGCTATGCAATGGTATGATGACACTCATACAGCTGAGAAGGAACCCGTATCAGAGGTAAATTCAGAGTCACTGGTGCTAATTTCAATATGCGTCGAGTATAACATAATGGAATAAAATATAGAATTATATGTGTTTATATTCCAGTTTATAGCTAGGGCCTAGTATATGTTCACTATACAAACTAAGAAATTTGAAATATATGATTGTTTATCGTGTTTGCTTTCATGTCACATGTTACATATTTGTTTTGTGCCTACTTTCTCATGTAAGAGCTGATAATTGGTTCTAGTTTAGGGTGCGGAATGAATATTACTTATGTCCCAGCCACTATAGGAACTTGATATAATACCTTGAAAATGCCTTGGATTTATAGTATTGATTATAAGAAATTGATGTGATCATTGAGAGAGCTATAAGCCCACCGAACCTCCTCCCCCCCCCCAAATACGTACCTTACTGATATATGAAAATCATCGCGAGTGATGAATACTGCCATATTTCTTTAATGTAACAGTAGGTTTCAGTGTTGCCAACATAGTAATAATACTACACACCTAATCAAACCTAACCTAACATGTTACACAATACACACCTAATCTAACCTAACCTAACCTGTTACACAATACACACCTAATCTGTTACATAATGCTACACACATATAGTAACATTCGTCACATTTAGTATAATTTCATTTGGTTGTATTGATGGCCCTACTTGTCGTGTCTGTAACTATCTAGTAGAAGTAGATTGTAGTTCGAGAAAGGAAATATGGCGACTTTCATAATAATTACATTTAGTTTGTCCAGTGTATTGGGTGATATATTAAATGTTTTAATTAGTAACAATAAGAATTATTGAAATGTGTTGTGGTTGTGATAAAAGTATTGAAAATTGGTTTATAACGCCACTTTGGCAGTGATAAAAGTGTGCAATATTCGTTCAGTGGCTGGTGGATATTCTATATTGGCCAATTGCGGTATCATACACGGACAACGGCGAAATGCTGCAAAAACATTGATACTACATAGTATATTAATGAAATATCCTATATTGAGGAAAAATTGTCCATTTTAGAAGAAAAAAATGTTCACCCAAACACCTTAGATAACTTCGCAACGGAAAAAAAAAATAAAGAAATTTTATCTTACATCGTCTCCTTCCTTTCCCTCTAGCTTCCTCGCACATTCTTTCATCCTCTCTTTTGTCCATTCTTTTTAAATTTTCTCTGTGGGCGCGCTTCCGTACAGGGATAGCAGCATTTCTCTAAAGTTAGAGTCCTGTTTAGGTGAGTGTATTAATCGAAAAAAATGCCATATAAACATGCGTCCTATTCTCAGTATTTTCTAGCCCCTAGTTTTCTAATAATACACACACACCTAAACTGGGCTCTAACCTTAGAGAAATGCCGTTGCAGGTGTACCAAAGTGCGCCCCTTTATTTACCCTGCCGATGTCGGGACTCGAACCACCGTCCTTTACTTTCGTGCTCCTCATCCATAGCCATTAGGCTGCAGAAAGACTTACGGACTAGGACTAGATGGTTGAAACCTGTACAAATATAAACTCAAATGCCATGTCACTTACGTTTCACACATTACATCATGTCATACAAAGAAAGACCTTTCACTTACCACACAATACGTTAACAAAATTCGCTGCTGTACAAAACATGAAAATCGTTGTTAAAGGGACAATTCTAAATACTAACGTTCACAACAAACCCACTAAAACCCTCATATACCGAACACTTAACATCTTCATTTTCCTGCAGTAAATGCAAACACCACTCGTTAAAGAAAAACGTATCCCACTAGTCTACTATCGTTCTATTTTCAAGCAGTGTCACCATCACTTAATGTAACAACATAATTCATAACCGCGTGGAATATCGACCATGCATCTGCAAACTTACCAGCACTACCAAAACAATGAACATCACAGAAGACACTACGTCAATCAATTTAGAAGACCGCACAGCTTTAGCAAGTCTGACACCAAGATGCCATGCAGCACAATAGAGAAACACCAGGAAACATAATTTTCGCGTTAAAAAAGAAAAAACCCTACATCATTTCCTAAGTACATATGAAAAACAATAGCTATGAAAAACAAACATACACACAAACAAAGAAAACCTAATCTTTCACTAATATATGCCCTTAATAAAACCCCAAACTTCAGTAATACACATCCATAACAAACCTCTAACCTTTCACTAATAAACACCCTTAATAACCTCACTTTCACAAATACACGCACTTAATAAACCTCTCACCTTTCACTAATAAACACCCTTAATAACCTCACTTTCACTAATACACGCACTTAATAAACCTCTAACCTTTCACTAATAAACACCCTTAATAACCTCATTTTCACTAATACACGCACTTAATAAACCTCTAACCTTTCACTAATAAACACCCTTAATAACCTCACTTTCACTAATACACGCACTTAATAAACCTCTAACCTTTCACTAATAAACACCCTTAATAACCTCACTTTCACTAATACACGCACTTAATAAACCTCTAACCTTTCACTAATAAACACCCTTAATAACCTCACTTTCACTAATACACACACTTAATAAACCTCTAACCTTTCACTAATAAACACCCTTAATAACCTCACTTTCTCTAATACACGCACTTAATAAACGTCTAACCTTTCACTAATAAACACCCTTAATAACCTCACTTTCACTAATACACGCACTTAATAAACCTTTAATCTTTCACTAATAAACACCCTTAATAACCTCAATTTCACTTATACACACCCTTAACAAACCTCTAACCTTGCACTAATAAACATCCTTAATAACCTCACTTTCACTAATACACGGACTTAATAAACCTCTAAGCTTTCACTAATAAACACCCTTAATAACCTCACTTTCACTAATACACGCACTTAATAAACCTCTAAGCTTTCACTAATAAACACCCTTAATAACCTCACTTTCACCAATACACGCACTTAATAAACCTCTAACCTTTCACTAATAAACACCCTTAATAACCTCACTTTCACAAATACACGCACTTAATAAACCTCTCACCTTTCACTAATAAACACCCTTAATAACCTCACTTTCACTAATACACGCACTTAATAAACCTCTAACCTTTCACTAATAAACACCCTTAATAACCTCATTTTCACTAATACACGCACTTAATAAACCTCTAACCTTTCACTAATAAACACCCTTAATAACCTCACTTTCACTAATACACGCACTTAACAAACCTCTAACCTTTCACTAATAAACACCCTTAATAACCTCACTTTCACTAATACACACACTTAATAAACCTCTAACCTTTCACTAATAAACACCCTTAATAACCTCACTTTCTCTAATACACGCACTTAATAAACGTCTAACCTTTCACTAATAAACACCCTTAATAACCTCACTTTCATTAATACACGCACTTAATAAACCTTTAATCTTTCACTAATAAACACCCTTAATAACCTCAATTTCACTTATACACACCCTTAACAAACCTCTAACCTTGCACTAATAAACATCCTTAATAACCTCACTTTCACTAATACACGGACTTAATAAACCTCTAAGCTTTCACTAATAAACACCCTTAATAACCTCACTTTCACTAATACACGCACTTAATAAACCTCTAAGCTTTCACTAATACATACTGAATGAGATGAAGGTGATATGCCGGTGCAGTGAGTCCGTGGTTCAGCACCGAAAATTATCCAGCATTTGCTTGTATAGGGTTGGGGGGAAAACCTCGGAAAAAACCTCAACCAGGTAATTTGCCCTGACCGGGAATGGAACCCTAGTCACCTGGTTTCACGGCCAGACTCGCTAACTGTTACTCCACAGGTGTGGACCTCTTATCATATGAAAAGTGGAAGTCTTACTGGCTTTTTGTAGAATTGCCTTTGACAAATCTCCACGTCTTGATCACATCTTAAGGTATGGTCACATGTCGCTACTTTTGCAGCGCTGCAGTACAAAAAACTGCGCAACTCTCGCACTGCGACGTGTGAACAACAGTGCAACCCGAAAAGTAGCGGCTGCCGAACCTGCTGCCCTCTATTTCTTCATGCTGCGCGCAGCTTGGAAGCAGTGACATGTGAACAGGGTTCTCAGGGTTGCAGCCGCAGCATTTTTGATATCAGTTTTGTTAAAAACTTTTGCTGCAGTTGCAACCAGTGTTGCCACCCAAATGTGCCAGTGATACTTTTATTGTTTGGATATATTTTAGTGTTAGATGTGATGAAAATAAATTATTTGTAACAGTTACTAAATGTTCAACACAATCTGAGTATATTTGCGGATGATATAATTCATTTTTTTTTTAATTTTCTGTAGCATAGTTTCAAACAGGAGAGTTGCTAATATTGCTTCTGTGAATATGCTGTTGGTTATCATGTAAGTATATGGGCGTTTTCATAGCTTTATAGTAAAAATAATGCCAATTTCTGAATACTAGTTAGTGCAGAAAAGAAAATAATATATAAGTAAGCTATCACATGAGTTTCATAATAATGCGAACCTAACCACAAAATATATATTGAGAAGTCAACACGGAGATGGAAACCTGCAGCTAGACTGTGGCTACAAAAGTAGCGCCTTGTGTGTGAACAGACTCGCAACTTTTGCAGTGCTTGGATTGCGCAGCACGAAAAGTAGCGTGCAGCGTGCTACTTTTGGCTAATGTGTGAACACAACACGCAACTTTTGCAACTGCAGTACAAAAGTTGCGCAGCAAAAGTAGCGATGTATGACCGCACCTTTAATAAGAGTTGTTAAAGACTTCGTCGTGGATGACCTAACATAGATTATTCTGTAACTCATTGAACTAGAACATTTAGGTTATCAGTGTCAGTAATATCACTTGTTTCCCTCTTTCATTTGTTATGTGTTTTATAATTGTATCTTGAGATATTTAGATTCAGAGAAAATAAATACAGACTGAATACAGTGATTTTTTTTACACTTCAATTATTATCAGTTCTACTCCAGGCACGTAATTGAGGCACTCAGAAGCAAAGTGATACAAGTGACATTTAGTAAGTTTTGAGATAAATGACTTTGAAGTTGAAAAGGAAATTAAAAAATCTGTTACAGAACTATGTTGCTGTAAATTTACAGTTGTGTATGTTGGTATCTATATTTTTTAACTTCTAAATAGAAATTATCAATTCTAAAACATTTTAGGTAAAATAGGGTCCTAAAGTCACTTGTATTATTTTGCCACGAAAATATTTTTGTGGAGAAGTAATACAATTGCAACAGTTTTCAGTATTTGTATATTATTTAAAACAAGAACAAGAACATTGCTTACAACATTCAAACATTTCTGTCTTAACAGCATTTCAGCTTTCTGATTACCATATTATAACACAAAATGTGTCTGTGTAACCGAAAGAATCCCTCAGTCAATCTTATTAATGTATCTATCTGTTTGCTGACAACATAAAATGCACTATAGTCTATTCATTTTTTGTTATTCATGAGAAGTGAGAGGTATTTTGATCAGTGTTCATTATAGATGTCTGTTGCTAGTAGCCAGAGTAGTCAATATATACTGCAGAGCTGTGTCTTCTGCAATTGGTATTGATGATTTTAATTTACTTCTTTTGTGGTTTGTAGATTTACAGTATAGAAGAATGTGTTCCAGATCTTCATCAGGATTATTACACCACAGACAAGTAGGAGTATCAGAAAGGTGAAATTGGTGTAGGTACAATTGTGTGACAATGTGACCTGTTCTGGCTCTTGTTAAAAATGTTTGAACATGTCTGGGCAATTTTTTTGTACATTTCCAGGTCATTTGGTTTCTTTTGAACAGACTAAAATTTTTCCTTTTTCAGAAGAGAACCAATTGTTGACCAATAAGTTTATAAAATGAGACTTTACTGAAGCAAAGACAATGGATAGAGATATCACTTGAAGAGGTCTTGGTTGCAAATATGTTTCCTATTTCGCAACATTATTGACCTTCTCGTTTCCAAGTGTACCACAATGACTAGGTATCCATTGAAATGTTATTTCCTTTTAGAGTTTTTTTAATTTGAATTAATTGTTTCTGAATTGGAATAATTCTAGGAGTGTATAGGTTTGGTACATATGTAACTATATTAAATATAGCTTCCTTTTAGTCGGTAAGTATGCATATAGACTTTTCAGAAATTTGAGTAACACACTGAAGAGCAGCATCAATAGCTAGCAATTCAGTGTCAAGACGGAGGATGATGAATATGGTATGAAGTAACTTTCTAGATATTTTGGAATATAATACCCTGCTCCTGATGTCCCATCATCATCAGGGTTTAGAGAGCCATCTGTATAAATTTTAAGATAATCCTTTATGTGCGGCAGAGTAGTTCCATGGCATCTAACTTAAGAATGTATGGAGGATAATTTTTGGAATGATTTCCTGGAATTTGTATGCTATGTTCTGGAATTACCCATTTCGATGGAGGAATTTCACAACTGAAGTTTTAACAATGAGTGTGTCTGTGATATAGATTGGTATTTCTTCTTTGTTTATTTTGTAGAAAATACACAGGATATTATCTTACAGTTTTAATAACATCTGAGATCTGGATGAGGCTTGCAATTTTTTAATGTATTTTTAGATCCTTTTTTAATACATAGTGTCTGATAGGTTGAATATTACATTCAATTTCTAGGGCAACAGTTGATGTCGTTTTTAGTTCTCCGAAAGATGAGAGTTAAGAAAATTAATTTTAAATGTTGTTGTTGTTTTCTAATGCCAGGCATTTGATAATAAAGTCATTTGACCTCTTGCACTCCAATATTTTTCAAAGATATTATCATGACCAGCCACTGAAGCACAGATTTTGAGGTGTTCCGAATCCATTTCTTGTTTGAGTTGCACAATGGACAGTTAGGGGACTGATATATTCCAATTCTATGCAGGTGTTTGGCCAAACAATCATGGCCTGTTGCCAATCTAAATGCAGCTACAGACGATTTTCGTGGTAAATCGGGAATTAACTGTGGATTATGATGCAGAGAGTTCCATTTTTTCCCTTGGGATTGTGTTATCAAATTTTGTTTGTTGAAGTCTAAGTATGTAGATTTAATAAATCTTTTCACAGAGTAATACGTAGATTTAGTAACAGGTCTGTAAGTAGCAGTGCTGCCCTTCTTTGCTAAAGCATGCGCATTCTCGTTTCCCAGGATTCCACAATGGGATGGTATCCATCGGAATACAATTCTTTTATTGAGTGATATTAATTGAGAGAGCATTTTAGTTATTTCTGCTGTTTGAGATGAAGGTGTGTGTTTAGAGACTATTGATGGAATAGCTGCTTTGGAGTCTGACAATATAACTGCAATCCTAAATTTACTGATGTGACATAGAAGATTCCTGAGACTTTCACTTATTGCAATGATTTCTCCAATGCAATGTAATTCAGCCTTAGTCGCAGTTCATTACGTGACTAGCCTCATCTGAAGAACTCGTATCTCTCTCTCTGCTGCAACATCTATATTTCTGTCATGAAATGCATCTGTAGGACTCCTACCGCTAGTATTCCTTGAACTTTCTTTTCCACTGCCTGCAGTCCTTATTATAGACCCATCCTTCATGCTTCAGGTCATCAAATAAAGAGTAGTGTATGGGTGGGATGAATTACTTTAGCTATTGCAAATTGCTCCACTTAGCAAAAGTTATCCTTATTGTATAGTTGGTCCAGCTCAATGTGTGTAGGCCTTCCACGAAGATGTTTCCAATATGTAATATGTTACCTCTCTCCATTGTGCCAAATGAATTAGTCATAAACAGAAGAAACGCAACAACAATATGCAAACAACGCACTTGTATTAGTTTGCCTCTCAGCCAAAACTGTGTATGCGTTGTAATACAAGAGTAAGGCCAACATGGAGCAGCACAGACTGGAATTGCACTTATATTACTTTTTCTCTGAACAGAAGTGACGTTAAATATTTAGAATATACTTTTCTCAGTTTTTAAAAAATGTCACTTGTATCACTTTGCTTCTGAGTACCTCAATTACGATATATTGCTCACTTATAGAAGTAAACATTTCCATTTGTGTGTCATATCTGTCTTAATGTCTTGTTTTTGTTTTGCTATCGATGATTTTCAATATACTGCATTTCATATGCGCCTTAATTAGCAACGAATCTCCGATATGAGTACCAAAGTGCAGCTTTTAGTACTTGGAATCACATCCATAATAGCTGTTATATGTTACATATGCACTATGTCTGCAGGCAGGGACTTCATTGGATCTCCATGTGGCTGGAATAAGGACGGAAGATGTGGACCACAGCTGCGATTTCACATCAGATATTAAAGTTGAGGAAATTGGAGTGCCAATTCATTTTGCTACGATAAAGTGTGAAGCTGAGGTATGTGGTTCCCATAGGGTTTGCTGGCTATTCTTCCTTCATTTATTCTTTCTGTCTTATACATATGCTATATCAATGAACTCACAGGGATTTTAGATTATAAAATAGTACATTATGCAACGAGCCTATAATGATAGTAATCAAGAAGCAAGTATGTTTGTTTATGAAACGAGCGCAAGCGAGTTTCATAATTTGCATGTGAGCGTCTTAATTACCATTATAGGCAAGTTTCATACGACTTTTTATGCTCGACCATATTTCTAACTTGAAATTATTCAAAAGTAGGTCATGTTCTGGTTATGTAAGTGAGTAGCGAACTGACCTGAATTGTGAGATGTGCGCAGACGCCTAAAGTATTGATTTTTTCCGAGGCCGAATTTCATTGACCTTGATGTAACGTAGAGAATAAGATTAGTCTTGATATAACCTGGAAATTGATTTAGAATTGAAAAACGAGATGACAAATAGAATTTATTTGAATATTATTTACAATTAACGCTAATTATTATAGTAACAGAATATAACCTTCTGCGACAGTATTGGATTTCCAGCCTCTGTGACTTTTCGCTAATTGTCTTTCTATTGCATATCGGAGAATAATCGATACTTGCGGTTTTATAATGGTAAAAAGATGATTTGTCGTTGGCTGAACACCTGAACTTTAATGAATAGGTGTACTTTAATCAGGTGCATTAAAGGGCTACTACCAGGTATATAATCACTACATTTCGGCATGGTCGAGCATAAAAGCCATTAATGGTTTTATTGTAAAACTATTTACATTTCATTTCATTGTACCCTAAATTTAAGGTATGATTACATCTTAACATACACACAGATATATACACACACAAACACACACACACACACACAAAATATACGAGGACCAATTACTAAGTCATGGCAGCTATTTTTTTTCCGCGGAATCCCGCCTAGATGACAGGACTGCAGCGTTCTACTAGCAGTTCCCTGCAAGCAGCGTTTTCCCGCATCCCTCATTCATTTTGGCAATGGCTACTGAACAATGAATAGAGTGCGTTATTTTCGCCTCGCATTGATGAATAGTTGCATTACTAAACACTGTGTATCGTGAAAATCCTTTAATTAATTTTATGCTCGACCATGCTGAAATGTAGTAATTATACACCTGGTAGCAGTCCTTTAATGCATGTAATTAAAGTACACCTATTCATTAAAGTTCACGTTTTCGATTATTCTCGGATATGCAATCGAAAGACAACGAGGGAAACGTCACGGAGGCTGGAAATCCAATACTGTCGCAGAAGGTTATGTTCTGTTACTATAATAATTAGCGTTAATTGTAAATAATATTCAAATAAATTCAATTTGTCATCTCGTTTTTCAATTCTAAATCAATTTCCAGGTTATATCAAAATTAGTTCATGTTATTCTCTAGATTATATCAACGTCAATGATATTATTGTTCCTCGGAAAAAAATCAATACTTACGCGTCTGCACACATCTCACAATTTACGAGCTATGCACAAGGTCACTTCCCCTCTTCAGTCAGATGCGAATAAAATGAATACTTCTGAATAATTTGAAGTTAGAAATATGGTCGAGCATAAAAATTCGTATGAAACTTGCCTATAATGGTAATTAAGACGCTCATATGAAAATTATGAAACTCGCGCTCGTTTCATAGACAAACATACTCGCGTCTTAATTACTATCATTATAGGCTCGTTGCATAATGTACTGTTGCATTACTCATCGATTACGAAGATTATAAACATGCCAAGCATATTTCAGTTTAATTTGAGATTTATTGATGCCTTGTTAAATAATAATATACAGATTTTCAGTGTGATTTAATTAAATTTACAATTTTGTTTCTCGTAAGTCTGGATTTGTTAAATTTAAAATGTTGTTTTCAAACTATATTCTTCATCTGGTTCATTTACTTTGGAAATCTGATTGTTTTCAGTTATGTGTTTTTCCTTCAGATTTCGTTCTCTCTAATTTGTTTTAATTGTGAATGTGAACTATCGGTGTCTTCTACTTTCAGACATTATTATTATTATTATTATTATTATTATTATTATTATTATTATTATTATTAAACGAAAAACTGAATGAGGTAGAAACAAATAGTAAGAATAAAAACATTCGAGATTTATATAAGGGTATAAAGGAATTTAAGAACGGATATCAGCCAAGGGTAAACGTGATCAAGGATGAGAATGGTGACTTGCTTGTAGACTCTCCATCAATCCTAAACAGATGGAAAAACTATTTTGCGCAACTACTAAATGTACATAGGCCAAATAGAAATGATCGGGACGAAATTGAAATACAAACTGCTGAGCCATTTATACCCGAACCCACGCTTTCAGAAGTCGAAATTGCGATAGAAAATCTGAAAAAGTACAAGTCTCCAGGTATCGATCAAATTCCAGCAGAATTAATACAAGAGGGCGGAAGCGCATTATATAGCGAAATTTATAAACTTGTACTTGCTATTTGGGAAAAGGAAATTGTACCAGAACAATGGAAGGAGTCCATAATTGTACCTATTTTTAAAAAGGGGGACAAAACCAACTGTGGTAACTTTCGAGGAATATCACTTTTGTTGACGTCGTATAAAATTTTGTCCAATATTCTTTTGAGAAGATTAACTCCGTACGTAGATGAAATTATTGGGGATCATCAGTGCGGTTTTCAGCGTAATAGATCGACTATTGATCAGATTTTTGTATTCGACAGATAATGGAGAAAAAATGGGAATATAAGGGTACAGTACATCAGTTATTCATAGATTTCAAAAAGGCATATGACTCGGTTAAGAGGGAAGTATTATATGACATTCTTATTGAATTTGGTATTCCCAAGAAACTAGTTCGATTAATTAAAATGTGTCTCAGTGAAACATACAGCAGAGTCCGTATAGGTCAGTTTCTATCTGATGCTTTTCCAATTCACTGCGGGCTAAAGCAGGAGATGCACTATCACCTTTACTTTTTAACTTCGCTCTAGAATATGCCATTAGGAAAGTTCAGGATAACAGGCAGGGTTTGGAATTGAACGGGTTACATCAGCTTCTTGTCTATGCGGATGACGTGAATATATTAGGAGAAAATACACAAACGATTAGGGAAAACACGGAAATTTTATTTGAAGCAAGTAGAGCAATCGGTTAGGAAGTAAATCCCGAAAAGACAAAGTATATGATTATGTCTCGTGACCAGAATATTGTACGAAATGGAAATATAAAAATTGGAGATTTATCCTTCGAAGAGGTGGAAAAATTCAAATATCTTGGAGCAACAGTAACAAATATAAATGACACTCGGGAGGAAATTAAACGCAGAATAAATATGGGAAATGCGTGTTATTATTCGGTTGAGAAGCTCTTATCATCCAGTCTGCTGTCCAAAAATCTGAAAGTTAGAATTTATAAAACAGTTATATTACCGGTTCTTCTGTATGGTTGTGAAACTTGGACTCTCACTCTGAGAGAGGAACATAGGTTCAGGGTGTTTGAGAATAAGGTGCTTAGGAAAATATTTGGGGCTAAGCGGGATGAAGTTACAGGAGAATGGAGAAAGTTACACAACGGAGAGCTGCACGCATTGTATTCTTCACCTGACATAATTAGGAACATTAAATCCAGACGTTTGAGATGGGCAGGGCATGTAGCACGTATGGGCGAATCCAGAAATGCATATAGAGTGTTAGTTGGGAGACCGGAGGGAAAAAGACCTTTAGGGAGGCCGAGACGTAGATGGGAGGATAATATTAAAATGGATTTGAGGGAGGTGGGGTATGATGATAGAGACTGGATTAATCTTGCTCAGGATAGGGACCGCTGGCGGGCTTATGTGAGGGCGGCAATGAACCTTCGGGTTCCTTAAAAGCCATTTGTAAGTAAGTAAGTAAGTAATTATTAAACAGTAGTTATTGATGCAATAATAATAATAATAATAATGATTTATGTAAAATGTAATTTAAGCAAGGAAAAACAATTGATATTACAAAAAGAAATTATAATATAATGCAATAATTATCAACAAGTAGGGATAATAAAATAAATATTTTACCATTTTAACATACGTAATCAAGACAATCTTGGATTGAATACCATTGGATGCGTGTTAAAGAAAACTTTACAAATTTTTCACGATCAGTGAAACCAAAGACTTTATACTAACAAGACGGACGCTAGGATCGCCACATGCAAGATGTCTCCCTATTATATCGTGCAAAACACTGCAAGATGTCCGTCTTGTTAGTATAAAGTCTTTGGTGAAAGCCACAGAGGGCCAGTAATGAATAAGAACATATTGTATGAACAAATAATGTCTGTTCTCTTAACCGGAGTTTCGGTTAACAATGGTTCTGCTGGGACAGCAAGAGTGTAGTACCGGTACTATATGAATGATCATCTTCGGCAACTACAAGAAGCATCCTATTCGCGACTGCATCCCACTTTGGTGTGAAGACAACGACGAATTTCGCAGCGATCGCGGGATTACAAGTTTCACTGTCACTCTCGTGTTGGTGTGCGCAAACCTTTACATTAAGATGTATAGTATTTATAGATGCCACTAGATGGTGCAGATATTCAAGGACAAAAGAAGAGGGATGCGCGCAAGTCAGTCGGTTCATTGTTGATATTTGTAGTTTGTCAGGTATGGATGTGAATCGGCTAGAACAACGTGCATATGTAAAAATAGCAACGCGAGAGAATGTCACCCACAACTCGTAGAAGCTGTTGAAGGTCGTGCTCTGTCGTACAGAACTGTTGCAAGCTGGGTGGCAGCTTTTCTAAGTGGACGAGTAAAAAGTACCTACAAACCTCGTACGGGATGTCCCAGGACTGTTCGTACCAATGTTGCTCATGCCTTGATAGAACATTGCTTAGAGAACGACGGATGATGGTCTCTACAGGAGTTGGTAAGAGAAACGGGTATTAACCAGGCAACCGTACATAAAATTTTACGTCACGATCTGCATATGCGCAGAATTACTGCTAAATGGGTGCCACATGCACTAACTGAACAACAAAAGTGGAAACGTGTCGTGTGAACCTGAGGGCATGTAGCAAGGCTTCTATACACTCACAGTCTTACTAATAAACCGTGTATAGTTTTTATACGAGTCTTATGCAGAGTTGAGACAGAAAACGTTACTAATAAATCGTGAATAAGCTATGGGCGTATAAACAGGCTGTACTATACAATGGGAATTGCTTTGCAGTAGTTATATACCCGAAACCCCGTGTTTAAGCGTTGTATATAGCGAAAAAATGGCCGTCCCTTTAACAGCTGTTCGTATCGACTGTCATTTTATGATGATGGTTACCTCAGCGAATAGGGATTATAAAGAATGGACACTGAGCGAATTTTCCTGTGTTTTGTTTCTCTATGCGCCAGCGTTTATTTCCACTTTCAAGCGCTAGAGGTTAGTGTAATTGAGCATATGCTAAGATAATAATTGAGTATAGAGATGAGACACAGGATCCAAACATCACCTACCTTATTGCATAATCCAGTAACGCTTTGCTTCAAATAAATTCAAGTTAACAGCTTTTTCCTTATTTCTCAGTGACAAACTAGTTGTAATAATAATATTTTATATTTCAGATGTAATAAATTATATTATAAAATAATATAATACATTATAAACTTAAGTATCGAATTCATTTAATATTTGTATATAATATAATATAGGTATATGGTTTTACTTCTCCTAAGAGTTTTGTTTTTCCATTTTCAGCTCTATCAAATCATTACATATTTTAATTGTTGTTGGGGTCAATGTCTCAACTCTCATTATAAAGGAACTCTATAGTCTAGATATTACAGTTAATGACGGATTTATTATTTTATGGATCCAATTTATTTTATTTGAGTACATAATATACCTAGATGTATTAATTATATGTGTTATATTTCCACTGTGTCGACTGCTAGCTGGTGTGATGTCAGCGCTAACTCTAGGGAGGAAGCAGAATCTCACGCTTTAGCTGGCTTGAAGGTCATTGAAATCAGTCCGGCTACATCAAAGGTACCGACGCGAAGTGTCCATTCTTTATAATCTCTATTCGCTGGTTACCTTATAACCACAGAAGAACAAACTAAAGATCATAGAATTGTTAGAATAATATTGCTGTAGCTTGTACTCTTTGACCAAAATGTAGAGTGGTAATCGATTAGAGCCAGTTGTACTATCGATATTTAACACACCACACTAGAACGCTCTACCGGATGCAATAGAGAACCTCAGATATTCTATTACCTTTCGTAACGAAGTAATGACGAAACTATGACGTAGCTGTGTAACAGTTATATTGTTATACACGATGTATGTAGTGATTATTAGTAAGGAATTTACACACGACTTATAAACGAGCTACTCATTGTATAAGACAGTTAAACGTCTGTATATAGAGTTTTTATTAAGTAAGACCGTCAATAGATTATCTCATTTTTCATTAGCCAATCAAATGGCTAATTGGCTCATGACGCGCGAAGAGTCCACTCTCATTGGTCCTTTATTTTCAAATGATAGGGACATCAGCATACATTATAAACACAACTGCCTCAAATAAAAACATTGCAGTGGGTATAAACCAGTTGTGTACGTATCATGGCATAATATAAATACGTTGAAAGTGTTTATACCGTGTATATAAAAGCTGTACTTACACTTTCATTGCATTATCTTTCTGTATTTCTTAACAATTCGTCTGCTCTCAGTGTCTGCCATCCGTTTTCGTCTGCTAGTTTCCAGTCTTGTGTTTAAAAACATTCTAACATTGAATCTTTTTTAATAAGTTATTCTAAAGTTTGGGAAAAGGAGCATGTATCGGTAATGAAATGTCAGCCACATGTTCATTTACAATAATCATTATAACACAACAATGAATTGTCTCTGGAAGCTTTTATGATTAACTCACTAAATATGCTATAAGGACAAAATTTCATATCGTTAATGTAAAATCAATATAATGAGAATTACAGTGAAAAAACATTATTGGTATCAGTCACTAACTCTCCACCCCTTCGGTATGCGACTGTTAGTGTAAGTAGCATGATTATTTTCTTAATTGTAAGTTATGTACGACCCAGCAAAGATTCAAAAGAAACAAAATAATTTAAAGGTTAACATATTTTAATATATTATATGAACCTAATCTAATTATGCAAAACTGGTATTAATGTAGGCTACTTATATAGGCCTACGTGATTTATTGAAACTTACCTGTAGGCTTTAACAATCTCAGTCGTTTCGGTTTTATTTTCATTAAAGCTGCTCGAAAATCATGAATAAAATCGTCGTTTTTAAAATGGCCAGAGCACAATCTGCTTGCATCAGGATTGAATTTATCCTGTCTTTTGCACGCAATTACCCATTTTTTTCTAAATCCTAAATCTTTAAGAATGGCAAAGAGAGACAGTTCTTTACTTTTATCATTAGAATTGTTGCATACCGCAACAGCACGCCTTTGACCTGGCATAATGCATTCAAAACAAGAAAAAACACGAGATACTGCTTTGAAGCATTTGAGCTTTGGCACGCTCAGCTATCTTGTGACGTCAGAATTGCGCTCCTTTCCCCGTCAATCCCTCGCCAACAAGCTCTATTATAATGCAACCTATGAGAAGTTTAGAAGCCTTGTAGCACATATGGACGAATCCAGAAATGCATGTAGAGTGCTGGTTGAAAGACCGGAGGGAAAAAGACCTTTGGGGAGGCCGAGACGCATATGGGAGATAATATTAAAATGGATTTGATGGAGGTGGGATGTGATGTTAGAGACTGGATTAATCTTGCATAAGATAGGGACTGATGGTGGGCTTATGTGAGGGTGACAGTGAACCTTTGGATTCCTTGAAAGCCGTAAGTATTATCTTTAAACGGTCTTACTAATAAAACTCTATATACAGACGTTTAACTCTTTTATACTTATACAATGATTAGCTCGTTTATAAGTCTTGTGTAAATTCCTCACTAATAATCACTACATACGTCGTGTATAACAGTATAACTGTTACACAGCTACGTCATAGTTTCGTCATTACTTCATTACGAAAGGTAACAGAATATCTGAGATTCTATATTGCATCCGGTAGAGTGCTCTAGTGTGCTGTGTTAAGAATCGATAGTACAACTGGCTCTGATCGATTACCAAACTATATTTTGGTCAAAGAGTACAAGCTACAGCAATATTATTCTACTTATTCTGTGCTCTTTGGTGTGTTCTTCTGTGGTTACAAGGCATCCATCATCATAAAATGACAGTCGATACGAACAGCTATTAGAGGGACGGCCATTTTTTCACTATATACAACGCTTAAACAAGGGTTTTCGTGTATATAACTACTGCAAAGCAATTCCCATTGTATAGTTACAGACTGTTTATACATCCATCGCTTATGCATGGTTTATTAGTAATGTTTTCTGTCTCAATGCTGCATAAGTCTCGTATAAAAACTATACACTGTTTATTAGTAAGACCCTAATAGAATATCACACTACATGTTCTCACAGTAATTCAGATAAACTTCGAGAGTCCATGTAACATAACATCTGTGAACGTGTCTACATTTTTGGGTCCCTCTGTATTGTGGTGAAACAAGAAAATTCTTAAGCATTGTGAATCTGAGGTGGTTCGTTATAGGATAATGTATTTACTGAGAAATCATTCTTACAATACTGTGACTTTTTCTTTTATTTACAACACACCCGACAGCAATGGATATTACACTCAATACAGCAACAATGACGTTTAGGATTGAGTACAACAATAGTGTAATTCTAATTACAATTAATGTCCACAGTGTACTATGTGCGGAATGAATCCATTAGTTCTCAATTCACAGTTCGCTTGTCTTGGCTAGTTCTTCTAGCTCGCGGTTTGAATTCACTGCACGTCGAACCCAGGTCTCTTGAACTGCGGTTCACTGCACGCCGAACCTAGGTCTCGAAATTGCGGTTCACTGCACGTCGAACCCAGGTATTGGGAACTGCGTCGCACTCGCCTGGTGTACACTATCACACTTACGGACTTCCTTGCTCGCTCTGGACGACTCACTGACTCATTTAACTGACGGCGTTATTTATACACCACATTTACTATAGTAAACGCAGAAGAAATAGGCGTCAACACCTGTGGAGTAACGGTTAGCGCGTTTAGCCGTGAAACCACGTGGCCTGGGTTCGATTTCCGGTTGGGGCAAGTGACCTGGTTGAGGGTTCTTTGGTGTTTTCCCTCAACCCAATATGAGCAAATGTTGGGTAACTTTCGGTGTTGGACCCCGGACTCATTTCACCGGTATTATTACCTTCATAGCATTCGGACGCTATATAACCTAAGATGTTGATAAAGCGTCGTAAAATAACCTACTTACTGGCTTTTAAGGAACCCGGAGGTTCATTGCCGCCCTCACATAAGCCCGCCATTGGTCCCTATCCAGAGCAACATTAATCCAGTCTCTACCATCATATCCCACTTCCCTCAAATCCATTTTAATGTTATCTTACCATCTACGTCTCGGCCTCCCCAAAGGTCTTTTTCCCCTCCGGCCTCCCAACTAAAACTCTATATGCATTTCTGGATTCGTCCATATGTGCTACATGCCCTGTCCATCTCAGACATCTGAATTTAATGTTCCTAATTATGTCAGGTGAAGAATACAATGCGTGCTGTTCTGTGTTGTGTAACTTTCTCCATTCTCCTGTAACTTCATCCCTTTTAGCCCCAAATATTTTCCTAAGCACCTTATTCTCAAACACCCTTAACCTCTGTTCTCTCAAAATAAGTCCAAGTTTCACAACCATGCAGAACAACTGGTAATATAACTGTTTTATAAATTCTGACTTACAGATTTTTTAACAGCAGACTAGATGATAAAAGCTTCTCAACCGAATAATAACAGGCATTTCCCATATTATTCTGTGTTTAATTTCCTCCCGAGTATCATCTATAACCTAGATGTTGATACAGCGTCGTAAAATAACCCAATAAAAAATATAAAAAAAAGTATCATTTATATTTGTTACTGTTGCTCCCAGGTATTATTAATAAAAAATCCTGTTCCTAATTGGTGATTATCGTTTCCTTCCCCATAATACAACAAATAATCTCCTATTTGTGTTATGCCGTTCCCATCTAACCTAACCTCCTGTACTCCCACAAAGTCTAGTTCTTTTGCTACTTATATAGACTTGTAACATTCCAAGTACGAAATCTCGAAACCTTATTCCTTTGCTGTGGTCGTGCGAGTGAATCAGTCCCATTCCGAGGCTTATTTGAAGGTTTCGTAACAAGCTGTTTTTTACGGTGATGGGTTGTTAGTCCTTCGCCCAACCCCCAAGCTGGAGGACCACTCATTGGCTGTCCACGACTACTTATTCAATATATTCACAGCTACCCTCCATATCTGGAGGCCGTTTCCTCGATCCGGAACCAAAGGACACGCCATGCCATGGTGATAGGGACCCACAATACATGGAAAATAACCTACTAAAATAAATAAATAAAAAAAGAAATAGGTGGATATTTGGTCTTGTGCGGAACTACTCACTCTAACGGTTTATGACCCGAACAAAGAGACCTTCCTGTCGCTGAGTGCAAATGCTAGTTGTTGACAAGTGCTCGTCTGTGATATTACTGTGTTATAGCTTGTTCGAAAAAATGTATCATAATAACATAATAAAAAGAGTATTTTTAAATACTAATCATCCTAGTAGTTACTATTATTTCTCAGTCGAGTCCTGATATCAGAATTCATGCTAAATCAAGTTTACTGTTTCTTGAAAGAACTTAAAATTTGTGACGGCATTAAAAGTGTGCTATCAACAATGCAGACAGCCACTGCCAAGGCGTGTAGTGTTTCTCTACGTTCGGTTAAGAGAACTTTTGCAGAACGATTTTTTAGTCATACTTATTGTGTTATTTGTTTTGGTAAGCTAAGCCATTCGTAAGTGTGCTTCTAATACGTAAGCATTTTTTATTGCGAAGCTCGTTCATGTTACAGTAACGTGTACATTTTCTACACACAGTAAAAATATATTAACTTTTTGCACTTTAATTTTTAATTTCCTCATGATCCACAAAGTTGATGAATATATAAACATTATTTATTAGTTACTATGTCAATACAATAATCTGAAAACACATAAAAACAAAGTACTAATTGTGTGTAATGCTAGATATTTTATTTCTCACATTACGTTCACATTACATAATGATAATTATTACATTTGTGAAATGGCTAACTTGCGAAATATTATAAACTAGCCATACCTGTGCGCTCTGCTGCACCTGTTAGAAATAAATATTAAGTAATTACATAATTAAAATAGATGTTTGATCCAGGGAACATTCGTGTTTGATAGAAGGATAAATCGTTTAATATGTTACTTAATTTAAATTGTATTTAAATAATTGAAATGCGGTCATTTTTGTCCAGAGAGCACTCATTTGGTGCAATGACTATTCCTTTAACATGTTTCTTAATTGTTATTACATGCAACCATTGTTTAATGAAGATTGACATATCATTTAGTTTTGATGTGTATACTTTATATTACTTGCTATATGTTTCAGAAGTTACTGTAATAACATTGTAGAATTATGTCCATCTAGAGAAACTACACCTTCCAATGATGAAATAATAATTAAACAATTAATTAGCTTCCGATATTACTTCATACAAACACAGAAACATTCTCTGTAGGCTATGTTTAATAGCTTTCAATTGTTGTTGTCCAAGGCTCCTTGTAGACAAAGTCATTTGTTTTTATTTCAGTACAACCCCATAGATGGCGTTATTGTAATTTTAAAACTCATTTATCTCATTAAATATCAGTCCTTTCAAACTTTTGTATAGAATAAAACTTATCGGAAATTATTTTTAAAGAAACTTTTCTTATGTAACATTTTTCATGAAAATCAATAATAAGCGAGATATTTCGATTTATTTAATTCAGGGTCCTTATAACCCCCCTTTTAAATAAAATATTTTGAATGCCATATAGTCTAAAATCTAAGTTACAACGAACTTAATATATATTCCAATTTGATATAAATCAGTTCAACCATTATTGCGTGAAAAAGTAACAAATATCCAGACAGACATTCAAACAAAGATTTCAAAAAAGCGATTTTCGGTTTCAGGATGGTTAATTATACATGTTAACATCAATTATTTTTGGAAAATCGAAAATTACCAGAAAAATTTTGGCTACAGATTTATTATTAGTATAGATGATAATACCATCTAAAGTCTAATTAGTGCAATATGTTACTAATCAGCTGTGTATGCAATGGAGGGAGAAAGAGTACTGGCCACCATGACCCATTGTGTCCTGGCTTACAAGGAGAGGACACGCTCTGTATATCACCTAATTAAATAAGATTGTGTAAGGTAAAAGTACAAGAAGTACTGTTCAAAGTCATACCTGGTATGGGTGGTCAATGACCCCTCGTTTTGGAAATATTGGCTATTGTTTGTGACGTACTTCTGCTAGGTGCCTAATAGGGAAGCGTTAGACTCTGTGAAAGCTTAGCTCATATGGTTGGGTGCCGAGTTATTTGGGGAACCTGAGTTGGATTCTTAACTGGTCCTATATTTTTTTCTTTTAATAATGATTAATAGTGTGATCACAGTAATCAATTTACATATATCATATTTCTCAATGTACTGAACGCTTCGTCATGTTTTAAACACATTACTAATTAACTAACATTGTATTGTAAAGGATAAAGAAGGAAATATTGCTCACGTAGGCAGGTCACTGGTGTCTGTTCTGTTTCTATTCCACTTTATTTTGTACATGTTTCATTATGATAAATATCATAAAAACATACAAAACATACATACTTCCTGCATCATGCACAGCAAATGAAAGAAGGTTGTCCACAGTCACACACATTTTTCCGCACTTCTGCGAAACAGACATCTTTCACATTCACAAACACTTCTCGTTCGTTTATTAATTTTGATGCATACCTCGCATATTTCAGCATGGCTTTGAATATAGGAGCTGACAACTGAAAGTGAATTAAGGAGTGAATTTTGACGGCACCCTACCTTGAAGCAATTTGTCGTCCAGTTTGTAAAAGGAAAGAGCTATTTCGCAAATATTTGATAAAAAATCTTCACCTGCCTAAAAGAATAAACATCGCAGGACTGGCATAATCCAGCAAATTACTTTAATGTTGCACGTTACTTCATTTACTTCATTTGTAAATATTTCATCATACAAAGAAGGATTTACCTGCCCTTCCCACGAGTCCAGAATTAGAAGAAATGCCTGCTCTTTCACATATGTCTTTATTACTTTCTCCAGGTATTTCTTATAGAGTTGAGATGTCAGCTTTCCTGATGAAGAACGTGTTACAGATATATTTCCGAATTTAGAAGTGAGTTCGTCTACTTGACGTTGCACTCTAGGGCCAAATTGTCCTTTTGGTTCTAATAATAATAATAATAATAATAATAATAATAATAATAATAATAATAATAATGATGATGATGATAAATTTTTATTTATTTATTCATATTTAATGTGCTGTACAACAGCCAGTGGCCAATTACAGTTCAGCACAAGTATAACAAAAACATAATACAAAAATAATTATTACACATAAATACTATTACAATTAATTACAATAATGACGATAATAATAATAATAATAATAATAATAATAATAATAATAATAAAAATGAGAAGGCATTAGGATTCGAACTGGGGCTGCCTGGATGACAACTCAGCACCCAACCATATGAGCTACGCTGTTACATAGTATAATGCTTCCCTATTAGGCACCTAACATAAGTACGTCACAAACAATAGCCAATATTTCCAAAACGAGGGGTCATTGGCCACCTATACCAGGTATGACTTTAAACAATACGTCTTGTATTTCATCTTACACAATCTTATTTAATTCAGTGATATACAGAGCGTGTCCTCTTCCTGTTAGTTACCTCATTAGTGATGCTTTATTGTTGTTACTTATAACTTTCAGACCTATGTTCGGACAATTGACTAAAGAAGACAATATTCAGTAAATCAGGTATTGTAATTATTAGAAATCACGTTATTATTTTGTTTGTTCTTTTATGTTTTCCTAAAGTGCAAAACATGCGAATGAAGGAGTAAGTTATTTGGGACAGGACTGTACACCAAGCAGGTTCTGAGGGATAAGGAGTGGGGGTAGTGAATGAGAGGGTCGCCATACCCGCCTATTTCTTCTGCCCCTAGTATAGAGTCTTCGATGCTGCGCTAGTTCCAGAGTTTTTGGGGACTGTCCGTTTCTAGACATTTCCTTGCTGCCTCCCACCATAGCCTTCCCCCTCGCTCCGACTGCCGTGTGGAGTTCCCTTCTCCCCCCCCCAAGCCATTTTCTCGCTAGAAGCGCGCGCACACTCCCCAACGCAATCCAGAACGATTTAGAATGCGCCCTTCTTCACAATGCAGTTCAAATCTTAGGACATTAGAAATGGATGATCCATAAGAAATGTGAGATCTGTGATGTCTTCTCTTACTGGAATTTATACTTGGACTCAGTAAGATTTAAAAGCAGTTGTTTGGCTTCAAAATCGATTTACTCTAACAGTAAAGTCGCGCCATCTTTCTACTCTACTACCTGTTTATGTTTTAGGAAGGGTTGTGTGACTTGGACAGAGTGAAGGATGAGCTGAAAGTGGAAGTTACAGGAGAGGAGAATGAGAGCGTGACAGATAGGTGAGTGCGGTGTGGGACTCTTCACACTGTTCTTTCTTTCATTGCTTCATTAATATTATCACATATGGTAGACCAGGGCAATTGTAAACGGGGCTATTGTAAACAAATGCTGTGAGTAATACAAAACTGTGAATATAAAAATTTTAATTCTGGGAATATTTAAATTAACATGTTGGCTGATCTACAAAGCAGTTTGGCGCCAAATAGTGGTAATTGTCTAGTGGTGTACGAATGTTTTGTAAGAGTCTACAAAAGAAGTTGAGAAAGAATTTTGCTTCACCTTCATTTTTGGCATTGTAAGTAAACGTACAGTGCTATTTTTTAAAGAATATGTTGTTTATATGAGTAATGTATAGTAGTCAACATTTATTACAATGGTTTTGAGATCTCACATAACCTCAGTTCATTATATTATGACGTGTTTACATTTGCCCCATAGTTTAAATTGTTTTACTATGGTTACATTTCGTAGTTTTCAGTAATCAAAATGCCAAGAGTCCACACCTGTGGAGTAATGGTCAGCGTGTCTGGCCGCGAAACCAGGTGGCCCGGAGTTCTAATCCCTGTCAGGGCAAGTTACCTGGTTGAGGTTTTTTTCCTGGGTTTTCCCTCAACCCAATACGAGCAAATGCTGGGTAACTTTCGGTGCTGGACCCCAGACTCATTTCACCGGCATTATCACCTTCATATCATTCAGACGCTAGATAACCTAGATGTTGATGCAGCGTCGTAAAATAACCAAATAAAATAAATAGAAATGCCAAGAAATTAAATTAGAAAGAGATCCCTACCCAACTACACTGTAGAGGATTTAGAGAGGATTGTCACGGATGTGAAAAATAGTAACTACAGTTATCGTGAAGCTCAGGAGACTGAGTTCCTATATTGGTCATATTCATAGGTTAAAGGGACGAAATGTGCCAGTGACAAAAATTGGAGTGGGAAGGAGTACAGCTCTTTCTTCTGAAAGAGAACAAAAAATGTTCAGTGTCTGATAGCCCCCCTCGAAGGGGTAAATGTAAACAGGTGGGGTAAATGTAAACTATCAATTAAAAGATGGAAAAAGGCAATCTTATTATTTTTTAAAAGATGTAAAAATAACACAATGTTTCTTTGTCATGCGTACCGTTACTGAGGATTATGTAATGTTGGAACATATTTGATTCAGTGAAAAGTGTTCACAATTACCCTGGTCTACCCTACTACATTAATTTGCAAAGCGTTGATGCATGGGATGGTTTGGCCACACACTAAGAACTAGTTGGAAAGAAGGTCAGCAACCATGTACAAATGGGAAGCACCAGGGTGATAAAGAAATTGCAGATCACGGAAATTATGGAAGGAAGAAGATTTTATGAAAGCATTGCGGGTTAGAGAGTTATATATAGGAGACACAGGAGATCGAGAAGGCTGAAGATAGGGAGTGTCGATGTGTATAGATTGGTAATGTACTGGTGTGTGATTGCTGTTGATATGAAGGATTCAATATATTGTGATATTAAAATTAATACTACCAGAGAATATCATCGAAAAGATAGCCGTCCAAATCTTGGATTTAAAATATCGGCATCTAAACAATTCAAATGAACAAAAAAGAAAATGTAAATTAATGTTAAAGAAATACATAATGAAATTTTAAAAAAGAATATTCTGCGACAAGATGTGGTAGCTATCAAAACGAAAAGAATTTATTGAAAATAAATAATATACATTGAATATTATAAAGATGAATAGAGATGGTGATTGATGATGTTCAATGAAGATTTTAAAATGGTTGATGCAATTGTCTGAAGAGTCTTATCAGGAACCTTTAATTTTCTGAGAATCTCCAATGTAAATTTGGGAATTGTTCCTCGTGCATCAAACATAAGTCCAATGACATTCCGATCTTGAATATTATATTTATGACTGAGATCATCACATTATGGAAGGTAAATAGCGCGTTTCTCTTCATGTTTATTAACATTATCACCACTAACTACCACTAATACTGCCACTGTTGACTGTACTTCTACACCATTCATTTGTGGACTTTGCATTCCAACGTCTTCTACTCATCCTTCCCCCTCCCTCTTTTTTTTTTTTTTGTTCCTACTTCGCAAATCTTATCTGGTGTCCTCATCCCAAATTACCATCCCATACCATGCATTGTTATCACTCTAAATATTTTGTTCATTTCATCATATATTGTTATTCTCCAAATATGGTACTATACTTATTTTTTACTATAATACCAGGAATGTATCCGTGGTTTTCAATTTTATCTGTATTTTATAAATTTAGTTGATGTTGTCTCGAACTATTTGAAGTCATTCCAAATTATTAATTATTATTATCGGTTAATAAAGTTGACAAAACTACTAAAAATAGTTTCCTCTCTATAAATATATAATTAAAGCTGTTGATCTAATCCATTGATTTAAAAATTTTGGCAAACTGTTCCGATATGTTTTAATCAATTAATAGGAAAGATTAAAAATTATCGTGTTGTGAAAGAAACATAGCTGCTTTGTGAAATCTTTGTAGCCCAAAAAATGCAAGTACATAATTTGGTGTTGTAGCCTTAAGGTATGATTGACAGGTTCTGGCCTTCTTGCTTTAGGAAGGTGTAGTCCGGGTCAGCTTAATTAATACATTAAGGGTGAAACCTAACCATTTTTCCCCCATAACTACATATGCTAGTGGATTATGGTGATTTTCTAGTTTGCAGATTGAATTTTCTTTTGCCAACTTCTTTTCGAATTTCGGTACTGAGAAATACTACAACTGGTAGTGATTTTATAACTGTTATGTTGGCAGCAGACACACAAGTTTTCTAGTTTAAATTCTGAAAATTCAAATTTTTCCAGATTTCTGAGCCCATTACTGGAAGCTAGTGAAATTTGAACATACTAATAATTAATTAATATCACTATTAATATTAATACATAATAGTTATTGTATGTGTTGCTTTGTGTTGTGGTTACGATTTCAAGATTAGAGTCAGCAAATTCATACTCATCATTTGACGTAATCAATCGAAATACATTTTTAGGTTAGGTCTCGTGATTCGTAAATTGTTTAATCAAAGCAATGAATTTCATGTTGTCAGACAAAATACATTTTGCAAATCTGGTCTTCCCAGAACAATTTTTCCCTTGAAATTGTTCAAAATACACATTAGATCATACACTAATCTACCAACTACTAACATAATGTGTGAGAGGTCCAGAAGAAAAATATACTCTTTCACAAAATATTGAACCTTTTAGAAAACACTTCCCCAATATAAAGATGTGATGTGATAAATAAGCAAGACATTATTATTGTTAATACTCCATTAGGTAATTATGGAGAACAACTACAGAAGCCATTTTGTTACTTTTGGTGGTTTGGTAGTGTTTAGTATTGAATTTAATTTATTAGTACGTGTATATTATGCGTAGGTCAGTTACGGTTGTGGTAGAGTAGATTTTTTTAAATATGGAGAAGAATTGAACTTTGATTTTTTTCTCGTGTTTAGAAGACTATGTTGTTGAGTGCATAACTTTTAATGTATTGTGTTTTGATTGGCTGAAATGTTGTGTGTTCTTATTGGGTGATGTGTCTTCCGGTATGATTGGATGGTTGTGGTTAAGTGATTACTGTATGTTACGAGCTAGAATTTCTCTAAGTCGTTGGCTCTATGATTGTAGTTTGTCGTAGTTGATGCGTATATTATTCTCATCTTGTAGGTGGTCTATCGCTATGAGTTGTAATGGATGAAGAATTTCGTTATCTGTATAGAGTTGAGAGAGGAGGATATTGAATACTATTTCGTGAAACACGGTAAACTTAAGGATTGCATGATTTGCGAAGTGTGTTGCCATGAGTTGAGAGCAAATAGGACGGATCTGAACTTCCGTTGTGGGAGATTATACCGGAAGCATGTGAAACGGAAGAAAGTTGGTCGTTGTGGTACCTTTCTGGCACGTAGTAAACTTAGTGTTGTGGACGTTTTTCGTTTGGTTGCGTCATTGGATATTTGAGAGAATATATGTTAAAGTGTAAATATCTAATGGAAGAGAGAGTGTGTGCATTCTTTAGAGCAGCTGCAGCCCTGTATCCTCCGTATTATTAAGGTAAGGTTTATCATGTTTGACATTGTTTGACGAGTTTGTGAAATTGATTCAGTCTTTGTGTGGCTATTTTGGTTAGGTTAGTTTAAGTTATTACTGCTTATATTTGTCCTCTTGAAAAAGGAGTGAAAATTAAGGTATGTGATAAAAAAAATGTTTAATTAATTTTTTGCGGTTTACGTTGTTTTTCTACTTTTGGTTTTAAGTTTTTTTGAAAAAGGGGGTAAAAATGTAGGGTTTTGGGAAAGAATAAAATTTGAAATCGCTTCTGTAGCTGTTATGCATAATTACCCTTTATTATTGTTATTATTATTATTATTATTATTATTATTATGATCATCATCATCATCATCATCATCTAGGTTTTGAATATGTTTGCTTCCATATGTCCATGTTCATGTCCCTGTATATTATGTTTGATCTCACCACATTGATTGTCGTGTAGAATGTTACATTTTCGTTTCAGCTTTGTGGTTAATGTTCAAAAGAATGTGTCAACAGAACGTGATAGCGTGGATCGTGAAGAAGACACATTGACACAGTGTCGTAGCTACAGTCTTGACAAGTTAAGTGGTAGTGACGTTAGCCACAGTTCTAAGTGCGATAATCAGGATTTTGTAATGAAAAACGATTTGCGAAGTTCTACATTCAAGTCATGCAAATGTGATAAGTGTGGGGAATATTTCTTGAGATTGATTGATTTAAAAAGACATGCTCTCCTACATAGTGACAAGGCGCCATTTCATTGCGATATCTGTGGAAAGTCTTTCACAAGGTTATCGAGTTACAATGTTCACACCCGCATACACACGGGCGAAAGGCCGTTCGTATGCGAAGTATGTGGAAAGCGTTTCTCGGTATCGGGAAACCTAAATGACCATGCACGGACACACACCGGTGAAAAACCATTCAAATGCAGTTTGTGTGGAAAGAGTTTCTCGGTATCAGGGCATTTAAACAAACATGCACGCACCCACACTGGCGTAAAGCCATTCAAATGTAATGTGTGTGGGAAATGCTTCTCGGAATCGGGACATTTAATTAATCATACACGCATACACACAGGCGAAAAACCATTCAAATGTCATTTATGTGGAAGATGTTTTTCCGTATCGGGACATTTAAACAAACATGCACGCATCCATACGGGTGAAAAACCATTCGAGTGCGATATATGCGGAAAGTCTTTCTCTTCGTCAGGATATATAAACAAACATGCACGCACGCATACAGGTGAGAGGCCATTCAAATGCGATGTGTGTGGGAAGTGTTTCACGGAATCAGGATATTTCAAGAAACATGTACGCATACACTCAGGCGAAAAACCACTTAAATGCGATGTATGCGGGAAGTGTTTTGCATTGCCTGGATATTTATACAAACATGTACGCACACACACAGGCGAAAGATCATCCAAATGAGATGTGTGTATGGATTTAGAGTGTCAATAGCACCACATTCAGCAGAAAATATCAACACTCATATTAATAATAAAATATTTTCAAGGAGCCATATTTTAAACAAAGATACTTCGTATAATACGCTTTTCGCTAAAGCAGTAAGTATGTAGTTATGTTTAGTTGTAAATTTATCACTCACGTTTTCATTTTCTCAGCTTATGTATAATGTGGGTTGGGTCCTTTCTGAAAAAAAATGTGGTTTAATTAAAGAGTTCAGATCCATAGTGGGCCAAGCGCCATTTAATTAAACCGTAGAAAACAAGGGTTAAAATGAAGTTATTACTATAATTGAATGGAAACATAGCAAGTAATGTAAAGTATACAAATTTAAAACTAAATGATATGTCACTCTTCACTAAACTATGGTATTCACTTAAATTTATCCCTTGCTTTGTCCAGTTTTAATAAGTGTCGCTTGGCCCACTATGGCTGTGAACCCTTCAATTGGTCTCGAGATATTTACACATGTAAAAAGCCGTTCAGATTAGATGTGTGTAGAACAGGCAGGGCATGAGAGCGGCTACATTTAGCCGGCCAGAGCTGCTCTCGCTCCACAAGGCAAGCCAGAGGAGAAGGCTCACGCAGTGGCGGACTCACATTACAGTTACCTTCCCTGTATTAATATAACAAGAACCACTGCTGTTGTTCTATTCATTCAGTACGTAACACTTATTAATTTAATGAAATAAACTTCGCTCTATGCACACACACAAATCATGAGGCTTATTTACATAACCCATACGCACAGTCCTTTAACAATATTACATAATGGTAGGGTACTATAATATAAACATATGAAGAGTTTGCGGGAAAAACGATGAATGTCACAGTTTTCTTAAGGTTGATGTCATTATCTAATTCAATGAATTATTGCGAAATTTAATGTTGTTCTTATGAAAAGTGGTAAAAAGGAGAATTATCACCACGAATACAGTAGTCCTTTCCTTTATTTTCTATAGAAACAGCACTACATCTTGCAGTTATAGACTCAATTAGATCATTATGCAATCCTTAATAGAAATGTGACATTCATCGTTTTTCCCGCAAGCTCTTCATATGTAATAAAGGGTTATTATTATTATTATTATTATTATTATTATTATTATTATTATTATTGTGAATTGAGGATACTTATAGGTCCAATATCTATTGGTTTTGTAATATTTATATAAAGAGTGATGGCGGATTAAGAACTGGAACATATCTAATTCGCCATGACGTGAACAAAGATTGATGAAGTAAATAAATAAAATATGATATGATATGATATATATCATAAGTTGTAATATACTATGCTATGACATAATACTATATAATTTAAAATTATATATTACTAAATATATAATAACTTATAATGCAATATAAATATCAAATAGATACTCTAATTTAATGTACGTGAGAAACATTTTCTTTAAGTTGTTGTATTAATTTATGTACATTACCAACATATTTGTCATATTCAGTAGCATGTTGTAAAGAATAATGCCATTTGCTATTGAACTTCTTAATCATTTGGAATGTTTTATGACAAATTAAAGACTTTGCTAATCCACTGCTCTCTACCAAAGAGAACTCCTCTCGTGATACATTAAAAGCATTGGGAATACGGGCTGCTTTAGTGTAGCCTTCAAAGTTCGCCATCATACTGCAAAGTCACAATTGCACCGATACTGAATGACGTACAGTATGCATACGTCACAGCGCTCGGAAGAACCGCTCTTTAAAGCACACAGCGCTCATTTCTCAGAATCAAGTAATGTGCTCAGCCCTGATGTAGAAAGTGTTTCTCAAATTCAGATTAAATCAAAAGATATCCATGCATGCAGACAGTCAACAGGATAGTGATATGCGATATCTCGATTGAAGATCCTGGCAATTTATGGTCACATATTACTTGATCGTAAAATTAATTGAAAAATCCAAATAATTTAGTAACTGAAGCGGATAAAAAAATAGGTTTTGGAGTGACGTCACTGTAGACAAATGCGCCTGTCGGCCAGCTGTGTTTGATACTAGTGAATGTCGATGAAGTATTAGTTTGTAATCAGTCTCTTTGCAATATCTTATTGTGTTCTGTTCGGTTGTAACCAGTCTACAAAATCCTGAACCTATAAAGGGAAGGACGTTTACACAGATGTCCTAGTCGCGAAAAATCATCTCAAAGATATAGTCATTGGTTGAGAAAAATCAACCATTTAAATTTCGTGCATTCGCAGTACAGCAGTGACCGTTCTGAACACTTCAGAGACGGCGATTATTAAATTAATTAATGAATAATTAATAATTCTTTATTTATACTGGCAGAGTTAAGGCCATAGGGCCTTCTCTTACACTCTACCAGGTCACAAAGTATACAAGCAGTTAAAATTTAACAAAAAGTTAAAGAACAGAATACTAACATATTACAAAATAATAATAATAATAATAATAATAATAATAATAATAATAATAGCACAATAAAATCGATACTAAAGAACATGAAAATAATATCATAATAGAGAAAAAAAAAAAAGTAAAATACATTGGAATATAGTGATAGCAACTCACTTAATACACATGGTTAATATGGAAAAACGTAAGGAAGAACACATCAAAATGGAATATGGATTATGAAATGCTCTTTAGATTGAAATTCGAATTCAAAACAGGAAGAAGGCGTTAGGAAGACTGATGTACTGAAATTAAATTTGAAAGCATAAATGTAAATTCAAAGTTGAAGTCAGGGTTCAGGTCTTCGTGTATTAGGAAAAAACAGGCTGAAACAGTTGACTGCCACACTGCGAGCCGTAGTAAGACATCGGGAGAATTATTACCGAATTAATATGAGCTGTAAACTAATGGAGGTAACTAATATAGGAATTCAGTGTGAAATTGAAAAGGTTTGTTCCAAACTCCCCTAAGCGAGGATTGAAAAGGTGAATAGAACAAGTTATGAGGATATTTTTTTTTTTTCGAAGTGTGTTACAGTTTGCTGGTTATTCATACGGAGAAAATAATCGCTTTCATTGTTTAGAAGGTGTTCAAATTACTAGTGAGGTGGCCGCGAAACCAGGTGGCTCGGGTTCGATTCTCGATCGGTGCAAGTTATCTGGTTGAGGTTTTCTCCGGGGTTTTCCCTCAACCCAATACGAGCAAATGCTGGGTAACTTTCGGTGCTGGACCCCGGACTCATTTCACCAGCATTATCACATTCATATCATTCAGACGCTAAATAACCTGAGATGCTGACAAAAAGTCGTAAAAAACCTACTAAAGTTTAGTGGGGTGAGAAAGCCTGCTTGTGATAAGTTATTGGAGTATGACCTCGTACAATATTTCAATGACAAAGGGAAAACTATTATCACTCGACAGGTATCCAGTAGTGAAACACACTTTTATTAATTATGATAAAAGTTTATGTTGTGCGTCTGTAGAAAAACTGTTTTCTTTTGCAGGACTTGTACATTCACTAGCAAGAGGAATTTACTCTGTAGTTTTTGGATTATGTTTTTCACTAGGCCAGTGGTTCCCAAACTTCTTGATCGCGGATCGCTTTTGACTCGAAAAATGATTCGCGGATCATCAAATGAAATTAAATGATATTAAATTAATCGCTAGATTAATATAAATGTGAATTTAATATGCCTCCATATTTATATGTGTAGGTATTTAACATCGACGATATATCTAGAACTACATTAATAATTACCATGTATAGCTATGAGTTTATAAACAAATATCAGAATTTATAAACTGTTTATATTTTTTTCAGTAATTACATGCATAATTATAAGTTGATCACCCATTTTTAAATTAGCAGCACTGGGGGTGTAATACATGGCAGGTGATGGACTGGTTTGTGAATTTATAGAACTATCATTTTTATTGTCTTTTATTAGCCACCAATCCATTGAGACGGCACTGTATAATGTGAGAAATAAAATTATTCCTACCTAGGGTATGAGAACTGCTCACTTTTATAATTTCTTAAGAATTACCTGTGGAGACTGCATTTGTGTACCTTGTTATTACTGTGACAGTGTGTTTTAGTTTCGTGTTAGGTGTCAGTTTATTGTAGGGGAAACTGTTGTACCTCTAAATAATTTTGGGAAATGAAATTTGTAAAATAAAAAGTCATTAAATGATTATTGAAGATTCCTTTACAGCTTACTGTATGTATTCTCCTGTTTTATAGATCTATTAAGGATGGTAAAAATAAAATGAAGGGATATGTAATATGTTCAAAGGTATGACAGGTTCATGTATCTTGGATCATACTCTCTTTTAAGTTGGAACACATAGAATATAGGTGGGAATGTAGCTGTAAAAACTGATAATCATATTTAAAATGTATTTGCTATCGTAAACCAGAGCAGGCTTCTCTGATCGAGATTTTATTTCCTGGAGGAGCAATAACTGCTTCAACAGCTTTCTTCAAGGCATCCGGATCAATTGGGGACCTCTTAACTCAAGACTTACTTATTGACATGATCTTAAAATAAAAGAAAAACAAAAACCGATAGTATCTTGTACCTTGGAACATGTTCCATGGTACAAAATGTTTTGTGTTCAAAGGTACAAGAGGGTGCACGTTTAAACAAATATGGCTCCCAAAACTAGAGATTCGAATAAAGCATGGAAATTAAAATATGTTATTACTCACCACATGTTAGGGAACACACCATACTTGAAAGATATTAACAAATACAATCTGTTTTTGTATTAGAAAATATATATCAATGAACGAAATGTTTACTTTTGGTACTAAGAAAACTTATTTTGTCTACAGAACTCACACTTTGCAGTAAATCAAACTGAAACTATGACCGGAGCTATTAGCGGCTTTCTCTACAATCTACTTCACGTTGAGTCCTCTAGGTAGTAGCAAAAATTAAACAACAAAAAATGTTCAGAGGTACACTATGCTAATGGTACGACAGTCTCCCCTATTGCTTGTTTTTAGATAAAGGCGCAAATAGCCAGAGTAGCTGACACGCCCATTTAAACCCCACTAACAAACTAACTAACCAATGCGGGTTTGTCAAGTTATGAGCCATTCTGTAAGTCGGGGGATTATGACACACGTATCCTTAAACTCTATGTCCTCTGCAGCACTACTGACAGCCATATTTATAGAGAAGTTTGACAACCTTTTCGATATGTTTAATTATAACCATTTGAATGGTCCCAAGATGTTTTGTAAGGCAATCAAAGAAAATTCTCTCCATTGGGAATTTTTAGAAAGAATGACAAAATATTTCAACGATCTAACATTCTTAAACAAAACCAAAAGCGTAAAAGGCTGGCTGTTGAATATCAGTGGTCTAATGCAATTATGGAGTGATTTAAAGGAAAATTATAATTTTTAGTTTCTGCTTACGCGACATCTCACCCAAGATTGTGTTGAAAACGTTTTTTCTTTTCTAAGGTCAAAGAGTGGGAATAATGTTACTGCAGACTGTTTCAAATTTAGATACACTCTCAATTTGCAACCATCTTCTCTCTCCTTCTGAAGATGGCAACTGTGAGTTCGATCTCGATACTTATTCAAAAAAAGAAGACTTTAAGAAATCTGCACGTAATATACGGTTGGTTTATATAATCGTAATCAGTTCAATCTTTCAGGAGTGAAAGACAGTGTACATGTTCAAAACTTGGATCTTGCGCAGGATAACAGCCATCATTATGTGGCAGGATGGGTGTGTAGCAGAGGCGTGCAGTAGAGTGACGTGAAGGGAAGCAGTGTTTGTATGTATGCCATTGCTCGACTAGGCTTCGATGCTTATTGCCTACATACAATGTTTCCATGGAATTGCTTCCCTGAAAACGTCACCACCGCACGCCGCTGGTGTGTATTATGGAGGACTAGTAACTGTGTCCGTGTGAGAGGGTCTGCCGCAACCGCGGGGAAGAGGGTAGGTACTAAAGGTTCGGGATGGGGGTGGCCTTTCTATGACATTGACAGACAACTACCAGTTCTGAATATATATTGCGAGAGTGCAGTCAACTTGAGTTTACAGTATTCTTTACATTGTTCAATTCAGAACTTCCTTATACAGTAATTACAGTGAATCTGTGTAATTCAGTGTAGTGCATATATCTAGTATAGGATTAGTATAGTGTAGTGTAGTGATAAAATAGTATAGGATGTGTATAGCTATAGTATAGGAATAATAGTGCGAGATTATAGAGCAGTGATATTAGCAAGAACGATAGTCTTAAACACTTTCGTTTAGTATGGCTAATAGAAAGGCAAACACAACTATTCATAGTGAAGCAAGAGAAATAATAGCTAACATCATAGAGAAGTGCGATGAGGAAAGAGTGCAAAAACATTTGAGGATTCCTTTAAATAAATCAACTGAAAGAGCGGCCGAATACACTGGAGTAGGGTATAGTACAATAAAGAAGATTAGGAAGGAACATAAGATAAGAAAAGAAAACAGTCCGGATAGACTCCTGAAATCGCCAGGAAAGAAGAGACGAATAATATCTCGTAATATACTGCATGTAGACGACTTCGACAAGTGTGTTATAAGAAATACAATACAAGACTTTTATATTCAAGAAAAGAGAGTGCCGACAATACCTAAACTTTTGACGGTAATTAAAGAAAAAATCAATTTTCCTTGGGGCAGAAAATCACTAAACAGAGTCGTGAAAAGCATGGGGTTTAGATGGAGGAAATACCAGTCAAAACGAAAAATCTTGGTAGAAAGACCGGATATTATAGATTGGAGGGCAAACTATCTGCGTAAAATGAAGAAGTATCGAGAAGAAGGACGTGAAATTGTGTACGTAGACGAGACGTGGGTCGATAGCAATCTAACTCACCGAAGATGTTGGCAAAGTGATGACGTAATGGGAGTTCAGGACAATATGAATTCGGGAACAGACTGATAATACTACATGCCGGGGGCGCAAGTGGTTTTCTTGCTGGTGCAGAACTAATATACAAAGCTGGCTCTACAACAGGAGACTACCATGGGCAAATGAATAGCGGCAATTTTCAAAAGTGGGTAGTTAATCAACTTATGCCAAATCTTCAGCCAAATTCTGTTGTCGTTTTAGACAATGCACCATACCATTGTATTCAGGTTGATAAAGCGCCATCACCCCTATGCCCTCAAAGGGGACATGATAGAGTGGCTGAGAAAGAAAGGAGTCGAGTGCAATGAGACAATGCGTAAGAACGACCTTTATAAACTGATTCTTCCACTGAAACCAAAGGAGAAGACGTACAGAATAGATAACATGTTGTCAGGTAGTGGACATGTTGTGATACGTCTTCCTCCATATATGTGTGATCTAAATGCCATCGAACTCGCATGGTCGAAAATCAAGAGAATTGTAAGGGACACGAATGTTACAGGAGATTTGTCTTTAACAAAGCTGCGCGAAACTACGAAGAACGCAATACAGGAGGTAACACGACAAGATTGGGCAGGTTTCTGCCACCACGTCGCCAATTTAGAAGCAGAATACTGGGAAAAGGACGGAGTAGTTCCAGATGTAATTGACCAAATATCAATCAACTTGAACACTGATAGTGATAGTGAAGCCGGGGGCAGCGATAGTGAAAATGGCAGTTCATCTTCTGAAGAATCCGAGTGAAACGCGACTCCGTCTGCATCCCACTGCAAGCCTAGGCGAAGACAAGGTAGGAGGAAATGTTTCTTGCACGCATAATAGTACGTTTACCAATAAGCTCAACTCCCCCCTCCCTCTTCGCTTCCCTCAGAAAACCTTTTCCTCACCAACAAGACCGCGGACACAGTTACCAGTCCTGTACAGTAGTACACTGGTGAAGGCTGTAAGAAACAACTTGCTTCGAATGAGGAAGCATTCAGTTTAGAGGACATACATATTTACATGAAAAGATACAATGCTGAAATGCTATACCCAAATAAGGACGCTAAGATCTTAACTGAAAAAATGTGTTGTATATTTAATCAATACTTTATTGAATTTTTTAATACCTCACGTCACACAGTGATAGAGAAAATGGTGTGTCTAGTTGGTAAGCCAGTTGAATTGAAAATTTGTAATCAATATTTTAAAATGCATGTAAATAGGTTTTTCAGTGTTATGATAAACTGTTTTGTAAAAAGTATAAATGATGTTTGTGGAAGATACGATGGCCGTAAAAAAAAAAAAAAAAAAAAAAAAAAAAAAAAAAAAAAAGTAAAATGTAATCCATATGTAAATTTGTAGTACCGGCAAATGATTAAAGTGTTCTTATGCTTGCCAACATGTTCATATAACTACAGGCTTCGCTTAAATAAAATTATATACAGTTCACAGTGAATCCCGGGAAACATCATTTCAAAAAAAAATCATGGACTATCAACTATAAAATACACTATAAAGCACAATATAAAGATACGTCGTTTTTCTCTTTCTACAATTTTTTATTCAATTTAAATAATTTTTTTTTTCCACTAACTGGAATATGTAGCCTATCGTACAACTTTAAACATTTTTTTTTTAATTTAATTTTTTATTTGTTCTGAAGACAAGGCTCGGAACCTAATATTAGCAGAGTGGGATTGATTGTGAAGCATTGGTTAAGTGATTTTTGTAATATATGAGGACGAATGAAGAAACCCGAGAAAAATCTCTGCATTATTCATTTCAAATTCCTTCGCAGGGATAGAACCAAGGTCGCCACGGTGGAAATCAGACTAACCACTCCGCCAAGGGTGAAAGTTTATCGTCATAATTTTTCAGATCCGAGTTTTGTTATATTTTTGTATAGCGTATTCAGAGCGATTGGATATACATAACTCTTTGAAATGAGTGACTGATTACGTCATCTCTATTCACATCTTGGATCACGGCTGTCTTGATCACAGTATCGCAGAGCTGAATATGCATTGGAATCGTTTTGTATTATAGTAATGGTGTTATCGTACTAATGTATGAGTTGGCGAAAATACTAATGCATAACGCTGATATTTAACACGTATGTAAGTACATTTATAATACACCATAATCTCTACCGCATTGTTTATTTTAATGAGCTACAATTGCTACGAAAACATTTTGTTAATAAACTGTAATGATGTACGATGCGTTATGTAATACGTAGACGAACACATCAATGTCTCTATAAAAGTTTACAGTTACTTGTAACCACGAATTGTTCAGTAATTTATGGTAATTATAAACGACAGCGCTTAATTTACCATTAATTGTACTACTTTAATGGAGGCCGTTTCACGATTTCTCTTCCCCATCATCGGTATGTTATTCCATGTGAGATCAACACACTGATTCTGGCTGATGTTCTCGGATTTTAATAAAACTTGGAATATCAAGTGATGTTACATTAGTTGTGAATAGAAATCACGAGAATTCTTAAAATGTTTTCGAGGTTAGACGCGCTAACCATTACTCCACGGGTGGGGACTGCATAAGATAGAAAAACGTAGTACTTTTGTAGCATAAACTAATTTCTTTTTTTTTTTTTTAGTATTTATAATTTATTCGTTTTTTGAGATAATGTACAGATATGAGAATTACTTGCTAGGAAACGGACTCTGACAAAATTGGCAATACTGCAATCATGTGATTTAAAAATAGTGAGGAGGAATCCAGGTTATTGTTGGATGTAGACTTGTTTTAAGAAATTTTATTATCAACTTCATAGCTTAAGTTGATAAGTTTTGTTTATGTAATTCCTGGATATTCATGTAGTATTGTGTAACTGTATTGTTCCACACCTAATATTAAATGTATGTTATTTATATCGCTAAAGAACGATAACTGAATATAAATATTTTGAATATTATTTGTATGGCTGAAGAACGATAACAATATAAATAACTTGGATATTATTTATACACGATCACTAAAGAACGATAGCAGAATATAAATGATAAATATCGGTTTGTTTAATGTAAGATATTATAATTGATTATTTAAATAAAATGACCTATTTTAAAAAGAAAAATGGTTAGTTATATTATAATAATTATTTACATAAAATATAGATTAGGCTATTTATATCGCGAAAGAACATAACAGAATATAAATAACTTAAATATTATTTATAACGCTGAAGAACGAAAGCAAATTATAAATGATACCTTCATATTATTTATACTGCTAAAGAACGATAACAGAATGTAAATAACGTGAATATTATTTATATCGTTAAAGAACGATAACAGAATACAAATGATGACTTGAATATTATTTATATCGGTAAAGGACGATAACAGAATACAAAAAATTATAACATGAATATTATTTATACCGCTAAAAGAACGATAACAAAATATAAACAACTTGAATATTGTCTATATCGATAAAGATCGATAACAGTATATAAATGATAATTTGAATATTATTTATACCGCTAAACAACGATTAAAAAATGAAATAAAAACTTGAACAAGGCGAGCGCTCTACCTCTGGTCTACGAGACGCAGCTACGGAACAATTCCATGGTTCCGGAACTGCTTCTACAAGGACATGCATCGTGTAACATAGCCGTGATCTGAAGTGGACTTAAAAATATTCGTTGTTCAGCAGTGCGGCCAATTTTTTTGTTGTTGTTTTTTTTACAACTGTACACTCACCGCTAACAAATGCTTTTGTGACGTACGTATATAAGGTAGGAATGAAAATGTCTGGTTTAATTTCAGCGAAATAAAATAACTCCGTAAATTTAACTTTCGTCATATCGGCTCAAGAAAGGGGCTAAAGGCCCCAAAGCCGCTTCCTCGAGTCGCCTGTGTTTCTAGAGACAAGTTTCCATGCTGATCCCCACTTTATGTGAGGAGAGTGAAACGAAAATATCTATATCTATGGTTTCACTATGAGCTGTATAGAGAAATAATTCTCGTTTTCATTCATATTATCTTTCACTTATTACATCTATTTTCAACACCTGTTCCTTTTCCTGGGAAGAAGTTATTGGGGATCATCAGTGTGGTTTTAGGCGTCATAGATCAACTATTGATCAGATATTTTTTATTCGACAGATAATGGAGAAAAAATGGGAGTATAAGGGTACAGTGCATCAGTTATTCATATATTTCAAAAAGGCATATGACTCGGTTAAGAGAGAAGTTTTATATGATATTCTTATTGAATTTGGTATTCCCAAGTAACTAGTTCCATTAAATAAAATGTATCTCAGTGAAACATACAGCAGAGTTCATATAGGTCAGTTTCTGTCAGATGCGTTTCCAATTCACTGTGGGCTAAAGCAAGGAGATGCACTATCACCTATACTTTTTTGTTTTGCCCTAGATTATGCCATTAGGAAAGTCCAGAATAACAGAGAGGGTTTGGAATTGAATGGGTTACATCAGCTGCTTGTTTATGCGGATGACGTGAATATGTTAGGAAAAAATTCACAAACGATTCAGGAAAGTACGGGAATTTTACTTGAAGTAAGCAAAGAAATAGGTTTGGAAGTAAATCCCGAAAAGACAAAGTATATGATTGTATGAAATGGAAATATAAAAATTGGAAATTTATCCTTTGAAAAGGCGAAAAAATTCAAATACCTAGGAGCAACAGTAACAAATATAAATGATACTCGGGAGGAAATTAAACACAGAATAAATATGGGAAATGCCTGTTATTATTCGGTTCAGAAGCTTTTATCAAACAGTCTGTTGTCAAAAAATATGAAAGTTAGAATTTATAAAACAGTTATATTACCGGTTGTTCTATAAGGTTGTGAAACTTGGACTCTCACTTTGAGAGAGGAACATAGGTTAAGGGTGTTTGATAATAAGGTGCTTAGGAAAATACTCGACTAAGAGAGATGAAGTTACAGGAGAATGGAGAAAATTACACAACACAGAACTGCACGCATTGTTTTCTTGACCTGACATAATTAGGAACATTAAATCCAGACGTTTGAGATGGGCAGGGCATGTAGCACGTATGGGCGAATCCAGAAATGCATATAGAGTGTTAGTAGGAAGGCCGGAGGGAATAAGACCTTTGGCGAGGCCGAGACGTAGATGGGAGGATAATATTAAAATGGATATGAGGGAAGTGGGATATGATGCTAGAGCCTGGATTAATCTTGCTCAGGCTTATGTGAGGGCGGCAATGAACCTCCGGGTTCCTTAAAAGCCAATAAGTAAGTATGGCTTCTTTTTTAGAATATGTGTTATGTATTTCTTCGGGTTTCGCTGTGCTCAGTTAAGTGAGTAAATGTTGAAATATATGAGGCACTGCTTCGTTTAGAATAGGTACCTAAGAAATAAATTTGTAAATGTGCCAGCAGGTTGTGTATAGTTGTTATAAAGAATCACATCTTTTGCGTCAAAATGGTTGATGCGAACAGCTAATGTAGGGATAGGAACTAAATTTTTTCGATGTACTGCACGATTCCATGCTTCTCATCTTTGGGGAATGAAAACGATGTTACAGGTTTGCCTGATTTTAATTTGTTATTGTAATTAGTCTTGCATTCGGGAACAGAGCACCATCAATGTATCTAATATGGAATGAAACTTTAACGATAAAAATGTTAAAAATAAAATCTCAATATTTTTATGTTAGGTAAATTAAGGACATAAAAAAGTTAGTTCTTAATTCTTACCGTTATATTTTTCCCGTAGTAGCAACAGGTAAAAAAAAATAAGCAGCTGTTAAAAACAATATCCAACTTTAAAAAGACTAATGGCCGGTTTGTCCAAGTATTGTTAGAAGACTTAACGACTGTTAAACCTTCAACAGTTTGTTAAATACAGTTTTTCCATTTGTTCAACACCAGTTTGGCTTAACAGATTCTTAACCGTTTGTTAACTTTAAATGTAGGATTTCAGGCCGTTAACTCATTTAACAAACAGTTAAACATGGCCGATAACACCACAGCTGTTCAGACAAAAGTTGTGAAAGTAACATGTTATGTTTCTCTTTGAGGAATGTTTAGAGTAAGGGACGGTTTCACCAAGCTTCAGTAAATCAGTCCAAATGAAACATTAACTAGTACTGAACATTGAAATATTTACACGATTACGTTTGTATGTGAGCTGTGTCCGTAGACTTCAAGCCTAGCGGCTATATGTACCTCGTTACGTCATGGTACCCAGATAGAGTAGTCAGTAGTGTGTTGGCTTGCCATCTCAGGGGCCCGTGTTCGGTTCTCGGCGATAACTTTTTTTTTTTAACGTAACTAATTTTTATACATGTTACCTTTCTTCATTTTTATAATTTTGTGTAGTGGAACTTATTATTTCGCAACTCTGGCTCCACTAGGAGAATTTTAAAAAACTCTTGGGAGATCAATTTTCTTCCCGAAATAAAACAAAGATAAACAAACAAATTAAAGAAAAATAAAAGAAATACACATGTTGATCTAATACATTGTCCACATGCCATCGGCGTCTATCACTGCCTGGCATTTTCGGGGCATTGAGTCCACCAGATCGCGGAAATAGTTCTGGTCCTTAGCGAAATCTTCCCAGGTCACCAGAACTTGATCCCAGAACTGATCTGGATTTTGAGGTGGGATGTCTCGATATTTGTCAGTCCTCTTTTTCATGCTTTTCCGTGAACCGTCTTTGAACGTTTATGGCGGTGTGCGCGGGGTGATTATCCTGCTGGAAAATTAAATTTCCATCGGAAAGAAAACGATTATAAGTTCCAAGAATCCAGCTCTTTCGCTTCTGTTTTAAAGCCAGTGCAAACATATCTTATCGCTAGCTATAATATAATTCTAATAAATGAAAGTTAATATACCAATTAAGCTTTGTTATGTTTGAATGCACATTATGTATTAATTTACTAATATTTCTTAGGTACCGGTATGTAGTTATAATAATCACTTTCATGTCTTAAAATAAAACTCAGTTGTATGTTACCTAGTTGAAATAGGCCACTTGTTTCAATTCACTAGCTACTATTAACTCTAGATTCTATGTTATTAGCTCTTCAAATATAGCCGATGTCAATAGTGCTTCAAAATACGCAGTGAGTAAATAATAAAATCTTTCAGCAGCAATTGCTTCTTTAGGACGAAATTACATATAATTTATACATGAACCTAAATTAGAGAATTTTATATGATACGGAATTCTCCTCTGGGTTTTCTGTTCAGTTGACTACACACACATTCGTGTAATTGTTGTCACCTGGTGGTCATAATGCTGAGATTTTTCTAAACAGAAATACATATTTAGCATTATAAAATGTAACCATACATAATAATAATAATTATTATTATTATTCAATAGCAGTCAATGCAACTTTCATTTGTCAATTCTCTGTACTGTATGAATCATGGCTACTGTAATAGGTTACGATTTTACACATGTTTCATGACTTACTCCATAGTACAGAATTTAAATAATAATATCAGCCAATAAGAAGTTGTCTTATATATGCAAAATCATTACCAACTGCTGTTGAGTAGTTAGAATAGTATTAACGACAGTTAAAGTTAAGTGTTGGTTATTTTAAACAAAATTATGTTGGAAAAATGGAAAATATCTTAACAAAACGTTAAAAATAAACCAGCTGTTAATTTAACATTTGTTAATCCAAATTAAACATTACTTGGAAAAACTGGCCATAAATGTTACTTAGGTGAAACTTCAGTCAGGTATTGCCATTATAGGGAATTAAAAACAAACATTGAAAATACCTTAATTTTGTAGTGTGGAGTAGTAGAAACTCGATGTGATCACTGGGAGAGCTGTGGTCCCACCTAACCCGCCCTAAATAGGTTCGTTACTTCTATAGGAAAATCGTCGTACTTGAAGGAAGAAGGCGGCCAGTTTCCGTCGTTGTAACGTTATTTGAGGTGGAGTGGGAGAATGATTCCAGTGTCGCCAACTGTGGTAACCATTCATATTATCTTACACACCTAACAAAACCTAATCTAACCTAACCTAACCTAACCTAACGTTCTACACATCTATTGTAACATTCCTAACGTTTAGCAGACTTGTTGTAACATTCCTCACATTTTCATTTCGTTTGCCGATATTGGCATCCCTGCTACGAATATAGCCTGGAACTCAAGAATCATCTAGTGGAAGTGAAGTGAAACTGCGACTCTGTTAATTACGTTTCCGAAGATGTTTCTGTCTTATCTGCAAGAATTATTGTGTCATTCTAGTGATAATTGCAGTTATATTGTACAATAAAAATTGAAATGTGTTCTAAATTGATTTCCAGCGCCACAATCCCAGTGATAAACGTGTGAATATTTGTTAGGTGTCAGTTGGAAGTGGCCATAGGGGACCAAACTTGACTGTTACTTACTTACATACTGGCTTTTAAGGAACCCGGATCATTCTTCCACACCTGACTTTAAAATCGAGCTCAGAGTCAGACTCTGTCCAACGTTACCAAGTCTAACAGACTGCCTTGTTAATTTAAGATGCCAAATATATTCGTGAAACGCGGACAACACTATTTATGTTTACTCATAGCTCATAGTGAAAACATTGTTGTGCTAATACACCGTAGTTTAATTCTCTGCTATTGACTGATTGAATAAAATAAAATACATATTCCTACTAAGAGTATAATAGTGACCTTGAATAGTGCATAATTATACTGTCACGCACTTCCTCATATATAAACACACCTGCACTCTAATCAATATATATTTGCCTAAAGTGTTTATTCAGGATAGGGATCTTAATATGTTAATAGGAAGTGTAATTCATACTGATATGCTCAGTAGCCTAATACTAAATGTATTTTGTGTTCTTGTAAAGCATTTAATTAGTTCAGCAGAAACTCGAAAATTTGACCAAATATATATTACATATGAAGAGTCCACTGCAAGAATGATGGATGTCATTTGGAATACATTTCTCAGGAGAAGCAATTGAGAGTTTGAAATGCTTAGCGCTCAAAGCTTAACTGTGATTTTCCGATCATTACTGGACAATGACTATCAGTGTTAATGCCATATAACAGTCTTGGTTCATTTTCGACAAGAAAGTGACATCCATCATTCTTGCAGTGGACTCTTCATATAAGTATGTACAGACAGACATCTCATTTGACGATATGTGTCAGAGGGAGAACAATTTTATTGTTTCTATACATCTGAAGTCTGATTAGTATAATATGTTACTAGTGAGTAATGTATTCATTGGAGGGGAAAAGGGACTGGCCATCCTACTCCATTATCTCCTGGTTTAGTTGCCGCTTGAGTGATGCCTTATTGGTTGAGACGGTTCCTCGTATAGGATGAGGAGATTTTCATTAGATTAGTATTTCGTGTTAATATTCTTATATGGATAGGATGCGCGGACGTGTAAGTTAGTTTCAAAATCTGAGACGGAAGTAACAGGTGGACAGGAAGACCGAACCCAAGCTAGGGGGACAGGAAACATGTGTCCAGGCGTGGAGTTGACTGATGAGGGAATGTATGGACTTTGCCTGCGGGTGGTCAGTAAGATGACGCCAAGCCAGGTTCCAAAAGAGATGATCTGGTATATGTCAGAGAATAGGACGCCGGAAGTAGGAGATGTTCTAGTTAACGAACAATTTTTGAAGAACGCGTCTTAAGTGACGTAAGTGTAATCATGGCCAATCAGGATTCTTAATAGAGACACGTGATATATAGATAGGAGGGTGAAATTCTATGTTTGGTGGTTGAAAGTAGAGGATAGATTTGGCAGATAGACAGAAGGCAGATAGACAGTGTTCGGAGAGGTCACACTCCACATATTCTCGGCAAACCTAACTCGGAAGTATAACAATTTACGGACTTAGAATTTTTTTAGTGGGTGTAGTAAGAAGTCGTGTGTTGCATTATTATTATAAGTCTGAATTCTTTCCTCTCATCACGTTATCAACTGTCCGTTATATTACTGGTGTTTTATAGTACAAATTATATAATTACGTGAAGTCAGAAATTAGTATATCAACTTGCGGGAAGTGAGAGCGAGATATTATACACTTGGACGCGCATTTCTGCTAATCTGAAACGAACACTTAATAATAATAATAAACGCTTTCATAGTTCTTACCAACAACTTCTGGTGTGCGCCTACATCATTTCAACCTACGAGCACGTCTCCCAAACCCCATGTCCCGACCGTTTTGCAGCTGACCTGGGAACCTCATCCTCTACCGAAGTAATCTCGAGGAGGCTGGCGCCCAAATTAATCAGTGTACGTAATTAATTATTTATATCGACGTGCCATCCTCGAGATACTCTCTCCATATATGACGGAGCTGGCAGCCGAGGACGACGACGGTTACAAAATTTGGCGCCCAACGTGGGGCTCGAGATGGCAACAATGACCACGGCGGGGATCGACGCGAGAGCCGACAGCCGACGCAGGGTAATGCGGCTCGAGATGGCAACAATGACCACGGCGGGGATCGACGCGAGAGCCGACAGCCGACGCAGAGTTAATGCGGCTGATGGCAACAATGACCGCAGCGAGGATCGACGCGAGAGCCGACAGCCGACGCAGGGTTAATGCGGCTCGAGATGGCAACAATGACCACGGCGGAGATCGACGCGAGAGCCGACAGCCAACGCAGTGTTAGTAGAGCAGCTTGCAGTGTCATGCAGTGTCAACGACCGACGGCCACAACACCGTGCAGACCCGAAACAGCTGAGAACAACGATGGACGGTGGGGGAGACGATCACCAAGGCGTAACCTAGAAGACGTCGATACGTAAGCATAAAGGGTTTCATTTCAATTGTTGTGTCCATATATATGTACATGTGTGTAATTCATTTTGGTAGGGTTTATTTTGTTTTTGAGTTTAAGGGGAATTGTTGAAGGTATATTATATATTACATGTTGCTAAGGAGCCAAACTAAAAGTGGAAAAATGGAGACTACAGCAGGGACGAGTACTAGCCAAGATAAAGAAAGTTCGCGAGGTTCGGACAATGTCATGTCGAATAGTGTGTTAGAGCGGATATTGGAACAGATGAATCAGATGAGGAACGAAATGATAGAAACTAGTAATAAATTGAAGAGTGATTTGAAGAGTGAGATGGGTAAATTGAAGAGTAAGATGGCTGAGTATAGTAGCAGGCTAGAGAGCCATAGTAGCAGGCTAGAGAGCCAGTTCGTTAATTTGAGAAATGAAGTAGCCGAGAATAGTAATGAAGTGGAAAGTAAATTAATTGAGGATATTAGTGAATTGAATAATAAGATAGCCGAGAATAGTAATGAAGTGGAAAGTAAATTAATTGAGGATATTAGTGAATTGAATAATAAGATAGCCGAGAATAGTAATGAAGTGGAAAGTAAATTAATTGAGGATATTAGTGAATTGAATAATAAGATAGCCGAGAATAGTAATGAAGTGGAAAGTAAATTAATTGAGGATATTAGTGAATTGGATAATAAGATAGCTGAGAATAGTAATGAAGTGGAAAGTAAATTAATTGTGGATATTAGTGAATTGGATAATAAGATAGCCGAGAATAGTGATGAAGTGGAAAGAAAATTAATTGTGGATACTAGTGAATTGGATAATAAGATAGCCGAGAATAGTAATGAAGTGGAAAGTAAATTAATTGTGGATACTAGTGAATTGGATAATAAGATAGCCGAGAATAGTAATGAAGTGAGAAATAAATTAGCTGTGGATATTGATGAATTGGGAGATAATCTAGACGAAAATTGTAATGTATTGGATAATAAATTAGAAGAGAATATTGATGAATTGAATAATATGGTAGCCGAGAATAGTAATGAAGTGGAAACTGAATTAGCTGTGAATATTAATGAGTTGAAAGAGAAACTAGTTGAAAATAGTACTGAACAGAAAGATAAGTTAGCTGAGAATATTAATGGAGTGAATAATAAGAAAGCAGGAAATAGTAATGAAGTGGAGAGTAAATTAGCTGAGGATATTAATGAGAATATTGGGGAATTGAATATTAAGGTAGCCGGAAATAATAATGAGGTGGAAAGTAAAATAAATATGGATATTAATGGATTGGACGATAATCTCGATGAGAATAGTAATGAATCGGAGTATAGGTTAACCGAGAATAGTATCAGTCTAGAGAGCCAGGTGTTAGAAAGTTATAGAGCATTCAAGGAGCAAGTAAATAGAGTAATCGAAAAGTTTTATGAGTTTGGGAGCGAGAAAGAGAATGCGGAAACCATCACAAACATGGGGCGGAGGGCAGAAGAAGCCTTCCCACCCCACAGAGGGTACAAAAGCAATGACCATAATGACGGTTGGAGTAGGGATCGGCCACACAGTGCTGGCGGTCATGGTTTACAACCCTACAATAATGACCGATTTTCTAACAATAGTAGGAAGCGGTACTGCAACGATCAAAGGAGTGAATATAGGAAGGGCTATTGGAGGCCTCATTTTTCTGCAGGAGGAGAAAAAGTTAAGTGGAAGCATGCTGGTAGATTTAATGTGAGGAGAAGTGTGTCTCCACGTGTAAACTGTCAATTTAAGAATGGCACAATGACATATGAGGAAGGCCGCAGACGATCCCATTCGGAGAATGACGATCCGATTCATGATAGACATCCAGGCGACGTACCAGGTTAATAAACGAGAATTTGTGTAAAGTTGAAAATAATATGATTTTAATTATAAGAAAAATAAGAATGTGTTTGTTTTGTGCATGTAGTATTTGAGCGGTATAAGCAACTAGAACCAAGAACTAATGTCAGTGCTGAAAATTTTAACCTTGTGAAAATTTTGTTACTTTTGTTTTCTTTTTGCCACCTTCAGAATTAGTTGTTTTTGTGTGTTTTCTTATAAGACCATGCGATAAGTAGTATTCCCTGTGGCAGTAATTTAAAGATGATATTAATAAGAATTAATAATGATTAATAATAATGATAGAATATTTTTTAATTAACTTCATTTATGTTCATTCATTTGTAGAGGTTGAATGATTCGATTTGAATATGTATCCATTTTTTTTAGAATCAATATTAAGTGCCAGACCATCATTTTAGTTCGAGACATAAAGTTGTCCTCTATATTGAGGGGACGTTATTCGAGATGTGTATTCAAGGTTGCAGCTAGTGTATGAGATAGGATAAGTAGGGTCAATTAGTATTTCAGAAGTATTGTGTATCGTTTAGTATAATTTTGATTCTGGTTAATGGTTGTTATTTCGGTTTTATGGACGTAAATGTGTTGTCAAGGTTTCAGCTAATGTGTGAAGTATGTTATAAAGGGTTAATTGGTATTTTAAAATGTATTATGTATTATTTAGCGTATTTTTTTATTGTGGTTCATAATTCTTATTTCTATGTTATAAGTATAAGTATGTATCAAGGAACCGATCATGAATGTGAGTGAGAGAGCGCCATTGTATTCGGATGTGCCCTGAATGTTACGATTGGATGCTGTATATATGTCAGGTAGAAGTCAGTTAAACTGGCGTGTGAGATGTAAGCAGGCGTGAGGTGTGTATATAGATTCATACATGTAAATAGTTGTAAATATGTAATAATTGTAAGTGTAAAGTTGTAAATTGTTTATAAGCATAGCAAAAGGTGTATCCAAGTGTGACTAATTAGGGGACACCGGAGACTAGTAGCGAAGGTTTTTTTTTTTTGGGGCGTCTCATAACAACAAATATTCCCTTGGGAATATTCTTTGTTATGAGAGGGCATTTGAGACGGTTCCTCGTATAGGATGAGGAGATTTTCATTAGATTAGTATTTCGTGTTAATATTCTTATATGGATAGGATGCGCGGACGTGTAAGTTAGTTTCAAAATCTGAGACGGAAGTAACAGGTGGACAGGAAGACCGAACCCAAGCTAGGGGACAGGAAACATGTGTCCAGGCGTGGAGTTGACTGATGAGGGAATGTATGGACTTTGCCTGCGGGTGGTCAGTAAGATGACGCCAAGCCAGGTTCCAAAAGAGATGATCTGGTATATGTCAGAGAATAGGACGCCGGAAGTAGGAGATGTTCTAGTTAACGAACAATTTTTGAAGAACGCGTCTTAAGTGACGTAAGTGTAATCATGGCCAATCAGGATTCTTAATAGAGACACGTGATATATAGATAGGAGGGTGAAATTCTATGTTTGGTGGTTGAAAGTAGAGGATAGATTTGGCAGATAGACAGAAGGCAGATAGACAGTGTTCGGAGAGGTCACACTCCACATATTCTCGGCAAACCTAACTCGGAAGTATAACAATTTACGGACTTAGAATTTTTAGTGGGTGTAGTAAGTCGTGTGTTGCATTATTATTATAAGTCTGAATTCTTTCCTCTCATCACGTTATCAACTGTCCGTTATATTACTGGTGTTTTATAGTACAAATTATATAATTACGTGAAGTCAGAAATTAGTATATCAACTTGCGGGAAGTGAGAGCGAGATATTATACACTTGGACGCGCATTTCTGCTAATCTGAAACGAACACTTAATAATAATAATAAACGCTTTCATAGTTCTTACCAACAACTTCTGGTGTGCGCCTACATCATTTCAACCTACGAGCACGTCTCCCAAACCCCATGTCCCGACCGTTTTGCAGCTGACCTGGGAACCTCATCCTCTACCGAAGTAATCTCGAGGAGGCTGGCGCCCAAATTAATCAGTGTACGTAATTAATTATTTATATCGACGTGCCATCCTCGAGATACTCTCTCCATATATGACGGAGCTGGCAGCCGAGGACGACGACGGTTACATGGTGTAACTTTCAAACACCTGTCTTCGGACAGTTGACCGAATAAAAATTTAAACACTGTCAATAAATGTTATCATTAGAGCCCGGATGTTTTGCGGTTTATAACAGTTGAAATAGGCAGGCAAAAAAGGCAATAAAACGTAAAAAAAAAAATGCAGAATAAATTTTGAAGAAGGCATTATAAACTTTAAAAAGACGTAATATATTTTAGTAATAAATTTAAATTATATTAACTTAACTCACATTTTTACTTCGTAGTTGACCATGTTTTTTTAAGTAGATTATTTTACGACGCTTTATCAACAGCTTGGGTTATTTAGCGTCTGAATGAGGTGAAGGTGATAATGCCTGTGAAATGAGTCCGGGGTCCAGCACTGAAAGTTACCCAGCATTTGCTCATATTGGGTTGAGGGAAAACCCCGGAAACCTGGTTTCGCGGCTAGACGCGCTAGTTGTTGCTCCACAGGTGTGGACTTGAATATGTTGACTTATAAAATACTTTTTTTTTTTTTCGTGACTAACTGTTTTTCTCAAACTTTACATAACAAAACTATTGCATCTGTTGAAAACACATGGGCACCAAATGCACTAACGTAAGCATGAAGTTTACTTTTCAATGGTTTACTGAATTTAGGCATTCTAGCTAACCAATCTTATACCTTTTGTCACCTGACAGTAACTGGCTGTTCCTCACTCAAATTTCTTTCTCCTACAATAATAAAAACATGTGTAGCACAAAATTGTAACAGTAAGATTTGAAAATATGAAAGCAAACAATTGAAAATGTTACATGACAACTTCTATGAGAATGGGCTGAATATTTAAAATTATAAAGCTTATTCTTAGTATCGTGAAGACATGACAGTATTTTTGTAACTGTGTATTATTGATCATTATTCATATTACACCAATAGCAATGTATTAAAACACGATTATTAGCAGATTAAGTACCCAAATAAATTACTTTTATTTACTATTGTTAGTAAAGTGAGTCATTGTTTCATATATTTAAATTTTATACACATTATATTACAGGTAATTAGAAAATTGCAAATAAACAAGAAATATTGCTTTAAAATGGCAGAAAATGCATTTATTATTGAATTTATAAGAAACACCTGAAAAAAGGCACTATAGGCAAAATAAAAATTGGCCCTGTCACTTACCCAAATCACATTTATATGTATGAAAATAATGATTTACTTCCACCCAGTAAAAAGGCATTTTGCCAAACATCCTGGCTCTAGTTATCATTTTTACATTCTGCAGATGTGCCAATCATTTAAATCTCTGTTATAGTCGTGATGGACGTGATCAAGACAGAAGCCGAAGTCGACCCGTTGGCTATACATTGGGTGATAACACTGTTACTGATGAAAGAAGCCCTTACCAGAGGTAAATTGAAAGTCTAATTTCTATGGTCCACTTGAATCACAATAATGTCATATACCTCCCAGTTTATAGTTAGCAGACTTACAGTATAACCATCATAGAGTAAGGCCCGAAACACACTTTCAGAGTTTTGCCAGCGAAAATGTGTTGCGAGAAAATATAAAAATTGATGACATGGATTCAAATGGACGTCCACATACTGGAGATTCTCGTTCGAGGCAAAAACTTGGCGCGAGTTTCTCGCTGGAATCGGTAGCTCAGCGAATTTTCTTGACACATTTATCAAAGATGTTTTACATTTATACTCTTTATGACGATTGAATGCAAAAAAATATCACAGATGGCTATGAATTTGTATTGTTTTTATTTAAAATGAGAAAAGGTGGCTGATAATTGCAGTCAGAAACTTATCGAACTTGTACGATGTCACCCATAGGCCTATTTATATGATACACGGGATGAAAATTATAAAAACACGAAACTTAAAGAAGAAATCTGGAGACAAATGTCAGATTATCTGAAAATAAATAAAGGGCTATATTTTATTTTGATGAGATTTAAATTAATTAAACATTTGAAATCTTAACAGTTTACATAATTTTAATCAGAACAAAGCAAAAGAATCCTTTATTGTATCATGAATAGCAAAAACTGTGGTCCATTGAACCTGAAATAACGCCTAAAAGTATCATCATTCAAATCGAAACCAGTATCCAAAACTCGTTCTTATTTTCGTAAGATACAATGTGATTTTCACATATATCTGGCTTTAATTTTAGGCCTACTTTTTCTTTTCATTAACAAAATATGTTCATGTAACTCCATTCCCTCATCATCTGAATACTCAGATTCAACATAGCGTTCGTACGTAATTTGTAAAAGTATGACAATATACTTACAGGTTATATATTTAAGTACG